>OFHU01004326.1:0-363913 GCA_900245905.1 Lacerta viridis | reverse complement strand
ATCTCCTCCAGCCCACAGCTGACCCTGTCTGGCCCAGGAGTGGTGAAGTCAAGAGAGTCCTTCAAACTGACCTGCACGGTCTCAGGTGTCGATGTCAGTCTCTCGTACTGGGGCTGGATGCGACAACCTCTAGGGAAAGGTCTGGAATGGTTGGGAAACATTCAGAGAGCAAGAGATGGAGGAAGAACTTACTGCAATCCAGCTTTCAGCAGCCGAATCAGCATCTCTAGGGACACCTCCAGAAATGAAGTGTATCTTCAAATGAATTCCCCAACGGCAGCAGACACAGGGGTGTATTTTTGTGCAAGAGACCACAGCGAACCAAACCAATGAAACATCCATGCAGAAACTTAGTCATATATCCAGTACCAGGGCAGGGATTGAGGGTGAGTGGAGGGAAGAATGCCAGATAGAATCCCATTAATGTCATCAAAAACTTTCCTATTTGCATTTTACTGCCCTAGGTTTCATTACCCAGTTTAAACAAAGGAGCTTTTCTGGATCAGGGCAAAGGTCCACCTAGCTGAGAATTCTCACAGTGGCTAACCAGATGTCTGTGAGAAGCCTGCAAGCAGTCCAACAGTACTAATTCCCCACCTGAGATTGCCGGCCACTGGCATACAGAACATTGTGGCTGCTGCATTTATTATCTAGGCTTAACGAGTAGGGCCCATGTCAGGTTACAACAATTTAAAATTCAGAATTAAAAGCAGTTGAACAGATTCTGTAATCACAAGCACAAGTTTCAGGAGTCAATGGCCAGGTAATAATGTCAGTGTAGTGGAAGAAGCAAAGATCACCAGTGAAGCAATGATTCAGTTACAGGTAGGTAGCTGTGTTGGTCTGCCGTAGTCAAAACAAAAATACAAAATTAAAAAAAATCCTTCCAGTAGCACCTTAGTTGGTCTCTAAGGTTGGTCTCTAAGGTGCTACTGGAAGCAATGATTCTTCAACATCAACTTCGCTGGACTGGTCACGTTGTGCGGATGCCTGATTATTGTCTTCCAAAGCAACTACTCTATTCCGAACTTAAAAATGGAAAGCGTAATGCTGGTGGTCAACAAAAGAGGTTTAAAGACTCTCTCAAGGCAAATTTTTAAAAATGCAGTATAAACACTGACAACTGGGAAACACTGGCCTGCGAGAGCTCCAGTCGGAGAACAGCCTTTCATGGGCTTTGAAGACACTCAAACTCGGGATGAAAGGGAGAAACGAGCTAAGAGGAAGGCACTCTTGGCAAACCCTCACCATGATCAACTTCCACCCAGAAACCTATGTGCCCACTGTGGAAGGATGTGTGGATCCAGAATTGGCCTCCACAGTCACTTACAGACTCACTGTTAAAAATGTGTTTATAGAAGACAATCTTACTCGGCTACGAGTAATGGCCAAATAAGAAGTAAGAGGTGCATCCTTAGCATTTATGGAAAACTGTACAGTGTACAGTGGTACCTCTGGTTGCGAAGGGGATCCATTCCGGAGCCCCGTTCGCAACATGAGCAGAGCGCAACCTGAAGCGCTGAGCAGGTGCGCGACGCGATTCGGTGCTTCTGCGCATGCGTGAAACGCCGAACCCAGAAGTAACCCGTTCTGGTACTTCTGGGTTCGGCGCATTCGTAACCTGTGCCAAATGCAACCCACAGCTATCATAACCAGAGGTATGACTGTATAGTGAAGAAGCCAGATATACCTATGTCAGAAGGGAATTTGGAAGGAGAAGATAGACATCATGGCTCGTGGCCACTTCTAGCTCTTCGTTAATTCCTCTAATCTCCTTTTACAGCCATACAAATTGTTAGCCATCACCAACTCTTGAGGGAGTGAATTCAGTGTTGCTATCAAACGAAGGAATGGTGACTGCCCAACTTTGGGGTCTCCAAGAGGAGCAGAGAGGAAACAGGAGAAGATATACAATGAAGTCACACCCTCCAACATTTCTCAGATGAAAATAGGGACATCTTATTCTACGTCAGGAAACTTCTCCCTGACACTTGGTGACCTTTTCATTCAAAATGGGCTTCGCATTTCCTTCATTTGGTCCAGGGATTTTATTTTCCATCTAAACAGGGCTCCCCCTACTGGTGGTTAACCCTTCCAAGTCTCCTGCAGATGGGCAGGAGTCAGATATAGTCGTGTGGTTTCTAATGCCTAAGCCAATACCACTCACATTCTTCTGTAACCAATAAAGTTGTGGCCTTTTTCGCTCATTAACCTAAAATACTGTTTCGTGTGTCTTTATTCCACTTCCCGGGAGGGTTGGGGACTTTGCCACGCAACTGTTGAGACCATTTTACATCAATAAATGTTAATTGGTGGTGGTTAATGGGACTGTCTTAGAGGAAGGCAATATAAGATTTGAGAGTTTCAGAATTTTGTTGAGCTTCAGTGTGTGATTTCCTAAATGCCTACATTGTTTTTATGTTGCTTTAATACTATCAGAGTTTAATTACCGGTACTTTTTTACCATTATCTTTTATAAGTTTTTAGCTTTTTGTATTTATTTGTTTTGTGGAAGCTGTTTTGAGTCCCAGTCTGCGGAAAAAGGCAGGATAAAAATACTACTACTACTACTTTTGGCATATTCATCTGGCAACCTTGTCAAGTGTTCCTCCTTTTAGCTTCTTATCCTTAAATGCAGAACAGAATTGGATGGACTTCCCTTTATGCAAATAAGCCAAGTACACCCTTCTTTTTTAAAGAGTGTAATCCAGTGGTGCTTGATGACCTGGCTGAGACTCATACACTCTGTTTCTGATTAACAAAGTGCTGAGTAATAAAGGGGGGGAAATATGAGATCTTTGTCAATTTTGCTCATTCTCCTAAGCATCTCACCTGGTGAGCATTTATGCTTAGTGTAAAAACAAAAATCTTGAATTCAACCCAAAGTGATGTCGTATTAGAAGTCTAATATCTGCCCTTTCTGTTTTGCAGGCATCCTTTCCAGTCCACAGCTCATCGAGTCTGGCCCAGGAGTGGTGAAGCCAGTCGAGTCCTTCAAACTGACCTGCAAGGTCTCAGGTGCCCAAGTCAGTGATAATTACTGGGTCTGGAACCGGCAGCCTCCAGGGAAAGGCCTGGAGTTTATTGGTGGTATTCGGAGCGCTGGAACCACCTTTTATAACCCAGCATTCAGTAGTCGGATTTCTGTCACCAGGGACACCTCCAGAAATGAAGTGTATCTTCAGCTGAATTCCCCGACAGCTGCAGACACTTCTGTGTATTATTGTGCACGATACACAGTGAAGTAAAGCAATGAAGCATCCATCCATAAACCTACACAATATATCCATCACTATGGCAGGCAAAGAGGGTTGATGGAGGACACATTCATTGTCCCATAGAGTTCCACAAAGAGCCATTGAAAACTTGCTTATTCCCATAGCATAGTCTCAGGTTTCATTACTCAGGTATGGTCCAAATTTTCATACAGTACAGGGAGAGAACAGGAACTGGCTATTATGAGAGAAGTGTTGCAGTCAGCATCCTTCTCCAATCAGAAATTGTGAGTCCTTATACTGTCTGGGGTGGGAAGACAGTTCTCTGACCCACACACAGGCCTACACACTGCTTTGCATCACTGGTACCAGTGAACGGCTGTGCAGAGTAAAGGGCTTCATAACTGGTCGCAAAGTGACCATAAGTGATGGAACCTCTAATGTGTGCTACTCAGAGAGAGGGAATCCTTAAGGCAGAGTTGGGAGGGAAATGGAGCTCTCCCAACTGGGTACCAGCTCAATCCAATACCTCTGAACTTCCCAGATCTGATGGGCCATGAATTCCCTTAGTTATTGGGACTGCTATGTTTGGGTTCCAACAACGGATGCCATACCTCTTCCCAAATACATAAACACATTTACCCTGGAATGCTTTGAAGTCTTGCCTTCTTGGTTTTTGGAGGCAATTATACCAGAGTCCCATTAAGGCAGGGATGGGGAACCTCGGACCCAGGAGCTAAATGTGGCCCTCCAAGCCTCTCTAGGTGGCCCTCAGGACTCACCCCAGCTACTCCCCTCACCAGTCTCTCTTCCGACCCTTCTTGATTAGAAAAAGGGAAATACAAAATTGAGCTTCGCAAGGCTCATCTAGAAACCTGATAGGCTTGTGCTTACTGTGAAAGTGGAAGGGGAAAAAATGTGATTACTCTGAACAATTGGATCCTTTTATTCATCTAAAAGTATTGTGCATCCAGTTATAGACCAGTAAGTGGCAGCATTTCATATGAACAGAGGGCTCAGTATAGACAGCACAGAACTAGATGGATCCTGAAAGAACATTATTAAGGAAGTGAGGTGTTCCCAGACACAGGAAATACAAACACTGCCACTTGGAGTCCTCTCTGCAAGAGCACCCCGTTTTTATCCTCTCTACTTCTTAACTCAATACCTCATATGCAAATTTCTCAGCCAGGCCCCTTCTATTTACACAGCATCATCTGATGTTACTCCATGGTCTGGTTGTGTCCCTTTCATTCTGTACAAAGAGGAGAAACAGGCAGACAAGACAGGCAGACAAAAATGGGATCCATATTGGTTTTTCTCATTCTCCTAGGCATCTTCCCTGGTGAGGATTTATGTTTAGCAGGTAACTGATAATGTTGATCCCAACACAAAGGGATAATGACTCAATTTCTTCTCTTTTTTTGCAGGTATCTTCTCAAGTCTACAAATAATCGAGTCTGGTCCAGGACTGCTGAAGCCTGGAGGGTCCTTCAAGCTGACTTGCTCTGTCTCTGGTGTTCAAGTCAGTGATTATTACTGGGAATGGTGCCGGCAGGCTCCAGGAAAAGGGCTGGAGTGGATAGGCTTCATCCGGAACACAGCAAATAAAGGAACAACTCAGATCAATCCGGCACTCAGCAGTCGAACCAGCATCTCCAGGGACACCTCCAGAAATGAAGTGTTTCTCCAGCTGAGCTCCCTGACAGCTGCAGACACTGCCATGTATTACTGTGCAAGAGACACAGTGACGAAAGCAATGAAGCATCCATGCAAAAATCACCCTACAACTCTGCCATGTGCACTGGCACTGCCAGCACTCTGTATTCAACAGACATCCGTTGCCCTAATCTGGCTGGAAGATGTGCTGGGAATCTCTCCCTACACAGTTTAAAAGTTTAGCACCCAAATCAGTATATCCAGAGATGGTTGCAAAGATAAAATCTAACTTCAGCAGAGATCCGTCACAGCTACACAAATCTGAACTAGATGGTCAATAGTCTTGCTAGATTTCTATGCCCAGATGGCAAAGCTGACTGGAAAACTCAGAAACCAAGAGGATAATTTTTTTAAATAAAAGAATGGGTGGTGGGAATTATTTAGGAGACCATTGTAAGCAGATGGAAACAAGAGCAGGATTTTGACTCACTTCTAGTGTAAAAATATGATGGACAAAAATTTGGAGTATGGATGAAAATGCAGTTGCAGATGTTTAAAATAAGACCCCATGGAGGGGATAGGGGGAAGTATCGAGATTCAGAGAAACTCTTTATATGGATTTGTTTTTTACAGTTTGTGTCCATTTATATTTTGTATCTCTAAAACCAATAAAAATAATTTCATTTGAAAAAGAAAAGAAGGTAATTTCCTTTGTTCTTAAAATAACATCATCCATAGAATCATAAAATTGTAGAGTTGGAAGGGACCTCAAGGGTCATCTGGTCCAACTCCCTGCAATGCCAGAATCTCAACTAAACCACCCATGAAAGATGGCCCTCCAACTTCTGCTTATAAACCTCCAACGAAGGAGAGCCCACAATCTCTCATGGGAGTCCATTCCACTGTTGAAGAACTCTCCCTGATATTTAGTCATAATCTCCTTTCTTGTACTTTGAATCCATTGGTTCAGGTACAACCCTCTGGAGCAGGAGAATACTCCTTCCTTCATGTGACAGCCCTTTAGATATATGAAGATGGCTATCATATCTGCTCTCACTCTCCTCTTTACCAGGCTAGACAGACCCAATTCCCTCAACCTCATCAGGCTTGGTTTCCAGACCCTTTATCTTCTTGGTCGCCCGCCTCGGGGAGAAAAGTACAATGAACCATGAATGAATGCTGGAAGAGCATCTGAAGTGGAAGGCAGTATTTGGGGATAGTCCCTTCTCCACTACTTGCTCGGAGTCATACCTGCAAATGGATGTCATCTAATTCTCTTTGCTTCTATAAATTCAGGACCAGAAGAGACTGGACACCCTGTATGGAAATCACCCCACTAGGATCTTTCTGAATGATGTTCCTAGCTTTATTAGCTTTTAGGGAACCCACTTAACAAAATGTGTCTGTGCGTGTGGTCTTTTTTTTTTCATTATGCAAATTCTCTCAAGTTCAAATAGTAGCCTCCTCCTTCTTTCCATGTCCCTGTAGCTCAAGAGAAAAGCTACCTCTGTTCCACTACTTTTCTTATTCTGATTAATATTTTTCTCTTCCCAGGATTAAAAAATGGCACTCCCCCCCCCTTTCTCTCCTTCTTCCTCGTGGCCCTGCTCCCAGGTAGGCTATCCCTTTTCACATACTTTGAAATGAAAAACCCTGGATTTTAGGCAGGTATCTTAAGAGTACAAAACAACCCTTTCCATGTGTTTTGGATTAACTGAGCAAACCAAACCCTAACTCTGCTTCTCCTATTCTTCTCCCTGCTCCTTCAAACCCTGCAGGTGTATTCTCCCAGGTGACGCTAAAGCAATCTGGGCCAGAGACCGTGAGGCCAGGAGAAACACTTGAGCTGACCTGTACAGTCACTGGAAGCTCTGTGACAAGCAGCTACCGCTGGGTACGGCTGAGACCTGGGAAAGGGATCGAATGCATGGGGTACTGGGTTGGGACCACGATGTATGCTCCATCTTTACGCAACCGAATCACCATCTCTGTCGATACTTCCCAAACCAAGTACTTTCTGAGACTGAGCTCTGTGACCTCTGCAGACAACGCTGTGTATTACTGTGCGAGATACACAGTAGGAGGAACTGAAACAGAGGCTGGCACAAAAAGGGGGAAGTGGTTAGAAAATAAACCCACTTCAAGGCCTTGGATTGATGTTTCTATATCTCTATCTATCAATGGAGTTTGGTCTTCAGAAGACCTGTCTAGAATTGCACTAACAAGCTGCTATTCAGAATTCAGGGTGGGGCGTTTCTCTCATTCTAGCATCTGGCCTGTCGGTCCATAACAACAACATCAGTGCAATCAGATGCTGGGACCACCAAAGGAGTTTGGTTCTTTTCAATGATCATCTGAGATTTGCCCTCAACCAAATCCCCCTTGTCCAAAAGGTGGTGGCAGAGGCATCCACCACCCCATGCTCCTTCCTACAGTAAAACCACAGCCTCTTAAATCACCAGACTTGCAACCACTTGCAAAGTCCCACAAGATAGTTTGTTTGAAGCAAAGAGCCCCAAAGCTAAGACAGCCGCTGGCTTTCAGATCCTGCACGTAACCTCTCCCACAGAAGAACTGAAGTTCTTTATTGGGGGTGGGGGTGTGGAGAAATAAATTGGTTTATCTGGCCTTTATTCTTCGCATGGCTGACCCATCTTCTATGCATAACTACTCTCCACTGATTAGTCCGAGGATGAGTTATCCCTCTACCAGAGCAACATCTTTCTTTTTGCATGTGACATTGCCAATACACACATTTCCCTAGTTTAATACCTTTCACAGATAAACGTATTTTTATGCACACTTTGCCGTCTCCCCCTCCCCATTCTAGGGATCTGTATTTTTGCCTCCTTCCAGAGGCCATTGAAAATCACAAGCAAAGAGCATCAGCAAAAAAGACCCGTTGTTCGGATTTTAAGTGCCAGGACTGCCTTGTCTGTGCCTTCTCCTTTACCCCCTGGAGGGTAAATCTATCATTTCTGTATTGTTCCATTCCACTCCTTGGAGTACTATATTCTATTTATATGGATTGTATCTTTGCATTTCTTCCTCCCAACACTCTTACAGCAACATGGGAAAGAACAGATGCTAAAACCGGCTGACTCCAAATGATGCTCCTGGTTTACGGCCTTTCAGAGAGCCTATTTACCAAAGTGTGCATTTCTCTGTGTGTTTTACATTATGCAAATTTGCTCACTACTCCCGAATTCAAATAGTTGCCTCCTGACTCTTTCATCTTCACTGCGGCTCAGAAGAAGAACTGATTTAGTTCCAGTGATTATTTTTTAAAAAAACAACAACAACCTGTTATTATATTTTTCAATTCTTAGAATAAAAATGGCATTGCTCTTTGTCCCCCTTTTCCTCCTCACACTGGCCCCAGGTAGGTATCTCCCCAAATGCTCGCTGCCCCTTACACCCTGGATTATAGCCCTGAATCTTAATTATATAATGTTAACATAATCTGTGTGCTTCGGATTAATGGAGCCATGGTGTGGCTGCTTACGAAGTAGCTTTTCAAGCCTGGAGGGGCTACCCTGCTTAACTCTGGTTTTCCTTGCTTCTCTCAATCCCTTCAGGTGTTTTCTCCCAGGTCACATTGAAGGAATCTGGACAAGGAGCAGTGAGACCAGGAGAGACCATCGAGCTGACCTGTACAGTCACTGGGCGCTCTGTGACAAACAGCTACTATTGGCACTGGGTACAACAGAGACCTGGGAAAGGGCTTGAATGGATGGGAATGTGGACTGGGAGCACATACTATGCACCATCTCTCCGCGACCGAATCACCATCTCTGTGGATTCTTCCCAAACCAAGTACTTTCTGAGACTGAGCTCTGTGACAGCAGCAGACACAGCCATGTATTACTGTGCAACAGACACAGTGGGACAGACTGAAGCAGAGGCCTGTACAAAAAGGAGGAAGTGGTTAGAAAACAGAAAGCGGTGTACTATAGATGCTCGGTTCTGCTTAAAAGAAAGCACATAATTTTGGAAATCCGCTCCACCTCCTCGTGGGGAGGAGTTGCGGTGGACCGCGGAGCCGCTCTCCCCACTTCCTGTTGGGCGGGGGACTTCGTCCCTCGCCGCTCGGAGGAGTCCCCGGCCGCGTCAGCAGGCAACCGGCCAATCAGCCGGCTGGGGGCGTGGCCGGGGGCTCCCTTTCAAAAGGTGAGGCGCGAGCCGAGAGACTTCCTTTCGGCTCGCTTCCTCGGATCTACAGAGAGTCTCCTGTTTACAGCTCCGTGCTTGTTGCCTTTTGTCTTTTGGGACTCTTGTGGCGGTTAGGCATTGAGTGACCTAATGATGGGGGAGGGGAGGCCTGGCCATCGCCTGCCCCTCCAAGCTTAAGGGTAGTCCGTTAAAGGAATCCGGGGGTGTGGGATCTTGTCCGAAGCCCGGGGCGGGGCTAGGGCCATGCCACGACCCCATTGGAACCCAAGGGGAACTCGAGTTGGTCTGAATCGACGGGGCTCCCCTTATCAGTGGTTTACCCTTACTGGACTTCCTGCTCTGCGGGCAGGAGTCAGATATAGTCAGGTCCACTCAATGCCTAAGCCAATACCGCTCACATGCTGTAACCAATAAAGTTGTGGCCAAATTTTGCCCAATAACATTAACCTTATATTCTGTGTCCTGGTGTTTTTATTTCATTCCCGGGAGGGCGGCTTTGGGGTCTCGACACGCAATCACCGAAACAGTGCTCCTTCCTCTCCACTCTCAACTTCTCAGGTTGACACAAACTGATGCAAGGAAGGAGAATTGCATTAAGAGAAACGAAATAAGGGGGGAGATTCCCATGCTGTAGAATTCCATGCGTTCAACCACAAAATCAGCTGCTATGAACATGGAGACACTAAGCTTCACGAGAGCCATTTATGGGTGCAGTGCTTTTTTCTGAGGGGACGCAGGGGTACACATACCCCTAAATATTTTGTGAATCTAAGTTTGGCCTCATTGATGGGCACTCTTTCAATATGGGATGGGTTCATGAGACACAACTCAAGGCTTAGGGGGAAATTTGCTCTTATGTGCAGTGATAGCAGCCCCTAGCAACAAACGGCAAACCCTGTGAGAGTGGGGGGGAAAGTGATTAAGCGAGACCATTTTCATTCATTTCATTTAGTCCAGAAAACCAGGCGAATATTGATTGTTTGATTCAGAAATATCTACTTGATGGAGCAAAGTCGTTGGAAGGGCTGTGGCTGACGGGTAGATCTTAGTGCACAGAAAGTCCTAAGTTGAATCCCTGGGAGAGACTGCAGTTTGAAACCCCGTAGAGCTCCTGCCCGTCAGTGTAGACAACACTGAACTAGATGGAGAGTAGTCTTACTAAGTTTACAGTGGTTTCCTATGCTTCTAAAAGAACTAGGAGGCTTCCGATATTCATAAAAGAACCTGCTTAAGTGAGGAACGTATGCCATGAATGAAAGTTGGAAGAGCAATTCAGTAAAAGGCAATATTAGGGGAGATGCCATTCCTGCAACTGAGTCTCCTTTTGTCCTTTTTGCTTCTTAAATACAGGAACAGACATGACAGAACGCCTTCTATACAAATCACCCCACCAACGTCCTTCTGTTTAAATAGGATTGTCCAGTGTGGCTTCATGGCTTGGCTGAGTCCCATTCATTCCTTACTAAAGTTAAAGGGGAGAAAGTGAGGCAAGAGGGGGAGAGAGAGAGAGAGAGAGAGAGATGAGTTTCATGTTGCTTTTCCTCGTCCTAAGCATCTCCCCTGGTGAGGATTTATTCTTTGGAATAAAAACAAAAATGTTGAACCCAATGGAAAGAGATTCCCGATTATGACACAATTTCTGCATTCTTTTACTCCACAGATAACTGAGTCTGGTTCAGGAGTGGTGAAACCTGGAGAGTCCTTCAAACTGACCTGCACAGTTTCAGGGGATCAGTTTGATAATTATTACTGGCACTGGTGCCCGCAGCCTACAGGGACAGGTCTAGAATGGATAGCTCTAATTCGCAACACTACAAATGGAGGAACCACTGATATCAATTCAGCACTGAGAAGTCGAGCCAGCATCTCCAGGGACATCTCCAGAAAAGAAGTGTATCTCCAGCTGAGCTCACCGACAGCTGCAGACACTGCAATGTATTACTGTGCAAGACATACAGTGAACCAAAGCAAGGAAGGAACCGTGCAAAATCCACCCTTGGACGCCACCTCTTGCACAGCCACTAGCAGATCCCTGTTACCAACAGACAACCATTCAATTAATCCAGGTAAATTGTGCTGAAAATTTGAACCTCCTTTCAGGGCAAAATGGTGAGGGGAATGTTCAGCCACTTTCTTTGGGCAGCAGAAGTTCTGAGAAGGGTTGAGGGTATGCTGTGCTCGGATCGGCTTAGGTTTCTTTTTGTCTTTTATGGAGTCAGCTCCCACTTTACATTTTTATTAAAAGTGATTGCCTCTCACATCTTAGGCTCAATTATGATGACAGTGTCACCCATGCTTAATAAACCATATGAAATAAATTGCTTTTATGACCTCTCAGACCATTCAATTCCACCTGCTGGATTGGGTGGCCTCAGCTATATTCCTCTTGTCTAATCTCAATCCTATTGCAGGTGGCAGCAGAGACAATCCCTTCCAAAGCAAACGGCAATCTCTCAAATTGCCAGACTGACAACCACCTGCAAAGTCTCACAAAAGAGGTTCTTGGAGGCAAGGAGCCTCAAAGCTACGAGCTCCCTGGCCTTGCATGTAATGACTTCCACATAAGGACTGCAGCACTTTTTGGGGGGGGGGATGGCGTGTGTGAAATGGATCTGCACATTTGTCCCCTTCTAGAAGCCAACATAGCCTACAGCACATCACAAGCAAAGGGCGTCAAGAAACAGTTCCATTGCTAAGGCTTCGTGGATGTTGCAGCACAATCTGATCTGCGCTCTCCTCCACTCTTCAATGGGTGTCTTGTGTGATTTTGCACTGTTCCATCCTATTCCACATAGTGCTATATTACACAACCTTCAAGTGTCCCATTGGCATCCCGGAATAATAGAAGCCATCCCGGCTTCTAATTGTCCCAGAATGTCCTGTTCCCCCCAACCCCAGCACCGCCGAGCTTGGGGAAAAGGATGAGCTGGCACTTGTGCTTGCAGTGGTGTGGTGTCACACTCTCGTGCAAGCCAACTAACATGCAAAAAATTTTGACGGTAGCCTAGCACCATATCAAAAGACACGCATCCCATCGGGGTTTCCCATTTAGGCACAGGCTCATCAGAGTCCAATTCCTCGATGTTGGAGGACCCGGCGGGCCTATGATATTTATGTTGTATGCTGCCGGAAACTACAAAGACAGTGCGGTTCACCACTCAGTGGTCCAAACCATGTGCTCAGGAGCCCTCCACGAGCAAGTCAGTTGCCGCGTCCGCCCTGATATTGCACAAGGTCCCCACCCCCAGTAATGTCCCGGAGGGTGAATGGGGCCGGCCTGAGTTTGGGACCCCCACTAGGGCACAGTTTCCTTAAAGGCCGAGATTATGGATAGGGTTGAACTGTGTCCAGCTCCATGCGGCACGGGGCCCCCTCTATCTGTACCTCTACATAAATTTTCTCTATGTGGGGTGGGGCTGGTATACCAGGCTTTATTGCCTTGGTGCGTTGGGCCCCGGGACCGGTCTTGGGGCGGTCATGTGTGGCGTCGGAGGGCCGAGCCCGACACACCCGGGCGATGTTTTTTTTTTACTCGGCATTAAACGGCAGGTCCTCCTCTCGTGATTCTCCCCGCAGCTTGCGCAGTTCCCTCCTTCTGGTCGAGGCAGCTTGGTGTGTGCACGGCTTGAGTGCGCCGCTCTCTGTGCACTCCTCCCTGCCTCCGATGAGGTCCTCGTGGTGGACCCTTGGTTGGGAATCGGCCGTTCTTGCAACCTCTCAGCGGCTTCTGTTGCCAGGGCCTCCTCCACAGGCTTAGGTCCTTGGTAATTTAGCTTCTCGTCCCTCAGGCCACCGACGAGGCGGTCACGCAGCATGCAACTCTGAGAAGTTGCAGAACCGAGCGGCTGAGGAGAAAACCCCGGCCCCAGGGGCTGCCCTTTGCATAGAAGGCATTCCAGCACCACCGAGGGCTTATGCCCCTGTTTTTGTTTTGTAAGGAACAGCGACATTCGGCGCAAGGAGAGCCCGGGCGATGTTCTCCTCTCCGCAGACGCTGAAGAATACTTTTCTCGTTGGTGACTCTCTGGATAAACGGGTGGCGTATCCTTCCCAGTCTCCTGATGCTGGGTTGAATAAAGCTGCTGTCCGTTGCCATAGTTCCTTGGGACCCGGAATGATGCGAGGCAGCTGCGGCAGGTCTTTGTCTGTGTGTGGCTCTCAGCGGGATTCATGAAAGATACTCGGAGTGGCCCTGCTCATAGTAGTGAGGAATGTAGTTCCAGGTACACTATTTACACAATGGGCCCCACGTATCTCCTACTCCTGTAAACATGCGGATCTCCACCTGGACTGGATTGGGTGGCTTCCACATGTTATCATTGTTCTGGGAATGACTGCTGCACTATCCTGTTCTGGGAATATTAATCTCAATCCTATTGAGGACCAATAGGATACATAACGTACATAACATAAACCATATGTAGCTTTTAACCTCTCAACCAGCCCTCCTATATTCCTCTTGCAGCAGGTGACAGAGACCCCTTCCAAAGCAAACGGCAATCTCTCAAATTGCCAGACTGACAACCACCTGCAAAGTTCACAAAAGAGGTGGAGGCAAGGAGCCTCAAAGCTAAGCTCCCTGGCCTTGCATAAGCAATGATATTTTTGGGGGGGGGGATGGCGTGTGTGAAATGGATCTGTGCCCCTTCTAAGAAACAGCCTCACAAGCAAAGGGCGTAAAGTTCTGGCTGGGATGTTGCCTACTGTCTCTCCTCCACTCTTCAATGGGTGTCTTGGGTGATTTTGCACTGTTCCATCCTATTCCACATAGTTTTCCTTTTCCCAGGGCATCCCGGAATTAGAAGCCCCCGGCTCTAATTGTCCCAGAATGTCCTGTTCCCCCCAAAGCACCGCCGAGCTTGGGGAAAAGGATGAGCCCTTCAGGTGTGGTGTCTTTCAAGCCAACTCCCAGGCACCATCAAAAGACATCCCAATTTTCATCAGAAGGAATATGATATTTATGTTGTATGCTTACAAAGAACCACTCAATGGATCTCAACACAAGAAGTAATGTTGACACCTATTGTCTAAATGGTGCTCCAGGCTTTACCAGGAGTGTTTTTTTTTTACATTATGACCCTCCTCCCAAATTTAAATAACAGGCTCCTTGGTAATTTAGCTTCATTGACTGAGGAGAAAGGCTGCCCACATACATTATTGTCACTGTTATTACTTTTCTCCTCTCTGGATAAAATAAAATAAAATAAAATGATGCGCTCTGTCTCTCTCTTCATCTTGGCCCTGCTCCCAGGTACGTATCTCCTAAAACATTCTCCAACTCTTCCACATGTTATCAAATGAACTATCCTGAATATTAGTGGATACATAACGGTGAACAATCCGCATGACCCATGTGTTTTGGATTAAATAAGCAATGATATAACTGTGCAGAAACACCTTAAAGTTCTGGCTGGGCCTACTGTCTGGTTTTCCTTTTCTTTCCCTCCCCCCCAAATCCCTTCAGGGCTTTCTCCCAGGTCAATGAAGATCTGAACCAGGAGCAGTGAGACCAGGAGAGACCCTGGCTGACTGTACAAGATCATACTACGCAGCATCATTCCAAAACCGAATCACCATCTCTGTGGATTCTTCCCAAACCAAGTATTTTCTGAGATTGAGCTCTGTGACAGCTGCAGACACAGGTCCATGTGGGTACGACAGACACAAGTTGTGCTGGACAAAGGGCACAGAATGGATGACAGACTGAAGCACTGCAAGGTCATGTACAAAAAGGAGGAAGTGGGCGCTCTGTGACAAGCAGCTATTGGTGGCACTGGGTACGACAGACACCTGGGAAAGGGCTCGAATGGATGGGAGGATGGACTGCAAGATCATACTACGCAGCATCATTCCAAAACCGAATCACCATCTCTGTGGATTCTTCCCAAACCAAGTATTTTCTGAGATTGAGCTCTGTGACAGCTGCAGACACAGCCATGTATTATTGTGCAACAGGCACAGTGGGACAGACTGAAGCAGAGGTCTGTACAAAAAGGAGGAAGTGTTTCCTTCTGGTACTTCTTGAGTAACACTTTCCCGAGAAAAACAGATCTTGCTTTCTCCCTGAGAAAATACGAACATTCCTCCTTAACATGGCCTTGAACATTGCTGTCTGACATCTAGCCAGATGATGGCCTAGCCGTGCAAACTGTTAACCATCACTACCTCTTGAGGGAGTGAATTCAGTGTTGCTATCAAACAATGGAATGGTGACTGCTCAACTTGTTTCTCAGTATGGGGGTCTCCAAGAGGAGCAGGGGGAAAACAAGAGGAGATCTGCCAAAAAGTCAGCCCCTCCAACAGTTCTCAGATGGAGACATCTCATTCTACATCAGGAAACACTTACACTTGGGGGCCTTTTCATTCAAAATGGGCTTTGCATGGCCGCTTCACTGTTTCCTTCATTTGGCCAGGGATTTTATTTTCCATGTAAACATTTTTTGCACCTACACACACACGCCACATTTAAGAGCCTTAAAGTTCTGGCTGGGCCTACTGCTGAACTCTGGTTTTCCTTTTCTTTTCCTCCCCCCAAAATCCCTTCAGGTGCTTTCTCCCAGGTCATATTGAAGGAATCTGGACAAGGAGCAGTGAGACCAGGAGAGACCCTTGAGCTGACCTGTACAGTCACTGGGCGCTCTGTGACAAGCAGCTACTATTGGCAGTGGGTACGACAGTGTTATGTATGGGAACCAATAGGAGCTGTTCAACCACCTTCCAGGGTCCGCCTCCGGGCGTGACCTAGCCAATTACAGACAAGCTAGGTGGGCGAACACTCCTATCAGAAACAAGCTAACTAACAGAGTTTGGAGTAGCCAGTCAGTCTGGCTCGGGCAGGGCACAGGCAGCATGGGTTGTTCTTGAAGGCTAGTTCTGTTGTCAATAATAAAGGACATTTGGAACCAACACTGCCTCTGCCTCTTGTCCTAGCTGAGTATTCAACAGACAGAGACCTGGGAAAGGACTTGAATGGATGGGATATTGGACTGGGAGCACACACACTATGCAGCATCTCTCTGCGACCAAATCACCATCTCTGTGGATTCTTCCCAAACCAAGTACTTTCCGAGACTGAGCTCTGTGACAGCTGCAGACACAGCCATGTATTACTGTGCAACAGACACAGTGGGACAGACTGAAGCAGAGGCCTGTACAAAAAGGCGGAAGTGGTTAGAAAATAGAAAGCGATGTACTATAGAGCAGGGGTCAGCAAACCTTTTCAGCAGGGGGCCGGTCCACTGTCCCTCAGAGCTTGTGGGGGGCCAGACTATATTTTGGGGAAAAAATGAACGAATTCCTATGCCCCACAAATAACCCAGAGATGCATTTTAAATAAAAAAGACACATTCTACTCATGTAGAAACATGCTGTTTCCTGGACTGTCCATGGGCTGAATTTGGAAGGCGATTGGGCTACATCCAGCCCTGGGCCTTAGTTTGGGGACCCCTGCTATAGATGCTCGGTTCTGCTTAAAAGAAAACACATCATTTTGGAATCACCAAAACTGTGCTCCTTCCTCTCCACTCTCCACATCCCAAATTGAAACAAACTGTGGCAAGGAAGGAGAATTGCATTAAGAAAAGAGAAACTGGATAAAAGAGGAAGTTCTCATGCTGTAGAACTCCATGTGTTCAAACACAAAATCAGCCGCTAAGATCATGGAGACACTAAGCTCCACGAGAGCCATTGATGAGCACATGAGACACAACTCAAGGCTTAGGGGGAAATTTGCTCTTATGTGCAGTGATAGCAGCCCCTAGCAACAAACGGCAAACCCTGTGAGAGTGGGGGAAAGAGTGATTAAGCGAGACCATTTTCATTCATTTCATTTAGTCCAGAAAACCAGGCGAGTGTTGATTGTTTGATTCAGAAATATCTACTTGATGGAGCAAAGTTGTTGGAAGGGCTGTGGCTGACGGGTAGATCTTAGTGCACAGAAAGTCCCACACTGAATCCCTGGGAGACACTGCAGTTTGAAACCGCATAGAGCTCCTGCCCGTCAGTGTAGACAACACTGAACTAGATGGAGGATAGTCTTACTAGGTTTACAGTGGTTTCCTATGCTCCTAAAAGGATGCCCTTAGGTAAGATCAGTACAATTACCATGAATGAAAGCTGGAAGAGCAATTAAAATAGAAGACAATATTTTGGGGGGTGGAGGGTCTGCTCCTAAGTTTGAAATCTTGGAGAGCTGCTGCCAGTCAGTGGAAGCAATACTAAGCTAGATGGACTTACTAGGCAATTTTCCGATGCTCCTAAAAGAACTCGTAGGTGACTTCCTACAGTCATAAAAGAACCTGCTTAAGTGAGGAAAGTCTACCATGAATGAAAGGTGGAAGAGCAATTCGGTAAAAGGCAAAATTTGGAAGATTCCCCCACCCACCCAATCCATTGCCTGGAGTCATTCCAGTCTCCTTTTCTCCTTCTCTGCTTCTTAAATGCAGGACCAGACACAATAGAACGCCCTCTAGGCAAATCACCCCACCAGCATCCTTCTCTTTAAATAGGATTGCCCAGTGTGACTCCCTGGCCTGGCTGAGTCCCAGAGAGAGAGTGGAGGCAAGAGAGAGAGATGATGAGTATCATGTTGCTTTTCCTCATTATCCTAAGCATCTCCCCTGGTGAGGATTTATTCTTTGGAATAAAAACAAAAATGTTGAACCCAATGGAAAGAGATTCCCGATTATGACACAATTTCTGCATTCTTTTGTAGGCATCCGCTGCACTCCACAGATAACTGAATCTGGTCCAGGACTGGTGAAACCTGGAGAGTCCTTCAAACTGACCTGCAGAGTTTCTGGGGTTCAGATTGATAATTATTACTGGTACTGGATCCGACAGCCAACAGGGAAAGGTCTAGAATGGATAGCACTAATTCGCAACACTGCAAATGGAGGAACCACTGATATCAAACTGGGAGCCAGTCAGCCAGTTTGGGGAGCAGTCGGTTAGCCAGCATCTCCAGGGACATCTCCAGAAATGAAGTTCGTATCTCCAGCTGAGCTCCACCCGACAGCTGCAGACACTGCAATGTATTACTGTGCAAGAGACACAGTGAACCAAAGCAAGGAAGGAACCGTGCAAAATCCACCCTCAGACTCAACTCCTTGAATAGGCACTGGGAAATCCCTGTCACCAACAGACATCCATTCAATGAAGCCAGCTAAATTTGTGCTGAAAATCTGCACCCCCCTTTCAGGGCAAAATGGTGAGGGGAATGTTCAGCCACTTTCTTTGGGCAGCGGAAATTCTGAGAAGTGTTGAGGGTACGCTGTGCTTGGATTGGCTTAGGTTTCTTTTTGTTCTTTTATGGAGTCAGCTCCCACTTTACATTTTTATTAAAAGTGATTGCCTCTCACATCTTAGGCTCAATTATGATGACAGTGTCACCCATGCTTAATAAACCATATGAAATAAATTGCTTTTATGACCTCTCAGACCAGCCCTCAGCTATATTCCTCTTGTCTAGCAGGGGGCCGCAGTGACAATCCTTTCCAAAGCAAATGACAATCTCTTTCCAAAGCAAACTCTCCTGCAAGCACCATACCAAAAGACACGCATCCCCATTCTCATCAGAGTGATGTTGGAGGATATGATATTTATGTTGCATGCTTACATAGACAACCACTCAATGTGCTCATCTCAACACAAGAAGTAATGCTGACACCTATTGGCTCCAAATGGTTCTCCAGCCTTTATTTAGCAAACAGTGCATATGTGTTGCCTGTTTTACATTATGCAAATTATCTCACTGCCTCCTATATTCAAATAACAGGCTAACTGATGATTTAGCCTCATTGCAGCTGAGGAGAAAGGCTGCCTTCATTCCAACATTATTGTTTTTCATTCCTATTTTTACTTTTCTCCTCTCAGGATAAAAATAAAATAAAACGATGCTACTCTTGGTCTCCCTCTTCCTCCTGGCCCTGCTCCCAGGTAGGTATCTCTTAAAACATTATCCACCCTTCTACATATTATCAAATGAACTATCCTGAATATTTGTTATGATGCTTAACAGTATAACTATTCACCTGAAAGAACAATCCGATGTAAGGTCATCGTTTTGGATTAAATAAGCAATGATATAACTGTGCAGAAAAGCCTTAAAGTTCTGGCTGGGCCTACTGTCTAACTCTGGTTTTCCTTTTCTTTCCTCCCCCCCAAATCCCTTCAGGTGCTTTCTCCCAGGTCACATTGAAGGAATCTGGACAAGGAGCAGTGAGACCAGGAGAGACCCTCGAGCTGACCTGTACAGTCACTGGGCGCTCTGTGACAAGCAGCTATTGGTGGCACTGGGTACGACAGACACCTGGGAAAGGGCTTGAATGGATGGGAATGTGGACTGGGAGCACATACTATGCACCATCTCTCCGTGACCGAATCACCATCTCTGTGGATTCTTCTCAAACCAAGTACTTTCTGAGACTGAGCTCTGTGACAGCTGCAGACACAGCCATGTATTACTGTGCAACAGACACAGTGGGACAGACTGAAGCAGAGGCCTGTACAAAAAGGAGGAAGTGGTTAGAAAATGCTTTAGATGCTTAGTTCTGCTTCAAAGACAGCACCTCAGTTTAAACACACCAATGCCATGTTCCTTCTCCCTACCCTCCATCTCCCATGTGTTTCCTCCCATCCCCGGTTAAATAGTCGGAGACAGATAATGAGAACTGCCTAAGAGAAAGGATGGAAACATAAATGCTGATATTCACGTTCATAGAAACCCTCCAGCTGTTGGACTACAATTCCCATCATCCCTGACCACTGGTCCTGTTAGCTAGGGATGATGGGAGTTGTAGTCCCAAAGCAGCAGGAGACCGAGTTTGGGGATGTCTGATTTAAATTCTGTCAATGTTTTTTTGTATTTTAGGTTCATGCAAGCTTTGAGTAAAGGTAATAAAAGGTAAAGGACCCCTGGACAGTTAAGTCCAGTCATCCCCAAATGCGGAATGATGCGACTCTGGGAGTTGTGGCGCTCAATAGGAGCTCGCTCAAGGCCGAGGGAGCCGGCGTTTGTCCGCAGACAGCTTCTGGGTCATGTGGCCAGCATGACTAAGCTGCTTCTGGGGAGTGTCAAACCAGAGCAGCGCACGGAAAAGTGCAGCCGTTTACCTTCCCGCTGGAGCGGTACCTATTTATCTACTTGCACTTTGACGTGACTTTCAAACTGCTAGGTGGGCAGGAGCTGGACCGAGCAATGGGAGCTCACCCCGTCGCAGGGATTCGAACCGCCAACCTTCTGATCAGCAAGCCCTAGGCTCAGTGGTTTAGACCACAGCGCCATCCTGCATCCTGGTTGATTAAAGCACTGTAAATACCAGCCCCACACCACCCCCCCACCCCCGTGATCTGGCCCAGGGATGGAGACTGATGCCTTCCCCGCTGCTGCTTGTCCACACCGTTAGCGCTGGGCGAGGCCCCGCTCAAGGGGCAGGCCCCGGTGACCAATCAATGCCAATGGGGGGCAGGGCCATGGGGAATTTAAACCATGGTGCGGCAGGGAGATTGTCCTCTCTGCGCTCTTCACCAGATCTCCCACCCCTTGCCCCCTTTTTCTGCGCTATGACCTTGCTGTGAACTAATGTTGGTCATCATATTTTGGGGATTTTTTTCCACTTGGCAAATTGGCTACAGCCATTTGGTTTTTGCCTACCTTGCAGCAATGGTCACATGTTTGTGAGGTTAGGCATTGGGTAAGACTTTGTTTGGATGGAGAGGAGATTGTAGCCTCCGTCTGCCCTTCCTCATTAAAGGTGTCCTGTCAAAGGGATCCGGTGGTGTGGATTGTGTCCGATGCAGCCCTCCAGATGTTTCTGGATTCCAGTTCCCATCAGCACCAGCCATCATGGCTAGGAAATTGAAATCCACAAACATCTGGCTGGGATAAAGAGTGTGTCATGGCTATAGGAACTATCACAATGACCGGGCATCCCCAAATTCAGCCCACCAGATGTTTTGGGACTACAACTCCCATCATCCCTAGCTAACAGGACCAGTGGTCAGGGATGATGGAGGGCTAAGTTTGGGGATGCCTGACAATGACACTACTCAAGCCTAAAATTCCATTGTTCTTCCAGTAGACCAAGGAGAACTACATTCATTGATTTATCAAACCCACCAATGCTGGGTTGTTGTTTTGCAACAAGAAACACTTAAAATTTGAAAGTGGCCAGATGAAAAACACCAGAAGAGATCCCATTGCATCAGAAGAGACCTCATTGCCTTCCCTAGGTTGACGGCTGAGGACAAAATATAGAGCACTGAGGAACAATGCTGTGTACCAGAGAATTACAATGTGTACAGTCCCACATCCATAGACTGCATATCGAGATCACATACTTAAATAAATTCACATTGTATTAATCTGTCTATATTCTTTTGTGAGTAGAAACATCCCATATCCTCTCCTAATTTCTGAAGAGTGCTCCATCAATATTTGGAGTGGAGGCTTACATGTTATCCCTCACGATTTCAATTTCACAGTCAATTATTTTTTGTAGAGGAATACATCACTGTGGATCCTAGGACTGGATTGTAACACGCACCATAGTAAATCATCCCTGTTCACAAAAAAGACACCAATAGAGAAGGAAGCGGTAACAGTTCACATGGGGTTGGACTAGATGACCCTTGGGGTCCCTTCCAACTCTACAGTTCTATGATTCTATGACATTATAATATGCTGATTGTACATCTACAAAGCAACTGCTTGTCTGAAATCAAAGTGGGCCAAGCAAATGTTTTTCACTCTCCCACTTCTTAAATACACACATGAACATTTTTATTTACCTACATAATTTTCCACATCTGGAGGGTCATGTATTGTACCAAGGGGAGGGGAATGAATATTGCTGTCCAACTCTTGGCTGTAATTTGAATAAGCATATTTACATCCCATATAGGTACTTATCCCTAACACATATTTTAGAAAATCAGTAGGGAGTTGAGGGAGCAATAGTTCAGCTCATACAGGAAAATCAGTGATGGTCAGGAAGGCAGCAGGACAGTAAGGACAACTCAGCTCACCTGCTGATGGATCTGAAGTTCTCCAGGGGCAAATTAGTGTGGTTCTCTCTCGATCCAAAACCTTTTCAATCCAGGCGATTCATCAAAAAAACACCAAGGTGCAGATGCCAAATTGTCTATTAAAAACAAAACAAAGCAAAGCAAAGCAAAACAAAAACAAAAACAAAAACGAAACAGTGATCTTCAAAACCAGGAGGAATTTTTGTATATTCAGATGATCAGCAATCCAAGTACACTCCTATGTAACTTTCTGTTCATCTACTTATCCATCTTGACATGAGTTCCTCTTGACTCTGCAGTATTCTCTTCACTCTCTGCATCCAAATTTATTCTCAGACAGGAAGCCCACGTGATTCTGGTTTCTGCCCATACTATTAAAGGAGGAAGCTGGTAAAGACCCATGAGGATGATAGGGCAGATGGGATGAGACCAAATAAATAATTACCAGGATAACTATTTAGTAGATGGAGCAACAGGGAGACACTTTCACCCCATGATTTCTTGAAAATCAGCTCATTTGGGCCTTGCCAAACGAAAGGAGGCCAAATGACCAGAGAGAGCCGGAATTTATCCTGGCCCTGGGCAAAGAGCCAAGTGCCACCATTGGGCAGTTGTTCCCACACCCAGGGACACGCCCTCACAGCCCCACCACAATTGGACGTGGCAGGCATATGATCCAGCCTGCCATTTGCCGGTTTACAGGGCCCACCTGCAATGCCACCCACCGAAGAAGGCAGACTTGCCAAATAGAAATATGGAAGGGGGACTTCAATTTGTTTCAGGTGGAAAAGGAACCATGAGGTGACTTTCCTCTTCATATGATTAGAACAACAGAATTTAGGAGCAGCATCTGAACTGTCTGGGAGAACTGGAATTCTGTCTATCTCTTTTCACCATCTGCCTTTGGGTCATTTTTCTTTGTTAGCTACATATAAATCTTTGTTATAAAGGGAGGAGGATGCAGTTCACACCAAATGCAAATTTACCGGTTTTGCATAATACTACTTCTTTCCTCTGTGGTGCAAAGCTACTGTGGGCCCTCGGACTCTGTTCTGTTGGGATATACCATTCTTCCTTTGAAAGCCACCACCATAGTTTGGCTGGCAACTTGGTCTTTGTCATGATAATTTAAAAAAGACACACGAGTATTGCTAAATCCTTACTGCAAAATTCTAGACATGCCTTGAAGTGAAGACAACTGAAAGCCCAGCATAATCATAAGCCATACAAATGAATGCATGCCTATTCCCTCAGTATGCATAATGAACTCCCGTACTGCAGAATTTGCAAAATAATCCGTATTTCTGTATTGCAGAATTTGCCATATTTCTGAAGAACAGGAAGGTGTACAACCTCATAAGTAAAATGTACAAGGGGGCTCACTTAAGTATAGTACATGCAAGACTCAATCCTATTGGTTTTTTTGTGAGAGGTGTTTATTATTAATTACAAAAAACCAACCCTTATTATACTGACAATGCTTCCCTTCTCCTCATCCTCCCTCCAGCACAGCCAAGCACAAAGCATATCTAGGGCATATCTAAGACACGTGACTTCCCTCAAAGAATCCTGGGAACTGTAGTTTGCTGAAAATTGTAGCTACTACAGTTCCCATGAACCTTTGGGGGAAGGAGTATGGTTCAAATTTGTATTGCATGTGCAGTGGATGTGGGTCAGCCTTTTGTGAGGTTGGGAGGAGCTGTCCAGCAGCTGAAGAACAGAAGACATGAAGGAAGCCATCCTAAGGCCCAGCAAACTGTAGAGTTGGGTTGGTTGAGTGACGGTAGACAACTAAGCTTGGTCTTACCTGCAGAGGAGCCATCATCAGAAAGAAGAGCACAGTGAACACCACAATGCCTACGGCCAAGTCTGTGTGTTGACTTTCCTATTCACACGCAAAACTCTTCTGCAACAGAAAGTATGTAATTTATGTAGTCACCTCTTTCTGAAAGAGCAACCAGGGAAGACCAGCTCTTTCCCACCTATGGTCAGACGGGGAGACTTCTTTGCCTAACCCAGTTATCGCTCGTTGTGATGTTGCTAAGGTAAGGAAAAAGCAGCAGCAATTGGTAGTCACAGTTTGTTATTTTGCTTGTCCAGTAGATGGCAGCCATGCCCCACAAAAATCTGTTCCAACAGTGTGACAAACCACATGACCACATTGCCACAAGATTGTGATGCACCTTATTATAGAAAGTTGCTAAATCTTGAAATGCTCTTCTTCAAATGTGTGAGCATTCACTCCTTTCCCTTTGACGAAGAAAACATGTTCCTTTTTGGGAACATGATATTGTCCTACTTCACATCTGGGCACAGACTTAGGCTAATTCTACTCAGAAGTAAGCCCTATTGAATCCAGTGGGCCTCGCTGACAGAACTGTTGGGCAAAACATTCACACCAACATTACAGACACTTTTGTACAGAGAAATAGCAGGGTGTTATTATAGTTATGGGAGCTATGACAAGAACATACAGCATGCTCAGACTCCATCCATCTCCCAGAAGACATGCATTCATGGGAGAACTTGAGTCTTGAAAACCCATTGGTACTGGTTTTCTACAATGCCATTTGAACTTCCTTCAGATTTTGCCAAGCCATGTATCATGGTGCATATTATGGCAACTACCACAGTGACTGATGCTCTGTCAAAAACTGCTGTGCCACCACAAATCTTGATTAAATCCTACCTTCTGCATACATGAAACAATCATTTTTCTGCAGGACACATTTAAGTGAGAAAGAGTTGTGGCAATTTTTTTTTAATGACTGTTTTTCTAGCAGGCCAATCAAAAATCTAGAGAGACTGTTTTCAATCATTTCCTCCAAGTAAAACATAATGTATGCAATGAACTGATCCTTCAGTGTGACAGCACCTACTGTACACTTTTGAACTCCCTGTCTACTGAAATTAGGCAGGTGCCTTCACTTACCAAATGTTTTTTGGTTAAGCCATGTAAACCATGTACACTGGGCACACATTTGTTTTTAACCTTTGGCTCATTTGAGAGGAAGGGCAGGGCAGGGCAGGGCAGGGCAGGGAATGAATGAATGAATGAATGAATGAATGAATGAATGAATACTAGCATGCCATTTTCTATTAGAAGGTGTATTTTTAAATCTGCTGATTTTATTTGACATCTGAGCACTTTTAATATATTATATATTATTATATATTATGGTAAACTGCTCTGAGGTTTTGATGATTAACCGGTATATACATTCTCTTAAATAAAATAAAATAAAATTCTCAAGCACTGTCCCCTGAAATCTGTATTCCCTCCCCCCCCTCCCCCAGCACACACCCTGATACACTATCCACTGCTTCAGGCCACTAGCAGTTCAGGGTTGAAGCTCATATGGATGCCAAAACCAGGGAAAGTAGCTATCCAAAACCGAGCAACACAAAGATGGCAGCTAACAGGCCCAAATACATGACCAGTGGATTAGCTTCAGCTGGTCGGTCACCAGTTGGTCAACAATGCTCTGGGCAGATCCTTCATGAGAGCACTGCATTAGAAACAGGTGGTCCTTTCAATATCCAGTCTTGCCATGGGATTTTGCACAGCTCTGCAGCATGGTGTAGGATACTGGACTGGCAGCTACCACTGTGAAAAGAACCCTGTCAAAAAGCTTGCAAGTACAGTTTTAACCAGCAGAAAGTGCCATACCACTAAAACAATCTGAAATGTGGTAATTGCTCCCCCCCCCAAAAAACAGCTGCAAATGGTTCCAAGTTTCACATCAGATGTTCAGCTTGCAAGAATAAAATCAACTTCTCAAGCACTCTCCTCTGAAAACTGTATTTCCCCATCCTACCCCCCTTACACACTATCCATTGCCTCAAACAACCAGCAGTTCAGGAACAATCCCTGGAAGATGCCAAAAGCAGGGCAAGTAGTAGAAACGTCTCCACCCCCACCGTTCTGCCTGGACACTGCGGTCCAGCGCCGAGGGCCTTCTGGCGGTTCCCTCACTGCGAGAAGTGAGGTTACAGGGAACCAGGCAGAGGGCCTTCTCGGTAGTGGTGCCCACCCTGTGGAACACCCTCCCATCAGATGTCAAGGAAATAAACAACTATCTGACTTTTAGAAGACATCTGAAGGCAGCCCTGTTTAGGGAAGTTTTTAATGTTTGAAGTTTTATCGTGTTTTAATATTCTGTTGGGAGCCGCCCAGAGTGGCTGGGGAAACCCAGCCAGATGGACGGGGTATAAATAAATATTATTATTATTATTATTATTATTATTATTATTATTATCATCATCATCATCATCATCATCATTATTAAAAAATATTAGTAGTAGTAAAAATCCAAAATTGGGCAACCAAGGATAGCAGCTAACAGGCCCTAGAACATGACCTGTGGACTATTTTAAGTGGTTGACCAGCAGATGGGCTGGAATTATCCACAAAAATCCTTCATGAGATCATTACATGAGAAACAAGTGGCGCCTCCACTAATCAGTCCTTCCATAGGATTTTGTTCAGCTCTGTAATATCATGTACGGTGGCGTAGCGGCTCCCAGGGTGAAATTAAGTCTATCAAAAAGCTTGTAAGAGCAATATTAACCAGGAAAAAGTGTCACGTGGCTAAAACGGTAGCAATTTGAAATGTGGTAATTCCACCTCAGCCCCCCATTTCAATCACAAATCACTGCAAGTTTCACATCAAATGTTGACTCTGAATGATATTTCAGGTTTTATACACAATACCTTTAAATCTTCATATGCCAGATGCAATGCATATACACACTGATTTTTACAAATCCCCCTAAGGCAGAGACGCAAAGCCTGTGGCCTTCCAGGGACGTTTGACTACAACTCCTATCATCCCTGAATTTTGGCCATGCTGGCCGGGATGAATTGGAGCTGGAGCCCAGCAACCTTTGGAGGGTCAAAGATTCCCTATCCCTGTCCTAAAGCCAACCACATCCACAGTAGTGAATGTTGGCGAAGGTGAGGACAAAAGCTTTGTGAAGAGATGTGAATTAAGAATTATGCAGTAGCGGCAGCAAGGATATTAACTTGCAACATACTGGAAGAGACAAGAAGTACCAAGTATCCAAGAATGGCAAGAGAAATTATATAGTTATCTGGATTTGGCTAAGCTAACAGAATTAGTAAGAGGAGGAAGTAATCAAAAACTTTATCAAAGTTGGGAGAAATTTGGGGAATACATGAAAACACAATGCCCTACCATAAAAACTTGGATCCATTTCTAACCCTCCTATCATTTTTTTTTGGGGGGGGATAAGAGGTTATTTAATTTGTAAGGTATGTGGTCTAGTGGTAAAAGGAAGCAGTAGTGAATGATTTAGTCAAATAACCCGAGAGGATGGCAAGTGGAAGTCTTAAGATTGAGTGTTGAATGCAAGTATTACGATTTATTTTGTTGGATTAATGAGTTTTGATTTATTTCTGTTAGAATGAATGAATATGTGAGATTTGTTTTGTTATATTTTATTTATGATTTATTTGGTGTATTTGGTTACATTGTTGTTGATTATTAGTTACTTTTTGTTGTTGTTTAGTTTGTTTTGTTTTGTTTTGTTTTGGTTTTTTATTGTATGGTATGATATAATTTTCAATAAAGATTATTTTAAAATAAAAATAAAATAAAATAAAGAGGATTTGCTTGGACATCTCCCACCATGCAAATAAGTTGGGCAGAGGCTACCTTAGATGCTTCTTGACAGATCAAAGAGAGCCCTGAAGTTTCTCCTCCTCTAGGCAATAAGATTTCCATTTGTTTTGAGCTCTCAGGTTATTTACATCTTGAAGGTTATCTAAACCTGCAAGGTTGCTGTTTTAAACATGCGGATTAGGCTGACACATAGCTAAAAGTCCTTCCTCGTTACTTCTCAGACAGAAACCAGTCGGCAAACCTGTTACAATGGTTTTGGTTTAGAGCAAATATCATGGTGTTAACTATAGTTATGGGAGCTATGACAGTTACATAAACCATGTCCAAACGCCATCTATCCAACCAGTCAACCATCTCCTAGAAGACCTACATTCATGGAAGAACTAGAGTCATGAAAGCACTTCGATGCTGGTTTCCTACAATGGAAAACGAAGGATAAATTTGAAAGTGTTGTCGAATCTTACAGATTTTTGTCAAGCCGTGTATCATGGTGTACTATTATAGCGGGAGCTACCACAGTGATGGATGCTCTGTCAAAAAGCTGCTCTATCAACCAACAACTGGATGAAATGTGATTGCGGCTGGATCCTGTTCTCCAATTGCAAACACGAAGCGATACTTTTTTCCCGTGTGGGACAGAATTAGTTAGAAAAGAGACTTGGCAAATGGTGGTGGTGGTTGTTTTAAGTGCTACGCGTTCCCTAATACATCAATCAAAAAATCTATGGTGACTATTTTTATGCACTGTGATATTTTTTGTTTGTTTGTTTCTGGTGGCAGTTCACTGCCCGCTCTGGATATACGGAGCCATGAGCAAAAGCCTGAGTGGATGGACGATCTCAATGAGCATTATTGTGGGATCCTCTAGATTTTGCCAAGCCACGTAGCACTGTGTGGGTAACTGGCCCTACACAATGATGGGTCTCCTGTCAAAAACCTCCTCAGATTATGTACAGACAACTGTTTCAAATGGCTGCTCCTGCTAAATCATTTATTCTGTTTCACACGTGGATTGCTACTTCTCTTTGGACCCTGTTTAGGGGTAAATGACCCTTATAGTTCATTAAAACTATTTATTTTTTTAATCTAATATGTCAAGGAACTATGGGTGCAATCCTATGCAAGCATACTAGGGATGAACTCAGTACTCTTGAGTAAGATAAAGTAAAGATAAAGGACCCCTGGACAGTTAAGACTATGGGGTGCAGCACTCATCTCGCCTCAGGCCAAGGGAGTTGGCATTTCTCCACAGATTTCTGAGCCATGTGGCCAGCATGACTAAACCACAAAGCTGGCTGTATTTACGTAGGTCCCATTGGGATTAATGTGAAAAGTTAGCAGTGATTTAACACCCATTAATTCCAGTGGGAAATCTTGAGTGCAACTAGGTTCCTAGTGATGAGCCAACTCTACGAGCTTGCACCTCTTCCAAGAGGAATGTTGTTTTATTTTATGGATATTTACTATTATGGTAGGGACACGGGTGGTGCTGTGGGTTAAACCACAGAGCCTAGGGCTTGCCGATCAGAAGGTTGGCGGTTCGAATCCCCGTGACGGGGTGAGCTCCCGTTGCTCAGTCCCAGCTCCTGCCAACCTAGCAGTTCGAAAGCATGCCAAAGTGCAAGTAGATAAATAGGTACTGCTCCGGTGGGAAGGTAAACGGCATTTCCATGCACTGCTCTGGTTCGCCAGAAGCAGGCTTAGTCATGCTGGCCACATGACCCGGAAGCTGTATGCCAGCTCCCTCGGCCAATAAAGTGAGATGAGCGCCGCAACCCCAGAGTCGGACACGCCTGGACCTAATGGTCAGGGATCCCTTTACCTTTACTATTATGGTGATTATTATAAACACACACATAATGTAGGTTCATTTTTGCAATAGACATAGTCACCTAGGTAAATATAATTTATGGGCAGCAAATATGCAAATAGAGATTTGGTTATTTAAAAAAATAGAAAGGAAGGGGTAATTGTTCACCTTTTTCTTTCCATGTTCAACCTTCCCAACTCAGGATGAGAGAGCTAATTGCTCAAGACACAGTTTCAGTCACATGCTGAAAAGTTGGATTTTGCATAGGAAGCTGCCTCATAAATACCAAGTCAGATCATTGTTCCATCTTGCTCATTGCTGTCTGCACTGACCAGCAGCAGTTCTCTGGGGATTCAGTCTCTCCCAGCTCCACCTGGAGATGCTGGGGATCGAACCTGAGACCTTCTGCATGCAAAGTGAAGACTCTGCCACTGAGCTACAGCCCTGCCCCAGAAAGAACTCCAATCTGAACAGGCTTTGTTTTTTTTTTTCTGAGCTTACAGAGCACGGTGTAACAGACTGGGACAGCACATCAATAAATCACACTCCAGAAGTAGCAAGCTCTTTGTGAACTTTTGTGGGGGGGACCTAGCATATCTTTTCAAACTTATCAAGAGTATGCCATCAATTTCTTCAACATTTCACCTCAGGTAATTGGAATTGCCATTGACCTTTGTAAGTCACTGTCCCTTAAGAAACCTTTTATTAGAGCGATGTGTGATCTGCTGCCTATACTTTCCCACCACGCATTCCATTTTTCTGTAAGGGAGTGAATCACTGTGATAGATACGGGGGTAGCGGCACAGTGATTAAAGCCCTTACAAAATCTTCTGGGTTCAGAATGAAAGGATACCACTGAGATAAATAGTGCTAGATGCATTGTTCCCTAACACATCAATCATGCATGTTGAATCAAAATTACAAAGGCAAATGCCTCTCTCTCTTTCAACATAAAATTTAACAATGAACTCATATGTGTTTAAGCTCTTAAACATACTCTTCAACCTCTTCTATATATCTGATTTTTCCTCCACACACAGTACTCAAAGGTTGAGATTAGATAGATGATAGAGATAGATATAGATGATAGATTGATAGATAGATAGATAGATAGATAGATAGATAGATAGATAGATGATAAATAGATGATAGATAGATAGAAGATAGATAGATGATAGATAGATGATAGATAGATCTGTCCAAATCATGTCTATGATTTGCATTAATAGTTATGCTTCCCATCTCAGGTTTCAAAGGAAGTTGAAAGATCTTCAGGGTACCTCAAATGAAAACATCAGAGAACTTCAAAGAGTCAAAAGGAGGACAGTAAAGGCACCTCACCTTATTATATCCTGATGATGTTCAAGCAGATGTTGTTGGCTTCTTGTCTCACACAGCAAAAGAGCTTTATAATCTTTGTATATATTTATATATTGTAAATAATTATCAAGATGCAGAGCTACACTGAGGTTCCATTTTGAAAAAGTCAACTGTAAACAAGTTGCAGCTGAGAAATTAGCCTCTCTCCTCAGCAACACAAAAACATGATCACTTCTGTGAAATCTTCTGTGTAGCCTCTCCTCAGCAACACAAAAACATGATCACTTCTGTGCTTCTGTGTAGCCATCTACTACTCTGTTTCAACATACAAGTATATTCATGCACAAATGTATGCTTTTAAAAAGAAACTCCATATCTTTCCTTATATACCTTGGGATGAATCGCTCTTTTCCCATCTGTCTTGTGTCCAGTTGATAATTCTTCACCTCAAAATTTGTCACATTTACCAGGACTGCTGTTTACATCTCTGCATATTCAAAGCCAACTTTGCCACTGAAGTCAGTAGCAAACAAAACTGGCATGTCTCTAACAGTACCGCAAATTAATCTTGGACAGGAAGCCTTCTGTTTCTGTTTCCTCGCACAGTTTGAGCAGGAAGTTGGCAAAGACCTTGAAGGTGGTTAAGCAGATTAATGGGCTGAACGAAATTAAGATCTTGAGTCAATTTATACACTAATTTTTGAGGTAGAAAAGTCACTGCATGATGACCTTCCCCATGATTGTTGGATGATGAAGAAACAGTGTACTTGGTCTACATGGAACACCACTAGAAACACCAAAATTCTACTTCTTGAGGAAAGGCCATATGCTACCTTCATATACAATATATTTACATTCAACAGAACTGGATATATTTCCATGGTAGAGTTTGTGATTGGTGGTTGCAGAATTCCATACATTCTCCCTTCTGCATCCGTATATACAAAAGGATGGATTTCTGTCTTGAGTGCTGGTAAGCATTTTAGTACTGGCACAAACCATTGTGTGGGGGGATATGGCTACCACAGTGTTACTTCTCAATACAAAAACTCCTTAGGGAGATACACACAGGTATGGGTGATGTCATCTTTTGGTACAGGCAGGTCCTTTCTCAAATTAGCACAGGAACCTCTGGCCCCTTGACATCTACCACAGGTTCCCACAAAACCACTCCTAAGAAAGCAACATGGATATCGCCTTCTGTTATGCTTCCACATCACCCTCAGCCTCCCATTGGTCACATTGCTGATTGACAGGGGAGCATGGACTACAGCTCAATGTTACTATTGCTGGGCCTCGCAAGTTCTCAATGCACTCCAGGGGTGAGTCGCCTCTGCACATCTGGCAGGGCCCAGCTAAGATAGAGGTGCTTTACTACCATACCATAACACAGTGGGAGAGAGACTCTTTGGGTGTGCTGCTCCTCAAGACTGGCCCCAGCACCAGTTTACCAGTTACTGGAAACCACAGAAGGGAAGAGTGCTGTTGTGCTCAAAGCCTGCTTAAAGACTCCCCAAAGGCATCTAGGGAGAACAGGATGCTGGAGCAGATGGACCATTGGGCTGATCCAGCAGGCTATTCTTATGTTTTTAGCACAGGTTGTTGGGCCTACAAAGTCCCTGGTATACAGAAGTCCGCATGGACTCGTTTTCACTGTGTTCTCTGGTTCAGGCAGCATCGCACTGCAAACCAGTTCAAAGAAACTCATTTGCATTCAATCATACTGTGTTGATCACAGCTGAGGTTGGAATTGAATCCAAAATACCATACGAAAACCTATCCATCAAAAAACATTTACTGACAATACACACACACACACACACACACACTGTATGCTCTGGGAAGATTGTCAAAGCCTCCAGAGGACAATTTTTCTCCCTTGAATATTTGTTTTAAAACAACAACAAGCAGCACATACCCTATTCATCTCCTATCAGACAGACTTCTCAGATCATTAAGATACCCTGTCCAGATGCCAAATGAGTTTTTCAAAATCATTTTGTTACTTGCCGTTTGCCACCCTGGACTCCTCTGTGAGGAAGAGTGGGGGTATAAATTTAAGAATAAATTAATATTCAGCTGGGAGAGGGACCATGATATTGTTGACCAAAAACATGGTGTATTGGCCCTGGGCAATCCTGAAAAGAGAGCAGTCATCTTAAGCAGTAGCTGACAGGCTACATTCAAACTTTGCAAGGGAGACTGCAATGACACCGAACAGACTGGGGAAAGCTACTCCATGCACCACCAGAGCTGTGCACATCTGTAGGACTGGGACCCTCATCACTTATTTGCAGGAAGCAACTTCCATAAGCTGAGAGCAAATGAAGTTTTTGTCAAGACTCCCCTCACCGTGGATTTGGGCTGGGGCACAGTGATACAATCCCGTACAAATAGTTGTTGAAGACAGTGAGAGGGAACCAACAGAGCACACCAGGCACTCCTGTCTTCCACTGCCTCCCTTAGTTTGGTCAGACTCATGTTGGTAGCTTCGAGAACACTGTCATGTTAGTCCTCTGTCCCCTTCTCCTTGTGCCCTCAATCTTTCCCAACATCAGGGTCTTTTCCAGGGAGTCTTCTCTTCTCATGAGGTGGCCAAAGTATTCTGCATGTAGTTGGACTCAGTGACCCTTGGGATCCCTTCCAACTCTACAATTCTATGATTCATGGTTTTATCTACCCCAACTGAAATCAAAGAATATATGTGGATCAGTTAAACCTGGTCAGAATAGGGATGTATAAAGGCAGCCTGCACTCAGTCCACCATGAGACACCTAAGCTAGACACCTAGTTCCCTTTGGCTGGACTAGATTAACACTGAAGTCATGGTCCCACAGCCACCCTTTCCAATCCCATCTGTGAACAAAGAAATTTGGTGCCTTGTGGCAAAAGTCAGAGTGTCTCAGCACTTGCAGCTGAGCAGTATTTTTGAATTCTCCAGATTTTGTCAAGTCATGTATCATGGTGTATACTCTGGTAGCTGGAGCTCCCACAGTGATGAATGCTCTATCCAAAACCTGCTTTTCAGTCATTCATGCTTAGGTGCAAAGAGAGTCTGCAGGGGGTGAAATAATGACATTTTTCTGGTATGCTAGCCAAAATATGTGCTAGAATGTTCTTAGTTGTGTATGTGTGCTTCTGCACATGCACAGAGATATCTTGTCGTCGTCCCGTCCCCCGTCCCCTTTCAGCAGCAGTTCCTTGCATGACACTAATGTCCATTCCTCATCCTCCCCCAAGTTTGGGGACAGCTTTCCAGGTGACACAGAGAAGGGTCTAAATAAATATGGAACAGAAGGCCGACTGAACACATACAGAGAGATTCCCAGAATAACTTTGCAGTCTTAAAAGATGCATTAACAAAAGGAAGCCACAATGAATGAAAGGGACTTGGAAAGGCACTAGATATTCAGAAGCTACCACATATATCAGATTTCCCACCAAACCTTCATCATGTCTCTCCCCACCTCCACATCCCCAAAAGCAAATAGGCAGTGGAAAAGACACCACAGGAGTTTCATGAGTAAAGCTAAGATTTTGGATTTAAGTGGGATTACATTTAAGATGTACACACCCTGAAATCATGCAGGAGGCAACTCTCTGCCAAAATCAAAATCCAGGCAATATGACCAGGGACATCTATGGTAGTCTCAAAATGTCATCTCTATTAATAAGATTTTGTCCCAATGGAAGTGCTGGTTTGAGCCTGTATCGCTGTGCTCTCATTGTTATACTAGCATTGCATGATAACTATGAATCCATAATGCTTCTAACAGAAAGATCTCACACAGGATCTTACAAAATATGCCTAGCCAACAAAAGTATAGAAATTCATGGTCTCTCACATTCTTTTTCCCATACCCAGTCCTTCCAGGTCAGAATGGAAGAGATACTAGATCAGACACAGTTTAAAATAGGCATCCCCAAAATTGGCCCTCCAGCTGTTTTGGGACTTCAACTCCCATCATCCCTCCTAGCTAACAGGACCAGTGGTCAGGGATGATGGGAATTGTAGTCCCAGAACAGCTGGAGGGCTGAGTTTGGGGGTGCCTGGTTTAAAACAAATAGAGGTCAATGTTTGGATGTCCAATGAATTGGAGAAAAAGAAGCCACCAAATTATTTTGAGATCGAGGCAACACCCCCTTACAAAATATAACATGTTCAGAAAATGACTCTGATGAAGCAGAGGATGACAAACGACCACACAGTGTATCCAACTAAGATCAATTGTGACTGTATGAAACATTTTTTATTTGAAGGGGAAATATGTGGTGCAAATGCTTCTCCTCTCCCATCTTGTACTGTGCAGATCTGCCCAATGACTCAAGGCACACGGCGGTGAAGAGTTTGAGACAGACAGGCAATAGAATACAAAGAAAGGGCAATTAATGGAAATGTGAAGTCACCATTATCTTATACATAAAAAGTGAAGTAGAGCTTTACTGGATCAGACTGAAAGCCCTGTATCTTCTCTCAGTGGCTCACCAGATGCGTCTGGGAATCCCACAAACAGGACCTGAGTGCAGCTGTCTCCCCAAGTCCTTAATCCCCACCCCCTCTAAGCTTTCTATCACAGAATTTTTGTACAGGAACCTATCACTGTGGCTACTGGGAAATCAAACACCCTTGCAAAAATTTCCCACATTCAAAAATAAAGAATGTAAATGATGAAGGGTAACATCACACATGTGATATTACCAGTGTAATGGGACTAGCTCATGAATATGTGGAGCAATTTTCTGTCTGGAACCAAAACGGTTTAAGCAAATGTTTCTAGGAACCTCTTAAACATCAACACAATCAAGTAGAGGACAGAGAGATAGAGTCAACCTAACTGTATTTTGTCCATAATTTAGAAGAATACATGCCTCCCATTTACATATTCCCAGCATGAAACTTAGAAGGACATTAGGGGTGTGTTAGGACTAAAGAAGCAACAGCACAAAAAGGTGAGGTGGTATATGAAGAAGTGTGCTGACTCAACAGCACAACTCACTCTGAAAACACAGTGAGGGTGAGTCAATTAGGCAACAGCAGCAATTCACTCACACAACCATGAAGGCATGTACAGTTTTTGTACACTATCTCTCAGACTAACCTACCTCACAGGATTGTTGTGAAGATAAAACGGAGGATTGTTGCGAAGATAAAATGGGTGAACAGCCTTGGATACCACCCTGAGCTCCTTGGCAGAAGGACAAGATACAAATGAAATTGATTGATCAAATGATATTCTTGGGCTGTACCAGAGCAAAATAATTTTCTTTTTTAAATCCAACCATGTCACTATTTTAAAATGCCACTAAGGTACAGATCCACCACACAGAGTTTCCATTTTGATAAATAGCTGATGCCATGGTAAAACAAGTTCAAGCTTAAAGTGAATTATTTCATCTTTCTCTGCCTCTCAAGTACACACATATGTGCCACTCCTGTACCTTATTCTGTCAGTCAATCCACAGCTCAATCTCCTGTTCAATATGACTCCTCACATAACACAGCACTGAGCCCTCTCTTCCTCACCCACCCTTTCGCCCTGATTATTCTTCATCTTTCAATGTGTCGCATCTGCCTTGACTGTCACACACCTCTCTAGATATGCGTAGTAAGCTTGCCACCAAAGAAGCCCGCAGAGAAGGCAAAGGGGAACGAAACTGCCATTGTTCCCGCCCGCAGCATCCAAAATTAATTTTGGACAGGAAGCCTGTTCGATTTCTCTTTCCTCCCAACCGTTGAAGCAGGAAGCTGGCAAACACCCTGAGGTCACTTCAGGGGATGAGATGAAGGGACTAAAGAATGAAAGAAACATATGTAGGGCAGAGCAACAAGGAAAATGGGCACCTTCCTGTCTAGTTTCTCAAAGGTGAACTTAACTGATACCAGAACTGGCAGAATGCAGCAGGGGAGTTTTTTTGAGGTAGGCAATTGTGAGGGTCATTTTGGTAGGGAAATGACGATAAGATGAGTTTTCCTGCAGTGTTCCTTTATAAAAGCATCTGAGTCAAGGAAGTTAGTCTTCTAGGCCCACAATATGAGATGACTGGGAAATCTAGACTGCAATAACAATAGATTTTTCTATCTACATTTCAGATGCCACTATTAACAGCTTTTTAGATACTGGGCTCTGTACTCACCATTCCATGAGTACAGCTTCCGGGTCATGTGGCCAGCATGACTAAGCCACTTCTGGTGAACCAGAGCAGCGCACAGAAACGCCGTTTACCTTCCCGCCGAGCGGTACCTATTTATCTACTTGCACTTTGATGTGCTTTTGAACTGCTAGGTTGGCAGGAGCAGGGACCGAGCAACGGGAGCTCACCCCATTGCGGGGATTCGAACTGCCAACCTTCTGATCGACAAGCCCTAGGCTCTGTGGTTTAACCCGCAGCGCCACCCACATCTCATTATATATATATATATGCCACACAAAATGTAATTTGTGCAAATTTAACAATTTTGCATAATCTATTTGGTTTCTGCTACTCATGTGAGCAGCAGGAGGTATTCTGGATATTTAAATCTAATTCAAAGCTTTCTCCATGCACAATTGCAACTCCACCCACTACTGGGGATAATCAACCTGCAAAACTCCAGCTCCCATCACTCCTAAGTACTGGCCATGATAGCTGGGGGTGATGGGAGTTGCCATCCAACAATATCTGGAGGGTATTCCAATGGCTATCCCTAACCTACACAGTCATAAGGGCTAGAAACTTGCCCTTAAAAAAAATGAAGTCAGTGTCCAGGATTCTCAAAAATTGCAAATCAAAAATTGCAAATCCAAGCTCTGCAATGGAAACATGAATGAAAAAGAGCTCTGCTTATTGTTTAAGCCAGAGGAAGGGCTTGTAAATGAATGGATGCACAGAAGGTGTGTTATGAGGAATGGAAACGATGCCTTATGAGGAACAGGCTTAGGGAGCTGGGTATGTTTAGCCTGGAGAAGAGAAGGTTAAGGGGTGATATGATAGCCATGTTCAAATATATAAAAGGATGTCATATAGAGGAGGGAGAAAGGTTGTTTTCTGCTGCTCCAGAGAAGCGGACACGGAGGCAATGGATTCAAACTACAAGAAAGAAGATTCCACCTAAACATTAGGAAGAACTTCCTGACAGTAAGAGCTGTTCAGTGGAATTTGCTGCCAAGGAGTGTGGTGGAGTCTCCTTCTTTGGAGGTCTTTAAGCGGAGGCTTGACAGCCATCTGTCAGGAATGCTTTGATGGTGTTTCCTGCTTGGCAGGGGGTTGGACTGGATGGCCCTTGTGGTCTCTTCCAACTCTATGATTCGAAGAAAAGAAGAGGAAGAGGAAGAAGGAAGAGGAAGAAGGAAGAGGAAGAAGAAGAAGAAGAAGAAGATCCTTCAGCTGCTGAATTTGTTATTTGTGGTTGCAACGTTTCAGGCTCCCTCCTCTAACAACCACTGTGTCGCATGTTGATAAAGGTTTTTGCAGCAGCGGAAGTCATTGTGGATACTATAACGGCCACAGTGTTACATTCCAATACAAAAACTATTTGCAGGGATGTGAGCAAAGAAGGTGTTTCCCCTTGGCACAACCAGCTTCTCCTTTTCTGGATTGGCATACAAAATCCAGCTCTTTGTCACCATTGCTCTGCACAATTCCTTCAAATTAAGAACACCGGAAGTCGCTTCAGCCAAACCTTTCATCCATTTCACTCTATTGTTGACACACCGGCAGCAGTTCTCCAGGGTTCAGTGTGGGAATCCGTCTCAGCCATACCTGCAGATGCGGTGGATGTGTGTTTGAACATGGGACATTTGCATGAAACCAAGCTCTAACATTAAGCTACCGTCCCACTCCACTGAGCTTCACATGATCTTTCCCGGAAAGGAAACAGGCAACTAGCACAACTTAAGGGGATGAAAAGATCAGTTTCGTGTAGTAGCCTTTCTTTCTAACAGAGACCTCTGCTTTATTTATTTGTGAATTTATAATCTGCACTTTCATTTATTTATTTTTTAAAAGGAAAGTGGATTCCCTTTGGGGTCCCTTCCAACTTTACAATTCTATGATTCTATTATTATAACATGTGAGCAGTGCGTTTTCTCTAAAAAATAAATAAATCTTTAAGGGTACTCTCATTTTGTCTCAAGAAAATCACCGCGGTGATTTTATAGTTCAAATCGGGATTCACAAAATGTTTAGGGGTGTGCATAACCCTGCCCCCCCCCCCAGAAAAAGCACTGCATTTAAGAAGGAAATCAACTGTAACGTCCATAAAAAGCATCCATAAATACTTATAGGCAAAAAGGGGGTGCAGAATCACATTGTAAAATCCTGTCAAAACCAAGGGTTTTTTAAAGACATTTGAAGGGAGAGAGGACTGGTTCCTGCTGAACTTCTACAGGCAGGGACTTCCATAGGGCAGGTCCTGCCACACTAAAAGCTCAGTCCCTAGTGAAGGCCAACCAAACCTCAGGGTCATGGGGAACCACCACAGCTGACAATGGAACAGGCGGGAGCTCTGGTGAGCTCTGGCAGAAAACAAGTCCTGGAAGTCTTTCTTCTTTGGTAGTCAAGTAAGATTGTCTTCCATGAACACGGTCTTAACAGCTCTGTATGCACCACCATCCATATCTCCTGGTTCTCCTGAAAGCAAGCACATCCCTGCACTTTCGATCCTGCCTTTCAAGAGATAGGAGCCGAAAATATGTGTTTTGAGAAACCTGGGAGGATGATATTCTGTGAAAACACAAAACAAACATCCACTCCAGCTGAAGGGGAAGCAGGTTGCAACATAAGTCATGCTGGAGGATTTTGCACAGCGCTGCAGCACTGTGCCCACATGGGGTAGCGGCACAGTGAAATGAAGCCTATCAAAAACCTGGCTGGCAACACCAATCCCTTGCAGACAATCACAGTACTTGGAGACAAACAGTCAGGTCATGCATCCATAGCAGTGACCAGAGGAAGAATGACCCCCAGGAGGAGAGCAAACAGAATAAATGCTATGGTTTATCTGCAGCAGCACAACTAGATGGCTTCATCTGCCCCAGCTGCAACAAAACCTTCTCTCCCATATCGGTCTCAGCCTCGCAACAGTGTGACTTCACTCCCAAAGGTGCACTCCTCCCAAGACAGACAGATGTTAGCCACAAGTGCTGGCTCTCTATAATAGAATTTGTAAGACACACTTGAAAACATAAAAAGTGGTCTGATGGGAACTGGAAATAGGGACATTCAAAGGAAAACTATCAGACTGCCACCAACCACCCAAGCACAAATAAGCCCCTTTGGCTTTTGTAGATCCAAACTGGAATAATCAGTTCTACACAAACCTTTTAAAGTCCTACCAGAGGATATCAAGTACTTTATTTTCATGGGGCCACAGACAAATTTCAGAGCAGATGTCCCATCTCAACACATTATATACATGAACAGTGCTCTTGCCAAGATACTATTCTCTCCCCATTCCATCCTGATTTTAGCCTGCCTCTAGCCCTAGGCTTTTGCATTTCTTGGGAGAGCCATTTACTTGTATTTTTCTCCCTGTAGCCTTCAGAGAGACTGAAACAGGCAACTCCCTTCAAAATGGAGATTTGCAACTCAATACCTTCATCACTTGATCTAAGGTTACAACACTCACATGTTAGCTACCAGAGAACCAGTTAGTTCATCATCAACTCAGCAGCACCCTCAGAGTCCTTTAGAAAACTAACAACATTGTGGGGAAAACCCCAAGCAATACACATTTACCCATTTTCCATTTTAAACCTTAATTAATACACATGCTTTCTTCATTTCTGTGTCAATTGAACCATTATACTTAACCACTTGAAAGACAGACCTGAAATAATGCAGCATTGCAGGAGGGAAAACATTGCTGATGAATGTTCAAAGGAAATGTTCTTCACTCTGTCTGCCCACAACCACCTGAGCCAGAAGATGCCCCATTAACTTCGTTAGGATAAGTGGTTTTATGACCACATTTAAGAATGCCATCAAAGAAAAAAACAACTATTTTATGTCACAGGCAAAAGTCAGAATGGATTACTCCTGAATCCTGCAGGTTTTTGTCATGCCTTTTATTGGGCCTCCACAGTGATGCATACTATAGCAAAAACCTGCTCAGCCAACCAACAGTGAAGCAAATGCTAAGTTTTTCATTGCATATATGAATTGTTCCCCTTGAGTGGGCCACATACAAGTAGCAAATACATGTTGCAGTCTTTTTTTAAAACAAAACAAAACAAAACAAAACATGCTTTTCTCTGAACAAAAATGTATTTATGTTGATTTTAGGCATGCAAACATGCAAACACTAGGATATATCACTCTTTTGCTTTCACCAGCAGCCCCTTACACCCTCTCAAATGTCATTCCTAACATTTCCCCATGTGTGTAGGGTGGCTTCCTCCACTGCATGTGAATTATTTCAAAAGGAAGGGACTCCGATGACCCACTACACACACATTCCATGTCCACTTTTTAGGCTCTCACCTGAGAATAGAAAACTTACCATGGGCAAAAGTCAGAGTGGGTGACCTAACTACCCCGTGTTTCTCCTAAAATAAGACACCGTCTTATATATTTTTTTCCTCAACAAAACACAGTATGCATTTTCAGGGGATGTCTTATTTTAACCGCGTTCAACGCTTCATTTTTTGGGAGGTCAAGCTTATTTTCGGGGTATGTATCATGCAAATGTGAAATCCTGATGGCTTATTTTATGGTTGTCTTATTTTAGGAGAAACAGCTTATTTCTGAGCAATATTCTTCAACGCTTCATTTTTTGTCAAGCCATGTATCATGGTGGATATGGTTACAGCAGGGGTTACTATCACAGTGACTAATGCCCTATCAAAAACCTGCACAATTATTATGGGGAAATGGATCCACTTGCGCTGCTGTTGCTAAATTTACTTCTTATATTGTGTACATGATTTTTGCACCTGATTCATCATGGCACATGATTGCCATGTTCAGGTGCAAAAGTTCTCTGCAACAGAGAAGCAGTTGTTGGAACTCCCAACGTATATTTTTTTTTTGCTACTAAATACCTAGTTTACAAGTAGACATCTCCAGGGTTGAGGCATAAATAGTGCCAGTTAAAATTTGAGGTTAGAGTTAGGCTTAAGGGTTAAATTAAATTTAGGATTTGAGGGGAGTTATACATTAAATCAGTAAAACCTGAGAGCTGCAGGAGGTAATTTTCTGTCAAAATCAGAGCATTATTATCAGATACATCTGGAGTTGTTGTTTTTTTTTAACAAGGAAGATACTTTCCCCCAGTGGTTTTGGTTTGGGCATGTATCACTGTGGTCTTCTAGCATTCTTTGACAGTGACAAACTCATTCACTCTCACTGGAGAGTCTCCTCTCTAAGTTCCAGGGTCAGCCAAAACGAATGGAAAACTTTAATAGTTTTTCATTTCATTTTGTTCAGTTTATACACCTCTTTACCAAAAATGGACTGTGCCTAGGGTAAATCACAAAAAATCACCTTATTATTGAAATTTTATTTCTTTAATTAACATATCCCTATACCACTTTTCAAGAACAATATTCTTCTCAAATAAAATAGAAGAGGGAGAGGAATATGTTACAAAACACATTTTTTAAAAAAAAAATCAAGACAGATGTAATCAGAAGGAAAACAATAAATTTAAAGAAGAAGCAGCGAACCTGTGGCTTTCATGATGTTGCTGGACTACAACTCCCATCATCGCTGACCATCATCCCTGACCACATGCTGACTGTGGCTGAAGAGAGTTGGAATCAAACAACATCTGACAAGTTATAGGTTCTCCGCTCCTGACCTAAATAGAGGTTCTGGTGGTTTCCCTCCTTATCTTGCTTTATTTAAGAAAACTGTCAACTCCCCTTCTGTCCTATCTCCTTCCTGCACCAGAAAGAACCAAGTCTGAGCGAGCTTTTAAGGTTTTGTGAGGGCATAGACCACTGTTGGAGAATTGTATATATCTGCAAAAAAAATAAAGCAACTCTACAGCCACAATTGACATAGTGAAGCTGCAGTGATGGCTCTATGTTCTGCTGTGAGCACTAGGAGGAAACGTAATACGCCATTTCAAAACTGACCTAATGTGCACCATCAATTTCTTCAGATCTCTTATCTCCGGACAATAAAATATTCACGGAAATGTGAAACCACAGTTCCCTCCAAGCCAGTGTTCTTCATGGACCATGGTCCTTGATGCTTTGCCCACTCGTTTCCTATCACACAGTTTTTGTATGGGAGCCCATCACAGTGGCAAACTGGGGCATGGCACTGTGATAAACATCCTTACAAAAATCCCCCACGTTCAGAAAGGAAGGGTGCCTGTGAAATACGGGTAGACCAACAGACCGCAGACTTTGACAGAGCTAAGGCATCAATCTTGAACGAATAAATCTTAGTCCATAACTATAATGGCCCAAGTACCTGCTACTCTCTCTGTCTTCTTGAACACGAACGTAAGCATGAGGTCCAATGTTTTTTTACATAAATCTCCAGAACTTTCCACATAAAACAATCTGGGGCTCGTGTAATGGAGAAAGAGTCAGGAAATGCTCCCCAAGCCCTGTCCGTTATTTAAATACATCCTTAAACTTTCCCAGCACATTCAGAACATAGGCAAAAACCTCACACAGAATATGATCAAAAAGAAAAAAAACAGAACACAGCTGAGGCACCTCACCTGCTGATAGATCTGACGTTCTTCAGGGCAAACTCATATCAGTCTCTCCTCTCATGAAGCAAAACAGCTTTTAAATTCAGTCATTGCATTATTATTTTAAGCCATCAAGCAGCTGGTCTGCACTGAGTTGACATTTGTAAATAAGAGTTGAGGGGGGAGCTGCATGTGTACATTATTATTCCCTATTTTCCACTCAAGCACACACGCACCCTCTCTCTCACACACAAGCACACAACACAAATACCAAGTCTACCTCTATTATCCACAAATACCATACCTCTATTATCCACTCATAAATATCTAGTGCTCTGTTTGACTACCAACGTTACTCAGCACCAAACTTTCTCTTCCTTAATTTCCTCACTGCCTTATCATTTTTTTGTCTTAAAAAAGATGTCAGGTCTGCCTGGATTTTTGTATGCAGCTCTAAATGCATGGAGCATGCTTTGCCACAAAAAATAGAACTGCCACCTCTCTTTCCTGCCACACCTCCCCCACCTCAGCATCCAAAATTAATACTTAGTCAGGAAGCCTGTTTTCATTCTCTTTCCTCCCACCGTTGAAGCAGGAAGCTGACAAAAGACCCAGAGGTGACTTGATCAGAGAAGTTGAAGGAAGTAAAGAATGGAATTTGAGGGAAGGGGCAAGAGACAGGGAGGTCTTTTGTTTGCTTAATGAAGATTTAAACCATTTTCCAAGATAACTCACCCTCCCAAGGACTGTTAACGTTTCTCAGCAAAGCAAAACAATTAGATGAGATGGAAATCGCTAAAACTATAAAATGGCAGTAGTGAATAAATAAATCAGATGCAAAAAAGCAGATAAAAGCATTAGCAGCAGATTAAGCACAGCATCATGAATTATATTAGATTTATATTCCACTCTTCTTCCCGAAGGAGTCCAGGGAGGGAAAGACACAAACAATAAAAGAGATTAAGACATCTAAACAAAATGCCAGCACAGATGCAGACTGGGGAAGGTGTATATTTAAAAGGCTTATTTAAAGAAGGCTTCAGTAGGTACCTAAAAGCACAGGTGGACAAAGGTGGGGGCAGGGGGAGCGAACCGTCCCAGGAGCCATCCTGGGGGGGGGTGACATTGTGGTCGCCCCCGCCCCTCAGGATGCTCGGCGCTCGGCACGCACCCCCAGGATGCTTGGTGCTCACCGCGCACCCCTGGGACACTCAGCACTCGCCGTGACCCCCCCCCCTCAGCGTGCACCACACCCCCACAGGTGGCGCGCCATGCCCCCTGATGTACACCACTGCCTAAAAGACAACAGAGATGGTACCTGACTTAATAGGAGGAATCCCAACAGGTCCCATTCCAGTCCTGATAAGATGCTATCTGCAGGAGGCCCTCACTTGTAGAGAGTGGTGATTGATCAAGTATATATGGGGTGAGACAATATATTAAGTATAATTGTTTAATTGACACTGAAATGGAGAATGCCTATGTGTACAGTGATACCTCTGGTTACGGACTTAATTCGTTCCGGAGCTCCGTTCTTAACCTGAAACCATTCTTAACCTGAGGTACCACTTTAGCTAATGGGGCCTCCCGCTGCCGCCCCACCGCACAATTTCTGTTCTCATCCTGAGGTAAAGTTCTTAACCCGAGGTGCTACTTCCAGGTTAGCGGAGTCTGTAACACAAAGTGTTTGTAACCCACTGTATTGCTGAAAGGGTTTAACCGGAAGATTCCATTGAAGCTATGGAAAAACAATAAGATCCGAGCTTAGATAGGTTGATAATTGCTGTTATTCTCTCCTAGTTACCGGTAAAACATGAGCGATTAACCTTAGATCACATGAGAGCTATTGAATTGCAAATTGCCATTTTGAAATGGAGTTGCCTTTGGGTCCTTTGTTCTGTGGGAGTTAAAATGTGTCAATGAGTTTCCTGAAGGGACAGAACACAGCTCCAGAAGAAATGGAGGCTGTTGTTGTTGTTGTTGTTGTATGCCACCCATCTGACTGGGCTGCTCCAGGCACTCGGGGAGCTCCCAAGAATTTTAAAAACATGATAAAACATCAAACATTAAAAACTTCCCTTCAGATGTTTTCTAAAAGTCAGATAGTTGCTTATTTCCTTGACATCTGATGGGAGGGCGTTCCACAGGGTGGGTGCCACCACCAAGAAGGCCCTCTGCCTGGTTCCCTCCCTGCAAGAAGTGAAGCTACAGGGAACCAGCCAGAAGGCCTTCTTGGTAGGGGCAGAGGTATTATTATTATTATTATTATTATTTTATTATTATTATTATTCAGGATACTCAGCTGCCGCTACAAATTATGTCCAAGATTGTCCTCAGATTTCTGCGCCTACTAAGTGTATGTACACTGTAGGCCTACTCTATGCATTTTTTCTTTCCCACACCTTTTTTCTTTTTTATCACTTTATTTCTTTATAAATGAAATTATTCTAGTCAAATATTAATATAAAAATGTTAAGAATGTAAGGTGTTTTTTTATTAAAAAAATCTAATTAAAAAGATTTTCGAGCCTACAACCATATTGATGAAAGGCTAGAAACTTGTCCTTTAAAAAGAAAATATAAAACTAGTATGCACTGGATGCTAAGTTCTCTACTTCCAAATGCACTGCTTGCATGAAAATGTGGACAACAAACATAATCCCTGCTAATATGCTAAAACAGAACAACACAACGAGGGATAAAGGTTTGCCCATTTCACTTTCAGACACAATTTATTTCCATTGCAGAATTTGCCATATGTGGTTGCTGAATTCCTGACACCTTCCCCCAGCATCCATAATGATGTTTCTCCAACTCAAGTGCTGACAGAGGTTTTTGCACTCGAAGATGCCATTGTGGGATGCTTCAGAGCTGGTACTTGATCTTGAAGATGCCTTTGAGTGGGACGGCAGCTACCACAGTGAAACATCTCTGTACAAAAATTGCTTGGACTGCCAACTAGCAAAGCAGCTGTTCCTTCTTACACAGCAAGGTTGGCATGTTACATTCAGCTATTCATTGCCATAGTCCTTTGAAATCTATCAGATGAGAACACATTCTACTGTGACTTAGAAAAGTAAGATGATTGCCTTTATAAGGAGTTGATTCAATGGTCCATCTAGCCAAGATCTGGTAGCAGTTCTCCAAGGAAACAAGAAAGGCTTTTCCTCCTCAGCTGTGCCATGATACCATTGAATTAGTTGGGAACTGGGGGTTTAAATATGCAAAGCCTTGAACTATTTTCTTTCCTTTACGATGCATTCATCTGATACAGGCGTCAGCAACCCTTTTCAGCCATGGGCTGGTCCGCCATCCCTTGGAACTTGTGGGGGGCCGGACTATATTTTTTTGAGGGGGGGGGGGATGAATGAATTCCTATGCCACACAAATAACCCAGAGATGCATTTTAAATAAAAACCCGTAAAAACGCCAGATTGAGAAGGTGATTGGGCCGCATCCGGGCACCGGGCCTTAGGTTGCCTACCCCTGATCTGATATTTTGTAAAAGCAATCCAGCAAGTTCCAGATGGCTGGTGAAGCCAGATGGGAAGCTCAGCAGAGAGGAGAACCCTGTTACGGCTAGGCAAACCATGGGTTTAAGCCACCTGGGTCAGGTTGTCATCTCAGTCTGGGGGTGGACAGAGGAGGTAGCAGGACATGATCCAGGGGAAGGGGCCAGTCATTTGTGGGGTTCTGTGGCACCCATGAGGTAGGAGCTGGGGTTTGTGAAAGAAGGGAGTCAAGAGGAAAAGTCCAGGCAACCAGAAATGGAAGAGAGGAGGTGGAAGAAGAGTTGCAGGAAGGCTCAGGGGAAGACGAGACCGTCCCAAAAAGAGTTATGCTATTCGAGTCTCCATGGACAAGGAGGGGCTTAAAGCAGCAGGAGCAGCTGGAGCTGGTGTGCAGGAGAAGTTGGTAGTTTCCTGCTCACACCACATTAGGCAGCAGGTGTGTGTGTGTGTGTGTGTGTGTGTGTAATTTTCAAATTCTATAATCACAATATTTTATAAATTCAATACTTTTCCAAAAATACAATATAACCCCCCCCCCCGATTTCTTACATCTTATTATATTTCTCCAGACTATTTGTTTCCCCTCTTATTTATCCTAATTTTCCATTATACTTTTTCATAAATGTTATATCAAGCCTGCTAACGTTTTAATATATTTACAGTGGTCTTTTAAATAGTCTGTAAATTTCTTCCATTCCTGGTCAAACTTTTTCTCATCTTGATCTCCGATCTTCACGGTCATCTTTGCCATTTCAGCATAGTCCCATCATTTTAGTAATCCATTGTTCTTTAGTTGATACCTTCTCCTCCTTCCACTTCTGGGCAAACAATATTCTTGCAGCTGTTGTCATGTACATAAATAATATTTTTAAGTCCTTTGGAATTTCTTCCCATTAATCCAAGTAAAAGGGCTTCTGGTTTAACTGAGCTAGAAGATGCATGGTCACGCTGTGGCTCCAGCTATCTCGGTTGGAGCACAACTACAGTGGTAGCTTTGGTTACGTACTTAATTCGTTCCGGACGTCCGTTCTTAACCTGGAACTGTTCTTAACCTGAAGCACCACTTTATCTAATGGGGCCTCCTGCTGCTGCTGTGCCGCCAGAGCACTATTTCTGCTCTTGTCCTGAAGCAAAGTTCTTAACCTGAAGGTTATTTCTGGGTTAGCGGAGTTTGTAACCTGAAGCGTATGTAACCCGAGGTACCACTTTACTGAAGAAGCAGTCGCCTAGTCAGCTAATTAGCAGGAGTGGTGTGTATATCACTTGCACCTTAGGAGTTGGTGTAACTAAGTGCTTTGCCAACAAAGAACTAAATTTCCAATCCCTTGTCCTTATTGGGCTGGGTGTGCTTGAGGCACCACACCATCTAGAGCGTAAGTGGGGTACCTGTGGCCCTCCAAAATGCCATGATATCTCCAAACAGGGAACCTGTGGAAGCCAACAGGATGTCTCTTTGTGGAAGCTTGGAAGGAGTTGTCTTATCAACATGCCAAAGACATACAAGCAACATGGCACTCCTGTTCTCCCTACATTAATAAATCCTGGCTTCCTGGTTGTCCATAGGGCATGATAATACAAAGTATGGGTAAATGTTAATGGAAAAGAATATAAAGCCTTAAAAGATTTATATGATATTGAAGGCTAGGGAACAGGGGAAGTTAGAGAAGTTAGAAATAAGAAAAGATCGATAGGTGTTTGTTAAGGTTTGTATTTGATTTTCTTTGTTTGTGGTTAAAGGCATGTATTGTGTTTTCTTTTGTGTTTATGTTTATGTATTTTTTTTCTTTCTTTGTTCTATTGGAAAATAATAAAAATCTAGCCAGGCATTCTGTGCATATCAGTGGCCTGCCAGATGTCTACTCAGACTCTGTGATCATCATCTGAAGCTCTTCTTCATGTGCTTCCTCTATGGGAGGTCCGATTGTGGCAACACAAGAACGGGACTTTTCAGTGGTGGCCCCCCATTTCTGGAATGTTCTCCCCTGGGAGGCTCACCTGGCACCATCATTACATATCCTTAGGAACCAGGTAAAAACATTTCTTTTTCTTCAGGCCTTTGGGTTTTAATTATAAACGGTCTTTTTCCATGGGTAGGATGTTTTAAACTAGTTGGTTTTTTAAGTAGAATTGTCTTTTAGAATTTTTTGATGCTAGTTTTAATTGCTTAAAATATTGTGGGTTGCCGTGGCAAAAAATGAACCAATAAATCTAATCGGTAATAAACATGTCTCTAAGGAGTCCACCATATTTGGTCTATTGTACCATCTCAGCACTTGTAACATTTCATTTTTCCTTCCATAAAAGACTGAACAGCAGAAGCTCCTATGCAGAGATATCACACACCTATGTTTCTGGCATTGTCTAAGATCACTGTACACACTACAATACTGTACATGAAAAGCTTACAACCTGTAGGCTAGGCCTGCACACTGTGTGATGCAATCATTTGCTGTGGCCTCCTATGGACTCAATAAACCTTCAGTTTTTCCTAATGGATCACCTGGACGTCATAGAAACCAAAATTAAACATGGGGGAATGGGAAACCACCTACCGTTTTATGAATTACATATTTCTATGTAGGTTACAGTAATGGATGCTACTGTTTATGAAAAACAGCAGGAGGGGGGGAAAGAAGATCAAACGAAAGGAGTCACCCAACGCTTAGCAAAGCTCTCACAAAGAACATTTTGACATTTTTCTAAAAGCCATGATTGAGCATCTGGAAATCTATACATAAGAATAGACAGATGTTCTAGATCAACATGCACATTTATCTGCCTGCCAGTTTATCCTGTTAAGAAAGCAAATAAAGGTAAAGGTAAAGGACACCTGGATGGCTAAGTCTAGTCAAAGGCGACTATGGAGTTGCGGCACTCATCTCACTTTCAGGCTGAGGGAGCCAGCATTTGTCCACAGACAGCTTTCTGCTGTCCCATCACTTCAACTTAGGGTCTCCATGGATATTACAGGCTGTGGTCCAGAGCAGAAGGGGAGTTTTTAGTCAGGGTTTGTATCATTGTGAGCCCCGGGCAGCACACTGATTTCTACTCATACAAATACCAAGAGGAAACCACAATATGTTATCTAGAAAATGCATAGTTGGATGCAGCGTGATCATGCATCTTCTAGCTCACTTAAACCCTGCCGCCTGATGTGGTGTGATTGTTAGTGCTAAAAGAATAAACTATGCTAAATGGCTACATTCACATCATTGCGTTTAGTTCAGGGGTTTGTTTGTTTTTCCTGGTAAAAAGAAATAAGCCAGTGTATAAAGCAGTTAAGAAGAATAGCTGAAATGAAGGTGGCAAAATTGAGAGGCTTGGTTAGGGTTTCTGCTTTCGCTAGTTCCGATGTTTTGGTCACATGAAAGCTCAGGGGAACGTTACTTGGTAGTAGCTCTTCCACCTCAAAGATGGCTGGATGACTTGTCCCGGAGTCCCATTCTGAAAACTCCACTTTCTTTTTAGCTAATTTCAAGAAAGCAGAGCAGATGTTCTCCCTTTCTGTTGCCCCATCCCTCAACATTCATTACATTCCCCCCCGCTTCATCTCATCTCCAAAATCAACCTCAGGGTCTTTTCTGGCTCCCTGTTTCAAATGTGGGAGGAAGCCAAAACAGGCTTCCTGTTTAGGATTAATTTTGACCCTGAGAAAGGGGATGGGGGAGAAAGAAATGGCTGTTTAATTCCCTAGTGCCTTCTCTGCGGGTTTCTTTGGTGGCAAAGTGAGCTTCATATATCCAGAGAAGCTATGACTATCAAGATAGAAGGGGCATATGTAGAGATAAATAATGATAAGACAGAGAAAGAAGGGAGCAAGGAAAAGACTGATGCTGCATTAGGTAGTAAGTTGTGTTATATACAGTAGATTTTTAAGGAAGGATATATAGGGAAGAGGTGGAGAGGTGGCTGAGTAGACATAAAGGATGTGTGTTTACATGTGATTTATGTTGTAAATGAGAGGAAAGAGAGGGCATGGCCTACATTTAAGGGTGTGCTGGAGAGCAGGTCATTTTTCAAAATGGCAGCACTGGCATTCTGTTACGGAGAGCCCTTACTTTGTGAGGCTGAGTGACTTAATGGAAAGAGCAGTGGGGATTGTCTTGGGAAAGCTCAGGCCCCTGCTAACCTACCTCACAAAGTTGTTGTGAGGATAAAATGAGGGATCTTCTTCCATCTTCCTTGTTGGAAGTGGAATACCAACATGATCAGTAAATGCACTGTTGCATTTCAGAAGGCCCAGGGAGAGGGCAATCATCAGACACTGATCAACATCCTCACTCCTAAAATCCCATTACAGCTAATTCTGATCTTTACCTATGCACTGTCCTTAATGAACTTTCAATTGTAAGGGTTAGAAACATGTCATTGTTGTTGTCGTTGGTTGGTTGGTTGTTTTATCTAAGGTTCGCAAGATGATAAAAATTTGAGTCCACTGATAAAATCTCCACCCGTGTAGGATTGTGGATGATGAAGAGACTGACTTATTCTATAAGCCAAGTGAAGAGACCTGTGTAAAGAATAGAAACATTTCCCATCGCATGCTGTGTTTATTTCCATGGCAGAATTCATCACTTAGGGCTGAAATATTACAAACACACCCAAAACGATGATACTCTGCCTCACTCACCGATAAAGGATTTAGTTCTAGTACGAACCATTGTGGGAGGATATAGCAGCCACAGTGCTACATCTCAGTACAAAAACTACTTGCTGGGATGTGTGCAAGGGCAAAGAGGGTGTTCTCTCTAGAAGGTACCAAATGCTCCTCCCTCAAATGGGCAGGCTGAAGTCTGGATTTTCAGTGCCATCATCCTGAAATCCATCATAGAGCATCAAAAGACAATCCCCAGAAACGAATAATAATACACATAAATCATTGTGATGCAAGTCTGTCACTGAATTGCAGCCTTCTCTTTCATTGCTCCTTTGGAAAGTGCAGTATGCTGACTGCCAAACTTTGTGGCAGCCTCCCTATTCAAACCAGCATCTTATTAAAATATTTGCTCCATTTAAAGGTAATGTGTAGGAAAGCCATAAGCTTTACAGGGCAGTTTTTATTTAAAAGGTTACTCAGCCTGAGTCTGTTTTGAAGGTAAAGATCCATAAGCTGGGAGATCAGTTACCCATCCTAAATTGAGCACCTGGACAGCAGACGGCACACATGTGAAAATAGCTACAGGTTTCATCCCTCACCAAACAGGTTTTTGCTCTGTTATGGATCACAGTGAGACACCAGCTGAAGGGCACCCATGATGAGGGGATATAGGAAAACATTGCTTGTGAGCAACGAAAAATCTTCAGAGAGCAAACAGTTATTACGAGTCCATTGCTGGTGAACTTCACTCACACTTTACAACGAAGACTGCAGCGAAATTGAGCACATTAGTTTGGAACGACTGAGCTGGTGCGTCCTGAGAGCCGGCTAAGTATTAGTGTCCACAAACATCACATTCAAGAATGCACTAGGAAAACAATGGTTTTTGTCAAGGCTTGACTCATTGTGGATGGGGCACAGTGGTGCATTGCCCTACAAAAACCTCTTTGGACATAAAGAGAGGAAGCCTCTAGATTCACCCCGTTAAGTGCATCTGTACTGCGACAAAGAACAAAGAACGGTGCCTATTGCTGTTTGTCTCCAGGGTAATGCAGGTGATCAAAAGAGCTGGAGAACTGCTGGGTCAAGCAAAGATCCAACCGTTCCTGTGTTCTGTTTGCATCATCAGCTGAGCAGATGAACTCTGGAAGCTCAGAGGCAGGGTGAGAGGAGGGGAGGGGCTCATTGGAGGATAATAATAATAATAATAATAATAATAATAATAATAATAATAATTTGGGACTCCAATGAGTGCTGCCTGTGAACAAGTTCCATTTAGCTACCTTTAACATGGGGCCTCTGGATGAATAGTGGCTTTTAATTAAAATGTCGATGAGCATAAGAAATGCCTCAACAAATCAGGGTACTCAGCTACCTTGTCTACCCAAGGCCACATTCACACCATACATTTCAAGTACTATGACACCACTTTAAACGGTCATGTCTTCTCCCAAAGAATCCTGGGAAGTTTAGTCTGTTAAAGGCGCTGAAAGTTGTTAGGTGTTCCCTATTCCCCTCCCAGAATTATAGTTCCCAGAGTGATTTAACAACCAATCCCTCTTCACATGGAACTCTTGGAATTATAGCTCTGTGGGGGAAATATGGGTCTTCAGACAATTATCAGCATCCTTAACAAACTTCAGCTCCCAGAATTCCTTGGAGGAAGCCAGGGCTTTTTTCCAGTCGGAATTTACCGGAACTCTCCGGAACCCAATTCCACCACCTCTCAGGTGGGTGCCATTGCCATTATAAAAGAACAAAGGAGACATTCATGGTGAGTTCCGGCACCTCTTTTTCTAGAAGAATACCGCTATGACTATTTAAAGTAGTTTTATATTGTTTTAAATGTATGTTGTGATTGTGACAGTAGTCTAGCATTTTGTTTGAGTAGTGGCAAACCAGATGCCTTTGGGATTTCACGAGCAGCCCATAAAAGCAGGGAGCATTCAGCTTACTATCCGCTTGTCAGAGTATACTGCCGTCAAACATGGAGATTCTGTTTAAGCTTTTTTCCTTCAAGAATTTGTCTAATCAATTAAACTATTGCCAATCACCATATGTTACGTGGCATGGCAAAGGGCCAATTGACCAAAGACTTCTGGTCCAATGCCTCTCTTCAATTGGGTGGTGATAGTTGTCTGAGGAATTTGAGACTTCTCAAACATTGGGGTCAGAAATCTGAAACATGAAAAATATAAAAAAAATTGTAAAGGAGGGGCATTATTATAGCAACACAAAAGCACATTTTTAAACCATATTGTTTGAAGGAACTAAAGATAATTCCAAAAGTTGTAGTAACACTTTCATTAGTGTAATTTATATGTGATGCAACAAGCCAATTATCAATGTAATTGTTGTACTTTTGAAGCACCTCTCAGAATAATGCATATATTGGGATTCACATGCAAATACGAATCTCCCAACTCAAAACAATACAAAACTATCAAAACTGGGCTGTTATCTAATGAAAAGGAGAATGACCGTTCCCCACATCAAACGGGGTGCGCACATTTTGCATGTGGTCGCGCGCAGCCGCCTGGATCCCAGAGCAGCTCCTGGTAGTTTGGGCTGGCTTCACCTTCCTGGGCTGGATACCTGTGGTCTCCGCCTACCCAGTCAGCCGCCCAATCCCGCCTGGGGGAGGTGTTGCCAGGGGGATTGGCCAGGTAGTGGAAGGGAACACAGACCCACACAATAGAAGGTGTTACATACCTGGGAAGCACCAGTCGGGCTCCAGAGCTTCCAATGAAAAGGAGAAATCATTTCCTTCCTATTGGAAAGGAACAGAACAAATTATCTGTGGTGAGTGGAGGGCATATTGGAGCCTTCTTTTAAAAAAAATACAAAGGTAGCATGATAGATTCTAGATAAAGTCTGTGGTCAGGCTCTTTTGAGCCTTACATCTATTTCAGACTATGCCCGGATGTTTCTTAGAGATGTTGGATTTAAAAAAAAAAAAAAGAAGTTTGTGGTTAATGGCAGGAAACCTTTTGCTGTACCATGCAATGGTGTTCTCTTCTGCTTTCTAAAGTAACTCCACAATGATCATTTATTGATCAAAGGTGGTTTCATTGATCCTCTCATTACAAAGTCATGGCCTGTGCTACCACAGTTATTGGCTCAGTGATACCTGCAGCTCTCATGCACCCACCCCCCGGATCCTTACCTATCTGCCAACATCTGGCACACAATCATTTCCCCTTTCTCTCTGCCACACTTTCCAAGAATTTCTTAGAGATTATTACCTAGAATTTTTGCGAAATGCCATTTCAATGCAAGCAAGCTGTCTTTTTTTTACAAACGGCTGTATTAAGGAAATGCTGTTTGTTACAGGATTCCTTTTTACTACTGGGGCCAAGGGTCATCAACTAACGTTACCGCAGGTAAATCAATCTACGTATAATTCTCTAACCACTGCTGCCAAGTACATGGTTAATTATATTTATCGACTCAAACCGGACTATCATGATAAAGATATTGTGATTGATGCAGCAAAGAGCAGGTAAATCAATCTACGTATAATTCTCTAACCACTGCTGCCAAGTACATGGTTAATTATATTTATCGACTCAAACCGGACTATCATGATAAAGATATTGTGATTGATGCAGCAAAGACTTCCAAGATATTTTGACTAGCCAAGGAAGTCAGCTAACTAGGATTGGAGGGCTGAGGGAACTGAAGGCATGAAAGGAGTCAATCTGTGTTTTTCAAGAGATGGAATTTTTTTGTGTCCAAATGTATCTGAAACAGGTGGTCAAAGTTTTCATTTTCAGAGCAAATGGCAGCTTGGGGAGGAGGGTATTTTCATCAGAAAAAGAGTAGGGCCACCAGAGAGAGGTGGGAAAACCATGGGAAGATCCGATCATGGATCTCCTGTTAGATTTAGCTGATGTGCAACTTACAGAAAATTGTAGTAACTGGTTGAATACTCTGGTCAGCAATCTGAAAGGCTGGGCATCCTTACAACAACAGACATCGGTTTGGCAAGATGCAATATGTAGAATGCAATCCTGTGCACTTCTATTCAGAAGTAAGTCAGCAAGGCTTATTCTTGGCATGGTGTATATAGGATTTCAGCCTTGTTTTGGAGCTTTAAAGTTCCATCAAGATAATGCACATTATCTTCTCAAAGTAACTCTGCCTTCATGGCGAGCTTCATCCATGAATTCAAACTAAGAAAACAGTATTTGCAGACACCCAGTTAGGAGTGGTACAACTGTGCTACTATGATGCTTTTGCTTACTGGGGCCAAGGAACAGCAGTCACCGTTACTTCTGGTAAGACAAATATCTTCCTTTTACTCATTGCAACTTCATAGATTCACGTAGGCTGCTTTTTTGCACACACAAACACAAAATTAGTCACAACATTGCAGAATGGGATATACTGCAGCATATTCCTAGGTCCTAAATTAGTCCCTATTTGCTGCTTTCATTATTGTTATGTGTTTGTGCAATATGGATTAGATGCCACAGAACCCATATTTGGATAAGGGGCATTGATAAATAACTGTCAGAAAAGTTACCGCCTGTTCCTCATATGTCGGGACACAGCTAGATCTGGCCAGGGTCTTGAACAAGAAGCAGCCACTTGCACCTGTGGGTACATTTTTGCACATATTCCGGGGGGGGAGAGAGAGAGATTTACTGTGGGGTGGGGTGCTTTTGACAGCTGGGGACAAGGCATCCTCCTAACTGTCACATCAGGTAAGCCACTATGCATCAATTCCACAGAATGTCTATTTTTTTGAGAAGGCTTTGTATGAGTTTTCAGTTGCATGAATTTCACTGCAGTTATCGCTGACTGCCACTGGCTTTAAAACTGCATGCCTTTAAGTCACTAAACAAAGGTTGAAATGCCAGAAACTCTGCCAAAGGTTGAAATGTTATTTACTCGTGTAGTTCTTCAGGTCTACATTGTTTTCCCAGGTTAGGGACGTTCATGTTGATCATCAGCTTAACTTTCTGTGTTTCATTACATTGTAATATAGAGAGAAGCTCAAACAGTCAAATGCAGCCCAGGTTAATATTAAAAATCTGGACGTCTTTAGATAGAAAAGGGAGCAACGATCCAAGCCATTTTGGAATAATTAACGCTGTGCCAATTATTAGGGAAAGCCTTCATAATGTTCCCCACTTCTGCCATATATAGATTGAGATCGTAGTTTATGAGTAATAAATTCTGCATTATAGTGAGAGGCACATTGCCCAATATATTGGTGATGCCAATATATAGACCATATTGTAATGGTCAAGAAAGGCTTTAAAATATCCCAGCCAGCTGGAAAATCTTTCAGTGAATTCATTCCTGAAATTTCTTACTTGGTGGCAGTCTTCCTGAAGTTTTTGGAAGCACTCTGCAGACAAGTTTCAGCCCAAATTACTTCCATCTATAGTGAAATACAATATAAAAATTAAAGAGAGATTATTGCAAAGGTTTGTCGGTACTAAGTGGTTTTTGTAGAGAGGAAGTACAGAACAACCCTTATGTGCTACCCGTTTGATAAATGGGGCCAAGGAACCATGGTGACCGTAACATCAGGTAAAAGGCTTTTCCTAATCTTAATCACTTAATCTTGTAACCTTTTTTTTTCATTATCTCAGTATATCTGTGTCATATGAAATGCAATTGTTTTGAGACAGTGACGACTAAGGGCTTCTTCCAATGTTCGTTTGCGCAGAACTTCACCCTAGACCCACATCCCAAAATTTGTTCAAACATTGCTTAAAACGTATGTCTGTTTCCCTGCTGAGACCTCTGTTTGGCTAACCATCTTTATGACATTTCTTTGAATACTTTTATCACCAGTGAATTGCACAAACATCTGATCATTTGTAAATGCCTAAGTCTCAGTTAATGCTCAGTTAATTCTGGGGGGGAAACAAGTGGCAGGGTCAGAGGACTTTTTATGTTGTCTAATCTTTTTGTAATTGTGAAAAACACTGTTGGTCTTCTATGTAGCTTAGTTTGAAATTAACCATGGGAAAGGTTGAAAACAGATCTAGAAGATTGCTTTGGAGCCAAAATGTGTGGCTGGGGCATTTCTTCATTAGACCAAAATAGTGTTGCCAAAAGGTCCAAGCAGAATGAAGTTTCTGTACCAAGTTGCTGGTTAGAACGATCTGTGTGCAACTGGTACTTCGATGCTTGGGGACCTGGAACTCAGCTGACTGTCACTTCAGGTAATATTTTTATTATCTCTCAAATGTTTGAGTCAGATCACAGCAGAAAAATATGATGCTTTGTGTCCGTTCTCTTTAATTCTGGAGAAATAGATCACCGTCCACCCCAATTTACTGTCAAAGGTTCATAAGGAACAGGAGTCAATTGTTTCATTTGTTTTCTTTCGAGAGCTTACAATGCTAAATACAGTTCTTCTTTTTAAGGAATAGAATTCTCTGTAAGATTCCAAAGATAAATTCTGCAGTTCACAACCTATTCAGTGCAAGCTAGAGTATCTGATTCTTGTCAGTAGGGCTGTGGCAGAATAGTTTGGAGTCTGGATTACAGTCTATCCTGGGCAAAATCTGAGAATTTCCATTTATTTATTTATTAGGAGTGCCAATGAATTAAATTATTAAAAGCATGTATAATTAATAGATTTTTTTATTTAAAAGATGGAAGCCTAAGCCTCACATCTAAACATTCTTCCTTACGGGTAAATTCTCCAAAAGTCATTAGGACTTGTTCACAAATCAGTATATTGAGGGCCGCAACCGCTGAGTGTGGGAATACATTTAATCTTGAAAGCCCCCTAATTCCCTGCATAAACTGGGTGGGTCAACTTCTTGTGGATCTTAAGGAAGAGATGTAACCAGTGTGATGACTTGAGAAACTGGGGGACAGGGACCCAAGTCACTGTAACTACAGGTAAGAACAAAAAGCCCTTGTTATTTCTGTCTTTAGAAAAGCTGCTTGGGATTTTTTTAATTCTTCCATTACCAGGGCTGGTTAATTCTTCTGTTGCTGTTTTCTGGGTTCTCTAAGCTCTAGGGAAAATATGTCTCATTCCCGTGGAAAGTCTCACTTCTCTAGTGCCACAGCTTAATTCTACCTACAGTGCAAGCAAAGTATTTGATCTTGATTTTTTTTTTGTACTCAAGAAGAAATGAAATATAAGCATGACCCTTGTCTTAGCTTGATGAAAAAAAATCCTATAGATTGTTAGTATGCTGATCAGACTGAACTTTGACCACTTAGTGGATAGCTAATATTCAATGAAAATATTAGTTATTTTGACACCTGGGGCCCAGAAACCCTTGTCACAGTCTCAGCAGGTAAAGGAGGGTGGGAATATACTTTAGCAATTTCTATTTAGGATTTTGCACACCTCTCAGTAGAGAATTAAGTGCTGTGTTACTATGACTACTTCACTCATTGGGGCCAAGGGACCCTAGTGACCGTCACTTCAGGTAAATCATACGTATTCTTACTTATTTCCATCTGTTTGGTTGCAATGTTCATTCTTTAAAAGTTTCGTTGGTCCCCAAAGCCATAGATCCTCATACTGGATTATGCTTTGGATCAAACCTAACTATATTTGTTTAGCTGTAACTAAAAAATGCTCCATAGATTCCAGGAATACAAGATATTTTTTTTTAAGAAATAAATAAATCATAGTCCCATTATACTGAGCATTCAGTGGTGTATTTCAGTACAAACCTGACAAATATTTAAATGAGCCAATAAATCTAGATACACAGATGTCGGAGGGAATGTCAAATACTATTCCATTTAAAGGAAAGTATTATTTAGTTTTTGTTCGCACAACACTGGCAGGTTAATCAATGTGATTACTATGCTGCCTTTGATTATTGGGGTCCAGGGACCATGGTGACGGTATCTCCAGGTAAGGGTTTTCTATTCCATGTTTCCCTTTGACTTAAGTAGCTATTATATTTTACAATAAGATCTTTACTAGGGTTTCTTTTTTTAAAAAAAAAATGTCCTAAATGCAAGGGAGGGTTTAAGTGTTTTCTGTCTCTTTATGGCAAGAGAAAATCCAGTTTCAATTAAAACAGAAGGAAAATATAGTTGTGTAAATAAATATAATGTATAATGGGAGGACCACATAGGAGATGTGACCTCTGGCATCTTGAGCTTTGAGACCAGTAGGTTTTTAGTCACTCAAGGCAGGAATTAGTATCACTGTGACTACTATGCTTTTGACGTATGGGGACAAGGCACCCAGGTTACAGTGAGCAGTGGTAAGTTAAATTTAATGTTTTCCTTCTGTCTAGTTGTATGTGATTTTTCTGCCTTTTTCCCCCAAGTGACTGTTGGGTAGAAAAACTACCCGGTACCTCAAACTGACTGCCTTTCTCAACCTAGTTATGCCGGAATAATCTCTTCAAACTAAAACAGATATCTTAATTATGCATCAGTCCAGCCCATGACGCAAAATAAGTTAATAACAAAACAGGGGCTTCAGAGAAATGCCTTCTAAAACTTAGAAATGTATGTGTTTAAATTCCACAACCTTTTCTTTAAAACATCTTGTGTTATGATAGTTTCGGATTAAAAAAAATAACAACAGAGAGTCCTAGGCAGGCTTAGAAATGAAAATTTATGGTGGCAAAAGCCACAAAGTCTAAAAAGGCTTTTGTGGCTACAAAGCTTTCCTCTCTTTACAGTGCCAAGAAGCTCATTGTTGTTTTTCTTAAAGTATTCAGTTGTCTCGAACAATCCAGATTTAATTACGTTCTGCATCTTAGGCCAATTAAAAACCCCCATATTTATATTGTATGTGTGTTAAAACTATCATTTAAGGGATAGTTTTGTGGGTTGCAAAGGACAGAAGCAGTCCACATTAGGTTTTTGTGCATGGGATAGAAAGAGTTGGTGCATTGTGACTACTTTGACTATTGGGGACAAGGGACCATGGTCCACGTCACTTCAGGTATGGTTTTAATTCATTTTCTCACCAGTATTCTTTAAATGCAGAGTTTATTTCTATTTTTTAAGTGATGTCTTTGAAATGTTAGCCATTCCCATTTTTTTATGTTTTTGAAACTCAAGTGTTCCTGTTGGGGGCATGTTCTGGGAATTGAGGGAGGCTTACAGGTATTACTCCAGGGAAGTCCAATTCAGTTTAATGAGACTGTTCCAGAGAAATAAGAATGTCTGGTCAAGTTCTGGAACGGATGGACCCATGGTCCGGTCTGGAAAGATAATTCTTCTGTTCCTATAAACTGCTATCTCAAACTCGCTTACTTAGAAAATATACCTTTCATTTAAATGTGTGAAGTTTACTTCCAATATGTGTATTTAGGATTGAGATTTAAAGTAGGTTTAGACTCCCCCCCCCACTCATGTTCTGAAAAATCTTAAACCGCAAAGTAAATCTAACAGGCTTGTCCTATGCTTGTTTACTTGGATGTAAGTACCACAGAATTCTATGTGTCTTACTACCAAGTAAGTGTACATAGAGGTGCAGCCTTAAAAACCCATTTGGGGAGTAATTGAGTAGACAAGATTATTCAGCAATTCAAAAAAAGTTGATCGATCAGTGAAAGTTTTTGCAGCATCTCCCCATAAACATATTCCAGTGTGATAACTGGTTTGACTACTGGGGACAAGGCACCTTCGTCACTGTTACAACAGGTAAAAATATTTATTTCTCTCATGTACGTCTTTGCAGTGATCTTCCTTGTAAATACTGATTGTCTAAGGCAACTTTCTTTGGATTTACTGAGGTCAATTTCAGTGAGAATTTAATACTTCGTCTCCCATATAGCTTGTAAACCAAAGACCAAAATTACTCTGCCACCGTCTTTTCTCCATCCCTACAATTATATGTTTACCCTTCCCTGAAAATGTTTTACTATGTTCTCTACACAATTGCAATAGTCTAGAAAGGTTGCACTTGCAAAAAGACTGGGTAACATAGGGGAATATATGAGAAGAAATTTTGTTAGAATCAGAATCTGTTAGACTCCTTCTAAGAGATTACCGAAGAACTGAACTTAGGGGACAGTTTGTTAAATACAGTATCTCCAGACAATTGTCTTAGTGTGTCTACTATGAATTTGACTACTGGGGACCGGGGACCTTGGTCACCGTTAGTTCAGGTAAATCAATATTTTTTTTCTAATTCAGAACTAATTTCCTTCATAACTGAAGATTTCTCTTTGGTTTGCTTGGTTTTGTCAATCTCCAGTGCATTTTGAAAGTCTTAAAGAAGCTTAAAACCTGCAATTATATATGTGCCATATAGATTTAAGATGGGGGGGTAGAAATATTTGTGCCTTGGTAGCATCTAATTAGAAATAGAACTGCATTTTTTTATAACAAATGCATAATTTAGAAATCTGTCAATCCACTGTTTCTCTGTAGTTCTTTTCCCACATTTGTTCATTTTTTTGTTCATTTTTTTTCTGTCTACCCTTCATTCGGTCCAGATTCATCCCATCTTATTACTCTGTCTATCTTTCAATCAAGCATAATACTAGGTGGCAGTTAGAGTAGTGACAAAGTCCTGCGACACTTTAAAGAGTAAGTAAGTGTTGCGGAATGAATTTCAGAGGGAAAATCCTACTTTGCCAGATCAATAAAGTCCTTGTGTGCATCAGGTGAAGTAATTTCTCTCCTAAAATTCACTTCACAACAAACTTAAGACATCTTTAATTTGCCACTGAGTTATTTCTTTATCTGCCTCCCTTTATTCTCTCTAAATTAGACTCTTTCCAACCTATGGATTCTGCTTAGGTTTCCGCAGTGTTGAAGGGAAGGTACTTTTAACATGCTTAGAGACTTACTAGTCTTTTTTGTTTGTTTGTTTAACTAATTCTGAGGTTGAATTCTGCAATTGAATGTATGTTTCTTTGGCTCCCGGATCAGATTAAGCCTTTGAGCAAACTGCATCTTACTCCTGATGCTCATGCACTGTGAAATTAATGGGAGTGCTAATTAATATGCATCAGAATCTAAAATAATTAGCACAATCAAGAAAAGATTTTGAAGGGTTGGATCTATTTTTCCCCCTTTTCTTTGTGAAAAGAAAATGGCCGATTACTAAACAGGAACGATGGGAGGGAGGGGGAATTAAGATAACAGGTGGCCAAAGATTCGTTTCTCAGTTTTGATTTATTTTAAGACCTTGTGTTCCATTTCATGGAGTTTCTAGCGCCTACAGTGGTTTCGCATGGTTGAAAATAGCCCTGAATGTTTCGAAAACAACAGAATGACACCTGTCTTTGAAAGATCTCTGTTTTCCCCACAAAAAAATAACCCAGATTTAGCATTTTTTGGTTTAAAGAAGAAAAAAAACTAATGTCTGTTCCGTAAGCAATTGGTTCTGGACTCTAGAAGTTTGTGAATCTTTTTCGTGTAGAAATCATACATTTAAATGGTAAGGAAAAAATACTTTATTCCTCTTTTTCAACATTTTATTTGATTATTGTTATTATTTTACTGCAATTTAGTATATGTCAATTATTATTTTTATCTACTTTGAAAAAAATTAACATTTATTAACAATTTACATGAAAATATATTGGGATATTTTAATAGTGTTCTCTTCTGTTGCTTATTTTAAGAGTGAATGAATTTGTGGCAGGGAATTATAATTTACTGTTGGTTTTTGTTTGGTTTTTCTGAGTAACTTTTATGGATTTTTCTGTTTTAATTGGATTTGTTTTGTCCTATGCGGTCAGGGTTTTAAGATCGTTTATCTCTGTAGAGTATATTTCTGCTTTTGATTGAAACTTCCACCTCTCTTTGTAGTAGTTTTAATTTGATTGATTGATTCAGATAAGTGATAGACTTAACTGGAATTTTGACCGACAAATGGAATTATTTTTAATTATCAGAATTTATATCAAGTTAACTCAGGAAATCTTACAGTAACAAACCACTGCTGGACTATTAATTATTTAACAGCGAATAATCATGTAGGGATTTCCCACATCTTTAACTGGCATGATTTCTAAATTTGCAATATGAGGATTAATGCAAGGCTTTACTGCGGTGTATTTAACAGTAGTTTCTCCAACTGATAGGGATGTTTGGCATCCCATGGTCAATGAGGTGATATCCAACCCTTTACCCAACTGACTACTAGTTCTGGAGTGCCTGGGTGCTCAAATAGACCCACCCAGCATTCCCAAAGCTTGTAAAGAAGCAAGCCTTATTCTTTAGCATTTTGAGAGCATAGCATGGAGCATTCTTGATTACTGATGCTCAGCAGGGACTGGGAGCCATGTCTTCCAAGCCTCTAGCAGGTTTAGATCTAGATCTACAGGAGCCATAGCCAGAGCAAGGAAAACAACAGGAACATCTCTGAAGGCCAGTGCTCAACGGTGGTAGGGAGAGCCGATTGGCTTCCTGCTCAGTTGAGACTTTGAGAGTAATAGGGGGCAGCAGGTGGCCACCCCCAAGCTTTTCTGAAGCCTGCTGCTCAGTCAGCAGGCACCAAATCTTTCAGATCCATAGCAGCCCTGGCTGGGGCATGGCAGCAAGGAGTATCTCTTTGAGGCTCAGTACCTAGCTAGGGAAGAGTTTCAGACTCGCAGCTTTGGGAGCGATGGAGGGGATGGCTCTGGAGATCCCTTAGTTTATCCAAGTTGGTATGCTGAGCTGGAATGCATGCAAGCCTTTCAGATCTCTAGCAGCTATAGCCGGAGGCTGAGGAGCAACCTGAACCTCGCTGAAGCCAAGAGCTCAGCCAGGCAAAGCTGGAGGGCTCTCTGCTGAGCTGTGGCTTTGGTAACAAGGCAAGGGGGGTGTTATGGCACCCTCCTAGCTTCTCCAAAGCCCATCACTGAACTGGGAAGCACACGAGCCTCGCAGAGCTCCAACAGTTTTGATCCCTATAGTAGCTACAGCTAGGGTAGGGAGGGCAACCTAAACCCGAGAACTTAGCTAGGGAAGAGCTGGGTAGCTCTGTGACCAGCGGCAGCTGGGAACACATCAGGGAAAGCACCAGCAGCCCCCTAGCTTCTCTGAAGCCCACCGCTCAGCTAGGAGCTACGAAATGTTTTCAGAGCTATAGCAGCTACAGCTGGGGCAGGGAGGGCAACCTAAAGCCCAGCTCTTAGCCGGGCAACAGCTTGATGGCTTGGTGCTCAGCTGTGTCTCTGAGAACACTGCAGAAAGCATCAGCAGCCCCCTAGCTTATCAGAAGCCCACCGAGTGAGTAGGAGCTAGGAAGCCTTTTCAGAACTATAGCAGCTAAAGCTAGGGCTGGGACGGCAGCCTTGAGCCCAGCGCACAACCAGGGAAGAGCTGGGCAGTACCTCCGAGAGTGGTGGGAACGTTCCAGCAAAACAGCTAGCTTCTCTGAAGCCCACCACTCGGCTAGGAGCTAGAAAATGTTTTCAGAGCTGTGGCAGCTGCAGCTGAGGCTGGGAGGGCAACCTAAAGCCCACTGCTTATCTGGGGAAGAGCTGGATGGCTCAGTGTTCAGCTGTGTCTCTCGGAATAGTGGGGAAAGCACCAGCAGCCCCCTAGCTTCTCTGAAGCCCATCGCTTGGTTGAAGCTAGGAAATCTTTTCAGAGCTACGGCAGCTGCAGTTGAGGCCAGGAAGGCAACCTAAGCCAGGGGAGGGCAGGATAGCTCTGTGCTGAGCTGTAGCTCTTGAGAATGATGGGAAAGGTTCCAGGAGCTCCCTAGCTTCTCTGAAGCCCACGGTTTAGCTAGGAGCTTGGATCCTTTCAGGGCTATAGCAGCTACTGCCGGGACAAAGAGGGCAACCTAAAGCCCACTGCTTAGCCGGGGCAGGGCAGGATAGGTCTGTGCTGAGCTGTAGCTCTTGAGAATGATGGGAAGGGTTCCAGCAGCTCCCTCGGACATCCACAGCTCAGCTAGGAACTAGGGAACCTTTTCAGAGCTATAGCAGCTAAAGCTAGGGCTGGGACAGCAGCCTTGAGCCCAGTGTACAGCCAGGGAAGAGCTGGACAGCTCGTGCTGAGCTGTGCCTCTGAGAATGGTGGGAATGCTCCAGCGAAGCCCCTAGCTTCTCTGAAGCCCACCACTTGGCTAGGAGCTAGAAAATGTTTTCAGAGCTATGGCAGCTACAGCTAGGGCAGGGAAGGCAACCTAAAGCCCGCTGCTTAGCTGGGGAAGAGCTGGATGGCTCTGTGCTGAGCTGTAGCTCTTGAGAATGATGGGAAAGGTTCCAGCAGCTCCCTAGCTTCTCTGAAGCCCACGGTTTAGCAAGGAGCTTGGAACCTTTCAGGGCTATAGCAGCTACTGCCGGGGCGGAGAGGGCAACCTAAAGCCCACTGCTTATCTGGGGCAGGGCTGGGTGGCTCAGTACTGTACTGTTGCTCTGGGAAGGTTCCAGCAGCTCCCTTGGACACCCACAGCTCAGCTAGGAACTAGGGAACCTTTTCAGAGCTATAGCAGCTAAAGCTAGGGCTGGGACAGCAGCCTTGAGCCCAGTGTACAGCCAGGGAAGAGCTGGACAGCTCGTGCTGAGCTGTGCCTCTGAGAATGGAGGGAACGTTCCAGCAAAACCCCTAGCTTATCTGAAGTGCACTGCTCGGCTAGGAGCTGGTTGAGATCTTCAGGGCTATAGCAGCTCCGGCTGTGGCAGGGAGGGCAACCTGAAGCCCAGCACTCCGTTGAGGAACAGCTCAATGGCTCTGTGCTCAGCTACAGCTTCCAAAATGGCAGGAAAAGCACCGGCAGTCGCACAGCTTATCTGAAGCTGACTGCTTGGCTAGGAGCTAGGAAATCTTTTTGGAGCTGTAGCTGAGGCAAAAAGGGCAAAATAAAGCCCAGTACTCAGTTGCGGAAGAGCTGGATGGCTTGGTTTGCAACTGTGTCCCTGGGAATGGTAAAGAAAGCAGCAGCAGCAGCAGTCCCCTAGTTTTTCTGAAGCCCACTGCCCAGCTAGGAGCTAGGAAATTTTAACAGAGCTACAGCAGTGACAACTGTGGCCACCACTTAGCCAGGACAGGGCTGGGTGGCTCAGGACTCTGCTGGGACTCTTGAGAATGATAGGGAAGGGTTTCAGCAACTCCCTAGGTCGTCCAAATCTGTAGCTGGGTTGGGGATGTAACTGGAGTCTCTCTGTAGCCCAGTGCTTTGCTGGGTAAGAGCTGGGCAGTTTCGACCCTCAGGTCTGGCTTTGGAAATGATGGGGGAAGCTCCTGGTAGCCCACTAATGTCTCTGAAGCCTAACACTCATCTGAGATGAATGTAAGTCTCTCCTGCCTCTGGCAGCTGTAGCGAAGCTGGAGCAGCAGCAGCCAGATTCTCTCTGTAGCCAAATGCTCAGCTAGGAGAAAGCTCCTTTGTTCCCCATAGATTTCTGACCTTGGGAACTATGTGGGAAACTCTCGAGACCCACTGGCTTGCATTGAAGCCCAGCACTGAGCTGGGATCCATGCAAACTATGTCTCAAACCCATTTCAGTTTTAAACTGATAGCAGCTAAACCTAGGGCAGGCAGACCAGCCAGCCAAAGCTTGAAGCCCAGTGTTCTGCTGAGAAAGAGCTGGATGACTCCCATCTTGGCTGCAGCTTTCAAAATGATTGCAGCAAGGGATCTGGCAACCGCTTAGCTCCCCTGACTGCTCCTCTGGGGGACTTGCAAACTTTTCAGATCAATGGCAGCTAAGATCAAGGAGAAAACCAAGGTCTCTCTGAAGCCCAGCACTGAGCTGAGAGAGAACTGTGCATTTTCCTGCTGACGTACAGCTTTGGAAATAGTGTCAAAAAGCCCCTAGCTTTTTCTTATGCAAGCTTTTCCAATCCATAGCAGCAATAGGAAGAGCAGAGGGGGAAATGAGAGTCTTTCTGAAGCCGAGGTTTCAACTGGGGAACAGCTTGGAGGGCTTGCTGCTCAGCACTGGCTCTGAGAATGATGGAGGAAGCTTTCAGAAGCCCCCTAGGTTGTTGGAAAGAGAACACTGTGCTAGGATATACATCCAAGCATGGAGATCTATAGCAGTTCTAGCTGAGTTGGAGGAGCACCCAGAGTCTTTCTGAAGCTGAGTGCTCAGCTGAAGAAAAACTGGATGGCTGATGGGCAAAGCTCCAGCTTCTCTGAAGCTCACCGCTCAGCCCTGAGATAAGAAATATTTTCCGTCCTATAGAAGCTGGAGTTGGGACAGAGAGGCAACTGGGGTCTCTCTGAAGCCCAGGGCTTAGCTAGGCAAGAGCTGAGTGAGTTCGCCTTCATTTCTGGCTTTTGTGATGGGGGCAATTTTTGGCATCCCCTAATTTCATGGAAGCCCAGCGTTGAGCTGTGATGCAGGCAAGCTTCTCAGATTTCCAGCAGCTATAGCTATGGTGCAGGAAGCACCCAGGATCTCTCTGAAGCCAAGTGTTCAGCTACAGCGAGGGATCTGTGTTCAAAATGATGGGGAAAGCACACCACCAGCTCCTTCACCCTGTCCTCCCCGAGTGCATATACTCAGCTGAAAGAATTGCATGGTTCCCTGTTGAGAGCTGTGTGGCACAAGCTTTGAGAAGGCTGGAAAAAAGCAACTGTGTTCCCCACCTAGCCTCTCTGAAGCTTAACACTTAACCAGGAGGCAGAAAGCTTGCTAACTCGGAAGCAGATTTGAGACAAGTTGAGGGGAGCAATCAATTTCTCCCAGCTGTTTTAAGAGCCTAGTCCACAAGCCGTAGCTCAAGGGATGGTGCAAATCCTGGAGAGCTGCTGCCAGGCAATGCAGACAGTGCTGTGCTACATGGACCCAATGGTCTGACTCAATATAATTCAGCCTCCTATGTTCAGTAGTGGCTGTGAACTTCAGTTTAGTCCAGGTTTTAGAAAGGCTTTGAGCTAAGCAATTTGTCTCCACCTCACCCACCTCTGCCTGCCTCCCTAAAACCTGGCACTCCGTTTGAAGGTATTCAATCCACACAGCTCAGTAGTGTCTTTGAGAAACCTGGAAGGAGCTGCTCAGCCTCATCCCCAAGTGATTGCAAGCACCAGGAGCCGGATGGGGAACATTTGAGAGGCACTATTTGCGGGGAGGTTAATGGCTCAGCCAGCTTCCTCCTGGCTCTCCCATGCCCAGCTCTGGGTAGGCAGGCATGCAAGTCTCCCCTTTCTCTACTGCTTAGGATGACCCATGGGGGAGGGAAAGGTGCTTCCTTTCCAGTGTCCACAAATCTCCCAGCCCAGCATAGTTTCTGCTACTCCTTTGGCTTGCCAGTTACTAGCACAAGACTAGCTGAAAAATTATATCCTTCATAATGCGCAGTCAAGATGGCTACTGAACAAGGCATGGACAACCCATGTTGCCTCCTGGGCAGCTTCGGACTTGAGCTTGCATTAGATATAGCTGTTGTTTGGGGATGGGCTTCGGTTCTCTCTCATTCTCATGCACCCTTTAACAGCATTCTGATATGCTGACATCCGCGCTGTGACAAAGGTCACCTGCTGATTTCTGCGCATCACGTTGCTCCTAAAGGCACAGGAGAAGAGCAGAGCAGTTTTCCTGGTCAGTTGGCAACCATAACTATGTATGTGTTTTAGTCTCACAGATTCTAGCTGGCGAATGGAGAAGCAGGTCAGAGAGGGTGCCTATTGCTGCTGCTCTGCCCTTCGTTGGTGCAGAGCAAAAAGCTGCAACAACCCACCTGAAATAGTTGCGGGTTTAGCCAGGGAATATTCACTGTTTAATCGTTGCTTTGTGCTTTATGAGTGTGGGGGGGTGGTGGAAGGATGCTCATTGGCATCAGAAATATTAACTTGCAACACAGCAAAGATTCCCTTTGATGGTATAGAAGGGGTCAAGGACTTATTCCATTAGATATAGCTAAGGAGATTCATGGTGTCAATAAGTGTAGTACTGTACAATGAAAGATGTCAGATTTCTGTCTGTAAGTGTTGTATTAGCTTTCTTTGAGGTGATTGTGTTCCCTTTTGCAAAATCATGTTGATTCTTTTGCTGGTTATGCTGTTCTGGTACGGAAAGGTACTGTATAACATAGCAGTGTTGAACAGTAATCGGAATACGAAATGGCTCGTGTTTGTGCAAGAAAGTGTGTGTGCTCCTCGAAATCTCCTTTGAAATCTTCATTCCATTTTACCGCGCCTGACATTGCCCACTTTTTTAAAAATGTGACCATTTCATAGGGTGCAGCTGACTCTCTAGAAGTGTTGTAATGAAGCAAATACTGTACAACAGAATAAGCCAGATGTGAACACCACAGAAAGCAAAACGAACAGCCTCACAATATTTCTACTCCCGTTGCTTTCTCCTCGCTGCCAGCTCATTTCTGCTTAGATTTTATATGCACTTATATGCCCCATTATATTCAGTGGGACTTACCTTTGAGTAGACAGGGGTAGGGTTGTGCTTAAGGGACCGCCTCTCCTGGTATGTCCCGGGTAGGACCTTAAGGTCCTCAAATAATAACTTTTTGGAGGTCCCGAGCCACAAGGATGCTAGGTTGGCTTCAACTAGGGCCAGGGCCTTCTCAGTACTGGCCCCGACTTGGTGGAACGGTCTGTCACAAGAGACCAGGGCCCTGCGGGATTTGGCATCTTTCCGCAGGGCCTGCAAGACGGAGCTGTTCCACCTGGCCTTTGGGTTGGTTTCAGTTTAACCCTTGATGATTTCGTTCTTTTGGTGTGATTGGTGGGCTGCTTAGAATTGAGGCTGCAGTCTAGATTAAATTTTAATCTGTATTTTAATGAATTGTTTTTTGTTTTTGTTGTGATTTTATTGGTGTTAGCCGCCTTGAGACTGGTTTGGCGGGGAAGGGTGGGGTATAAATAAAAAATTATTGTTGTTGTTGTTGTTCTTGTTATAAAAATGGTTCCTAACATGGACCTCTGGATAACGGACATGATGAAACATCTTTTCTGGTGGTTCTTGCTCCTTCACTGAGAGTAAATAGCCTTTCTGAAGTTTATTATAAGGAAACATGACCAACATTTCTTTTCAGAGCTTTGGCCAGTTGTTATTCATCAATGATGAAAGGGGAATATTAGGCAGTGTGTTTCTCCAGCTTATGCTATTCAGTAATCATGCTGCACATATTTATACACTTCCCCCAGGTGCTGTATGTTCATTAACTGTGCAATTCTTACAACAATATCATTTCAGAAGTGGCCCAGAGCGATGAGGCTAAGGTCACGTGTGTCTGGACTGACTAGACTCCAAGTTCATAGCTCAGGTTCCTAAACACCCTACACTAGCTACAAGTTATGGCTGAGAACTAGGAGGAGGGGAATTCTACTTACAGAGGGAGAGAAGACGACTGCATTTCATGCAGAATGGGGTTAAACACAAATACATCCAAAATATCGATTTTGTGGTGAAAAACACCTCAACAATACAACAATCCAGCTAATAACACATACGGTATATACTCATGTCCGATACCCTTGTCTCTCTTTCCCAACAATGCAATGGTTCACTTCCTTTCAGTTAGTTAACCCCAGCTGAACTTTTAACACCTTCCACAAACCCTCCATCCTTCTGCTTTTCTTCTCCCTCAGCTTCCCCAGCTGCCCCAACTCTTTTCCCTCTCATTGCTCCTCCTGGGAGCGAGGACAGTGAAACGTCCACCATCGGGTGCTTGGCCAAGAATTTCCTTCCTGACTCGGTCACTTTCTCCTGGAACAATAAGAACAATGTCAGCGACAGTAAAATCACGACCAAGAAGTTTCCTTCAGCACTCAGTGCCGGTGGGACTTACATCGCAAGTTCCCAGGCGCTCGTCCCATCTGCTGACTGGATGAACTTTGATCCGTTTTACTGCAAGGCTGACCACCCTTCTGGAAACGCAGTGGTACGAGTGGTCCGTAGCAGTGGTAAGTGAATGTATTTGTCTCGTCTTGTTCAACATCCCCAACATAACAACACAGGCCGTCTTCAAAAGATTAGACACAAGTAGCCACAGGCTGTCTATTGTGGCACATACTTTCAGGGGTGCTGATTTGATTCCGAAAGAGGAAATCAAAGCTGCATCCTCTGTCCTAGCTGTGTAGGATATGCCTCACATGCCCAGCAGTGCACACCCCTTCCATTTGCTCCATGGTTGAGCTGTGGCTCTGAAGGCTCAGCCCAGTTTAGGCTTGACTCAAATGAAGCCCTGCTTCCCATTGAGCCAAAAGAATGCAAACATGTTTCTCCAGTATGCATCACAATACAACTAGAAGACAACCATGTGAGTTGGGTCAACATGTATTCCTAAATATACACACATATGTAACTCCAGTCCTTACACATTTACATTTTTCTGTTAAGAGTGTTGTACCCACCTGCCATAATTCATTCTTTCTTGCAATTCCCCCTCTTTCTCAAGTAGAAACACCAGTCGAACGGCCTAAACCTGAGATGTCTGTACATGCACCACCCATTCAAGCCTTTTTTGGCAGTTACCTGAATGCCACCATCACCTGCAGTGTAGTTAACCTTCCCTCCAGCAAGTACACACTTCAGTGGCTGAAGAAGGAACAGGTACTTGACTCTGGCTTCACCACCACCCAGCCAATCCGAGAGGGCAGTGGTTACAGCATAAAGAGTGAACTCATAGTCACCAAGAAAGACTGGCTCAGCGACATTTCCTTCTCTTGTGCGGTGAATGGCAAGGACTTCAATGACACACTGAAGATCAGCAGGCACTCTTTTTGTCAAGGTGAGCTTCAATGTTCTTTTATGAGAAATCTGACCATTCAGAATGAGAATAATGTATCTCCAGTCTCAGTTCAACTGCTCAATGCAACCCTATTATTATTTTTAAATAAAAAAACTGTATCCTTCAGCATATACCGAGAATGATTAGGGGGGAGAGAAACAATAATTTCAATGTTGGGTGAGATCTCAGTCCATCCATATTCTGATACCAATGTATGAAATATTCTCCTCTATACTAAAGACCCATGTTGATATTGTTCTACAAATGTAAAATCTCCTAGCTCAAATTTGCTATTTAAAAGGGTTGTGCCATAATTCTGAAAGCCCTACCATAGTAGCTTTCAAAAACTAGGCCAAACAGAAAATCTGTAGCTTTTCTCAAAAGATTCTCAGCTTTGGTGGATCCCCAAAGTAATGGACTTCCATACTTGTGGAACACTCAAGAGCTCATTTCTACAAGTTCTTTCCTGCAGAATATAGTACACAGGTAGTGAGAGGAAATTCTCTGTTAATCTTAGGGTCAAGCCACACATTATATATAGCCAGTACTCAGCAACAGTTAAGAGAATTTGATTTGGGCATAAGGAAGGAGACTCTTAAGTAAGTTGGGTGTTTAAAGCATTGATTGTCAACAGTGTATGGAACATTGGTGTGTTCTGTTGTCTTAATTACTGTGGAACCAAACCTTGTTCTCACTTATCTCATGTCATTCTTCAGGTGGCGAAGAATGTAACGCGGATGTCCGTGTGGAAACGATCCCACCATCCTACGCTGACATCTTCCAGACCAAGTCAGCCAAGCTGACCTGCAGAATTTCGAACGTACCCTTTGAACAGGATCTTTCAGCACTGAATGTTACCTGGACAAAAGTATCTGACAAAACACTACTGAAGACCGTACTTGGAAAGCGAGAAGATCAGCCTAACGGGCTTACTTACATTGACGCTACAGCCACCGTGTGCGCCACAGAATGGGACAGCCATGAAACGTTCACGTGCAAAGTTAATTTCCCGGGCTTACTTCCTGAACCTGTCGACAAAACTTTGGAAAAGTTTAATGGTAGGTACCTGTTTTACATCATCCCATGGAAGGATTACGCATTAGCGTTGTTTGTTTTCACAGATCCCTAGATCTGTCAGGCTCCTCATCCGCCCTCAGAATGGTTGCCACCTGAAGTGAAAGCATTTGGTAGAAAGTCAGCGGCCTTCAAAAAAAAACTCCTTCAGTGTATTCAATGATGACCTTACTTCAGTAGCTGCTGGAGCCTATGAGCTCCTATTAGGATATCCCAGTGAGCACTTTCCTTAATTATTATTTTGACAGCTGCTTTTGGAACTCTTACCATTATGAACCATTGAACTAGGCCAACCTGAGTGACTATGACTTGATGAAGGCCAAGTAGCGAACTTCAGTCCACACTCCTCTGCTGTTGGACAAGACCTGCTCTAGTGCAGGGAGTCCTACTCTAGTATCAGCAGTGTCAATCTTCTTAGCATCACCTCCTATATTTTAGGGAGAACCATCTGATCCAGTGGTTCAGTAAAAACTAGGTCCCTTTCTGGTCCATAAATAGCTGTTGCATCAAAACTAGAACTTGATCCAATTTGCTGCCTCGCCAAACTGACTTGCCCAGTTCCCTTTTTGAAAGGCTTCACTCTGCTACTTAAAGTGCCCTGTCTCTCACAAAACAGCCAAGCCTATATATCTGAGAGGCCAAAGGTTAAGTCAGGTCTCATGAAACAAAAGGAATCCTGGGTAAGAATTATAAGGAATGCACATTTGATTTTCTCTTCATTCCTTTTCTTCTTTTTTCACCTTCCAGGTGGCACCCCATATAGCCCAGCCGTCTACGTCCTTCCCCCTACCCCAGAAGAACTAGCTCTGCGAGAAACAGCCACCATCGCTTGCCTAGTGAAAAATTTCTACCCCCAAGATATCTTTGTGCAGTGGCTCCACAATGATCAGCCAGTGAATCCTGCAAATTCCTACACCAGTGAACCCAAAGAAGAGCCGAAGATACAAGGAAGGTTCTTCGTCTATAGCATATTGTCCATCAGTGAAAGTGACTGGAGTCATGGAGACAAATACACTTGTGTCGTGGGACATGAGGCACTGCCCCTGAACAGCACTCAGAAGACCGTGGACAAGAACACGGGTAAACCAACTGTTGTCAACGTCTCCTTAGTGCTCTCCGATACGGCCACAACTTGCAACTAAACACCACAATAGTTTCTCTCATGCATCCTCCATGCTTTCATTACCACCAGAATCTGTTTCCTCCTTGTGTCTCTTCCTGCTTCATTATTGATTCTTCAGTTGAAAATTGGGGTTTGATTCTAAGGAAAGATGTGTCTCAAATGTTAAAGCGTTAACTGACCACATCTTTTGGAAGAAATAAATAGTTTGCAATAAAGTATTGTTGTTTTTTTCAAACAATGAAAGAAAACCTCGCTTCTTGTGAGAAATGTTGATATGACAGTTAATATTAACTTTCAGTTGCGCAAGCATGGAATGAGACACCTAACTCCCATTTGAATACAATGGGAAATAAAGCTTCCCTGGAAATTCCACCCACAGCAACCCCTTTAGCTATTATATGGATGATGTAAGCATGAGATTGTCAGAAGTTGAATGAAATGTGAACGTTTACACTGCAAGTACTGACTTATTGCAATCGTACTTCCCCTCCCAAACCCCTGCCACTGCCTTGGTCTTTGATCTCCTAGCTCTTTATCCCACTTCTTAATCTCCCTATTAAAATACACATCCCAACAACTCCTTCTTCTTAATTGTTCTATCCCTACATCTGGGATGGAAAACAGCAGGTTAAGAAAGTGGGGTGCCACGTATTCTTATATCTAATGACATTGATTTTCCAGCTCCAACATTGTGTAGAGTCATTCTCAACTCAACCCTGCCCGCCCCCCCCCCCAGCATCTTAAGAACAGAAGGAAAACACTCTGTACATGCAGGGATTGCCCTTTACAACTTTTAAAAAATAATGATATGAGCAAGGGGATGTATCATTCATTAGGCGTTCACAAGCAACCACCTATATCCACACTTGATACATGGTGAAGAAGTCTCTTAACGACTTCTTGAGATTTCGGAGAGCATTTGAAACACACTAAAAATGGCGCACAAGGTATTTGATGAGATCAGTCATTTTAATATTGACATACTGGTGCAAAATATATAAATATCTGAGGCTACACATATAATGCACAACATGTTGTGGTCTTAAGTTCAGTCGGGTTGCGGAAGCTGATTCAGTTTAAGAGAGAATTTAAAAGAGAAGGCTGAAGGCAATGGCAAAACATGCGTACATATAAATAATCATGTGACTGGGTGATAGCAAAGTATCTCTTCCATTTGGCTTCCCCACAGTACAAGTTTATCAAGTAGCAAATGGCCAATACCTTACATCAATGATGATAATGATCACACCACCACCAAGGTAGTCTCCCACATGTCAATGGATGACATTGAGGGGTTCTCTTGAAGACACTTGGGTGCATATCTAGCAACAAAGTTCCACAGTTAATCTATAACTTTAGAAACAAAGCATTAAAAAAAGTTCATAAATCACTTAATTCATCAAGACTCATGCTAATGAAATAATCTAATAATCTCAGGTGACATAAATAGTAATCTCGTCCATTACTACAAAGTAGTAACATTTTTGTAATTATTAGTTTTTGAGGGAGAAAGCTACATTGAAACTATTGACACAGATACGCATCTGTGGACTACAATCTCTTTGGCCAGTTCAAATCTTCCGCCACCAATATGGAGAGCAGCAATCACTTACAGGATGAAATAAATGATGGGAGGGACACAGAAGTGCTGCTTCTCTTGAACCTCTGCATCCTATTCTAAAAGCATCCCTCCCATACTGTTGGCCATTGGGTTAGGGTTACGCCTCATTCAGATTAAGGACCCTGGAAGCATCCTCTGCCGTTGATTTTCAGCTAGGGGGAGAATGAGGACAGAAACAAGTTGCCCTTTTGAAGGAATAAGTCACCCTTACACTATACAGTCTTCCTTCTCTCTCAACCCCATGGGGAGGAATGCTTGGCTATGACAAAGACAAGCACGTCTTCAGTTGCCTCGTTCATGTTCAATTAAATGAAGACCAACAGGCACCAGGATGCAGAAGTCATCCTTCATCACCCATACTGTTCCCCATTCCTTCCTGGCGATGGCAAGCTGTGGAATAAGGTTGAGCCAAAATCCCATTCTTGAGCCATTCCACAGCATGGTAAAGGGTTTTCCACATTTTGTATTGTTGAGTTGCAACCCAGTTACCACATTGGGAAGGCTCAATGAATGGGTTATGTTTATACTCAATTTCCTTTCGTATTTGGTATATGTGGCCACCACTCTCTGATTAACCAAGATTTAAATGACATATAATCAACCACTGTTTGCATTACATATGTTTGTAACCAGGGGTGAATCCAAAGGAAATCCACAAAAGGAAATAATCTTGGTGCGCTCTCTCTCTCTCTCTCTCTCACACACACACACATGGACATTCATGTGTGAATACACATAAAATATGATAAGCTGGTATGGTGGGATGATAGAGTGCTGTACTTTGAGCCCAGAAGATCTAAGTTTAGTCCTCAACCCCAATCTCATTGGGCATGTTTGGGCAAACCACTTTATCTCACATCCTGACTGACCCAGAGTTGTGATAATAAATGAGATACTAATTGTAAAGTCCTTTGTAGGCTTAGAACTACTACGTAAAATGCTAAAATACTGCTGCCGGGGTGGGGCCTCGGGCTAAGCTGTGTGCCCGGAGTGTGAAAAATAAAATAAAATGCTAAAATAACTCACAATAATTGTAGAAAACAATCATCTAATGAGCGACACATAAAACTAATGAATGAGACATAAAAGAAACTCCCACACAGGGACACCCCCAAAATGAGACACCTTCTCTTCCCTTCATTGCAGAGTGGATTTTGCAAAATCAATTTCAAAAAGTATATCACATCATATTATGGCTCTATAATAAATAGCTGTATTGTAGCAGGTGGTTTTTGCAAGTTGGAATTGCAGTCCTTTCAAGGATTTCACAAAAAACATCAGAGCCAAGAGGAAAATTATTATCAAATTTATGAGGGCTTAACAGGGTTAGTTTACAACATCTATTTCCCATTCATTAAGTAGGTATTGCTATGCAGATCTCATTAAAAAAAATCTATGGCTCCATGAAGCATGAATTCAACTCTTTGGACATGAGCTCACTTCAGTTGCTTTGCCATTTTGCCCCTCATAGCAGCATGTAATCGCCTGCAACCTTCATTTCCGTGAATTTACATAGATAGATATGTAGGTAGATCTTTAATTTGCACCCCTCATTCATACCACAAGTGCAAAATTCTGGTGTGCCTGAGGCACCACTGAGCAATAATTTGTCACTTGCTTGAAAATCATTACCTAAAAACAGAACTCTGCTGCCTCCCAAATCATCTCCCATTCCCCCCCCCCGCGATCTCCTCAGCTCTCACCTTGTTTGTGCAACATTCTTTTGCTCTCTGTGTCATTTAGCTGCATTAAGAAATCACCATCCAGAATGTGCTGACCTCCGTGTATTGTCCAAAGTTTACCTAGATGGGATCGTGGACACCGACGATGAGGAATTCCAAAACATCTCGTCCATCCTTTCCACTTTCATCATCCTTTTTCTCGTGAGCCTGTTCTACAGTGCCACTGTGACCGTCATAAAGGTAAAAAAAAAAAAAGGAAGGCAGTGTACTAAAGTGAAATGGGCTATAGCCGTCCTCTTTTACTAAGTGGAACCGGGAGGTCAAGAGGGCCAGTGGGCTTGACAAGAGTAGGCCAGAACAAGCTCCAAGGACAGGCACCATTTTGTGAAACCATTCTGGAAGTCAGTAGCTGGTGCTCACTTGTTCTCTACTTTGTTGCCTGTCCACTTCCCTTTCTGTTCTCTTCTCCCATGGCTTCTCTCCTCTGCTGTGAGTCCCAACCTTCATTCCTCAGCTGCTCTTCTCCACTGCATCTCAGCTTCTTCCCCATCCATTCCTCTACCAACTCCTACTATTGCTCTTTCCTCTCACCCTTTATTTCATGAGCCCAGCATTCTCTGACATCGTTGGGGTTGGGGTTGGGGTTGGGGTTGGGGTTGGGGTTGGGGTTGGGGATAGTCCACACAGGATGAGAGGCTGCAAAAGGGTAGGTCTTTGTATGATGCACTTCTTCAGTAGCGAAATGAGTTCTTCTTTCCCAATTCTAGGTGAAATAGCAGTGTGAAGGGTCTTCTGGCAACAGACAGTGACTTCTCTATTCACCAGCAACATAATAAAGGACTTCTTCGTCCACTTTTGGAGGAAAAAGAAGGATGCATTGCGGCAGGGTTGCCTTTCCATCTTGCTTTGAATCATGACCTCAGGATACTCATTGGCTTGAATTAGATTTAGACCCACTGTTTACATTTTAGAGCTATTGCTTCACTTTTCTGAGTGTATATGTGTGTTTTCCAGCATCTCTTTGGTAGTCATGTTTCATTTCAGCTATAGTTGTATACCTGGTCAGAAGCCTTAATGTGAATATTGCACTTTTAACTTTCAACAAACAGAGAATCATTGCACAATATGTACCGACTAGAATGTTTCTCATTTATATCATGATTGCTATATAATACTGCAATAAAGATATATTGTTCACTGACACTGCGTCTTGCTTGTGAATTATTACTGTTGCTCTAGTTGCTACCTATAATTATGTAATCATGACTGAATGCCAAGACACTATTTCAACCAGAGGAAGTAAGGGGTAGTTTATTGTTGAAATTACTTTGAAAGAGCTAACTAAATTTCAAGGCGGCAGGTGTGCTTCCCACATTAGATATTGGAAGGTTGTTAGTACTTTACTTGAGAGGGAGTCTCCTTAGTCACTACAAAACTATGTTTAGGGTGGAAAGCAATAGAATGTGGAGATGCTGTTGAAAGGCAAAGGAGATGAGAAATGGTAGACCTTGCAGGGTGGGAATCCAAAGGACCTTTTTGTCATCTTAGCCACTCTTGGGGATGGCTTTCTTTTTTGATTTGGTGAGGGTTCCATTTTGAATAGAGGAGCCATGAAAGTGAAGGTGTGGGTCTGTGCGGTGAGCCTGTCAGTCATGGGCTGACAAGTTATGTTGACCCAGTCTCCATCTTGCAGTATGTAAGCAGCCGACTCCTAGAGGTGGTTACTATAGCTCATCATTCTAAATCAGCCTTCCTGCTTAGAAGTGCCACGGGAAGAAAACGATCAAAGCTTTCTCAACTCATGAAGCCAAGGTGGCAAGGATGCCCATTTACAAAGACCTAGATACATTGAATTATTGGTTGGCATTTATATACAGCAAAGGCCTCTGGACAGTTCACAAAAAGTTGGATGATTTGAATTCATCACAGGATGTAACTGTAAACAAAATGTTGGCTGTTCACAGAGGTGTAGCGTGGGAGGGCCTCCGTGGTGGCTGCCCTGGTTGCATATTTTTGAGGGGGTGGATCCTGGCACCCCTCATGACAGGCTCCCTCACCAAGGCGATGTGGCTGAACTCCAGGCTCCTGCCTTCTGGAGCCGGGGAAAAGGTGAGCGATGCCCAGGCCTGGCCTTCAGGACTGTGGCAGCACCACCTTCTCCTCACGGCTGGCAAAGGGACACCTCCTGTGCGACACCTGCAACAATTCCTCCACGCCTGCGCCATCAAGATGTCCCAAGAAGAAGAGTTAGATTCATCTTGCCCACTCTCTTTCCTCTTCTCTTCTCTTCTCTTCTCTTCTCTTCTCTTCTCTTCTCTTCTCTTCTCTTTCCTTCCTTTTCTCTGTCTCATCCCTTCCTCCCTCTGGTTCCAACATTATCTCTTTCTTGTTTCCCTTTGATCACTGCCTTCCTGACCACAATCGCCTCTCAACCAAGCAAAGCAAGCCTCTGCCTCCCTCTTTCTCCCTCCACCCTTCTCACAAGACCCAGGTAAAGCAAAGAGTGGGGCAGGGAGAGAGAAGGAACTTTGAAAAACCAGACATTCCTAGGAATGTAAGAGAAATCTTTTAATAGGCCACTGACGCTGCAAAAATTCTAATAGCGACTAATTGTAAAAGTGATAAAAACCCTTCCAGGTCAGAATGGTTACAGAAATAAGTTGAATATGCAGAGCTAGCTAAATTAACCAAAAATATGAAAGACAATTCAAAACAAGTATTTATTGCAAAATGGGAAGTTTTCAAAGTTTATCTTAAGAACAATTGTGGTAGTATGAACTCGGTCTCTGCCTTTGAATAACGTCTGTAGCTGTATTAAGAAACAAGGAAACAGGAGAAATAATACTTTATAATGAAATGATCATACAGGTTTGTGCAACAAGTTAGTAAATATGAAATTAAGTATGGAGGGGACAGGAAGTTAGATGTACTTTAGGAAGATTTATTGTCAAAATATATGAGTTTATTTTCTTTTTGTTAATTTTGTATCTTTGTAACAAATGACGTAAATGTATAGGTTTTTGTGTTCTGTTGGTGCCTAAGCATAATGATGATGATGATGATGATGATGATGATGATAACAATACAACCCTAGGTCCTATATTGCAAATGTCTTGTAGTCTTCAACGCACTAGAGTTCTGTAGCATTAGGGCATGGCTTTCTGGTGAACTGAGGTAGATATAACTTATGGAGGATCATAGAGCTCACCTGATTAATCCCATTTCTGTCATGAACTGAGTGGGAAGAGGAGCAATGATGCTTACTGATGAAGTTTTTGATGTGCTGCGTGCCACATGAATTGTTGTTCCACCAGGTAATATTCTGTGTGACCTCTGTAACGCTTAGCTGAAATTCAGGTTAAACCAAGCCATGTGCTGGACAAAAGAAAACATAGTGATACAGTAATACCTCAGGTTACTGCCACTTCAGGTTGCGCGATTTCAGGTTGTGCACTGCGCCGGACCCGGAAGTACCAGAACAGGTTACTTCCGGGTTTCAGCACTCACACATGTGCAGAAGCGCTAAATTGCGCTTTGTGCATGTGCAGAAGTGCTGAATTGCGACCATGCGTGCACGGATGCGGTGCTGCGTGTTGCGAAGGCTGTAGGTTGCGAACGTGCCTCCCGCACGGACCACGTTCGCAACCTGAGCGTCCACTGTATAGATGAGGATCGAGGAGCATTACAAGGATGGAACCGGCATCACATGATGACTGAGAAACATTGTCTAAATGGGGCAAAATGAGATTTGTTGCTAGTGTCGGGAATGCTGTCAGCAGCTCCTGGCTGGTTGCACAAGAAAGAATAAAGACAAGGAAAAGTTTCTTACCGTCCTTTTCTATTTCAATCATTATAGAGAGAGGTTATAGAACCCAGCCTCTTGGAATAATGGCGTTGTCCCAAGTGAATCTGCACCCCACCCCCCCCCATCTCTCCCACTTCCTCATTCATCACTTCAGCAGGTGCTACTATGTGCCCTCTGTCTTCAAGCTCTTTGCTCTCCTACTTTTAAGGCTTGCCGGGTTCCAGGAGACAGAGTGTCTGGGATGCTTTCTAATGACAATGTGGCAGCCAGGTGTTGCTCTGGCTGTGGCTGCTAATCCTCTCCCATTATTTCCCAACTTTTCCCCTCATCTGCCTCTGAGCTGTGACTTCCCGCAAACCCCTGTTGTAAATTTATACTGTCTTCCTCTTCCTCCTCCCTGGAAGGGTCAGGATGCGGAGGCTGTCCCCACCATTCCTCCTCTGCCCAGTCCCTGACAGCTAGATTGCTTTGAAAACTAAGAATGTGAAAACTTCTCTATGACTACTAGCAACAGCAACAGTAGGGGGGGACCTATAGGAGACTGCGGGATTTGTAAAAGCTACTGTAGTGTAAACATAGATTTATTTCTGTCTTAATTCCCCATTACCTTAATTCCCCAAACTCTTCTTCTTCTTCTTCTTCTTCTTTCTTCTTTCTTCTTCTTCTTCTTCTTCTTCTCTTTTTGCTTTCCTATAGATAAAAAAGAAATTCCTTCGGTGTTCCCGCTGATGTCTTGCTGTGATGAAAGCAAGGCAGATGTAACCTTCGCCTGCCTCCTTGCTGCAAATATTGTAAACGTTGCAACTATTGAGTGGCAACCCAGCAACAGTCATGCAAAAATGTTCCCAGCAACAGTGCAAAAAATAGGCAACAAATTCTACAGTGCCAGTCAGCTGACAGTTCGTTCTGAAGAATTTAAAACAACACCTTATAAGTGCCTTGTGAACCAGGAGAAAGGAGTTGGGGAACAACCATCAGCAACCATCCAATACAATGGTAAGATGCCTAGAGTGGGGTGGCAGCGGGGGGTGGGGGGCAAAAGCAGGTTGTGGGATCTTAAAAAATGCTGCACACAAACACAGTCAGTTCTTCTTTTGAGCCAATTGTCCCCAATTTTTAAAATCTGAATCTAATACAGATTATAAAACAAAGTTGGAAATGTGAAGTCAACAAAAACTGAAAGCTGCAGAAATAGAATGCACTAATTAGGGAAGGCATGAGAGAAACAGCTTCAACATATATTGAAAGCATAACAGCGGGAGAGCACTCGTGGGAACTGGTGCCACAAGGCTAAAAACACATCCTTGAGTCACAACATGCTTTATCACATTCTGCCGTGTTGGCAACCATGATATGACAGAGAGCAGCCGCCGTTAAGGTGACATTCCACCCTCCACAATACATTTCCAGTCAACTTTATAAAATGCTCATGTGAAGCATACAATTGACATTATTAGCATGGGCATTTGAAAGATGAACCTGTCCCCTTTGAGAGCCAGAGGATGTTTGACATTAAATACAGGGATTTGTGCATCCTTTTTAAAAACGATATTAAAAATCAGCTACTTCCTGCTGCACTGTGATCCAGATGAAAATTGTGCCGCCCTCCCTTCTCCAGCTGCTATTTGGCATGAATTGGAAGCTACCACTGACGTCAATCTTATGTTCCCTCCCATGCGCCCCTCCCATGCGCAATAGCAGCTTCAGGATGGGGTGATTTTGTCAGGATCACATTCTGGAGGGAAATAATTAATCTCCTCTCTGTGTACACACCACATGCAAATCATATTAGCCCACTTTCCTGTGCTCCAGCAGCTGCTATTTAATATTTTTAAAAAGATGCACACAATATGAAAGAATGCACTTAATGTTGCACATAATTTCTCCCCAGATTTCCTCTTTTTCTCATGCTGTTTTTGAAGGGAAGGACACTTTTAGAATAGAAACCTAAACCCCAACTCTTGAGGTATGGAGGGCATTGTGTGTTCTGATGTTGTTTTAAAGCACAGGTGGGAACCTGTGTTCCTCCAGAGGTTGCTGAATTCTTACCCCCATCATCCTGACCACTGGGCCAGACTGACTGGTGCAGAGTGGAGTCCAACAGCATCTGAAGAACCACTGGTACTCCACCCCTGAGTTAATACTTTAGGTTATGTTTCACTTGTTAGCGTTTTTCTATCTTGCCTAATCTTATATAGGTTTTCTGTAGGCTTTCTTATATCAATTAATCCAGCAAACATAACAAAAATCTGCTCTTTGCTCTCAGATTGCATTCTGCAACCTCCAAAGCCAATCCAAGTTAACATCTTAACCCCCAGCTGTGGTGAGCAGGATGCAGAGACCAGGCTAGAGCTGGTATGCTTCCTCTGGAGCGTTGGCCCTGGGAAAGTCTATGTGGAATGGCTGAGGAATGGAGGAGTGGATCAGGGCCGTGTGCAGGTGTCACTGGCAGCGGACCAAGGGAAAAGCAGTAGCTACTCCAGATTTGTCCAAAGGAATATCACCAAAGAGAGCTGGGACAGAGGGGACATCTACACATGCAAAGTGACTCGATCAGTTGGCAGCCCAGACATCATAATGTACAACACCAGCAAGTGCCAGGGTAAGAACTACCAGCTCTTAAGGATAAGGGAAATGTGGGTGGGTGGGTGGAGGTTATGCATTATTATCAGGGGCTTGCCAGGATGTATGCAACAGAACTATGTTATAAACAGCTTAAGACCAGGTCACCTAAAAGGGAGATATATTATTTATTTATTTACTTATTTATTTATTTATTTATTTATTTATACCCCACCCATCTTGCTGGGTTTCCCCAGCCACTCAGAACAGAATATTAAAAACATCAAACATTAAAAATATCAAACATTAAAAAAGAAATTCCCTGAAAAGGGCTGCCTTCAGTTGTCTTCTAAAAATCAGATAGTTGCTTATTTCCTTGACATCTGATGGGAGGACATTACACAGGGCGGGTGCCACCACCGAGAAGTCCCTCTGCCTGATTCCCTGAGGCTTCACTTCTCACAGTGAGGGAATTGCCAGAAGGCACTCAGCGCTGGACCTCAGTGTCCAGGCTGAATGATGGGGGTGGAGATGCCCCTTCAGGTATACAGGGCCAAGGCCGTTTAGGGCTCTAAAGTTCAGCACCAACACTTTGAATTGTGCTCGGAAATGTACTGGGAGTTAATGTAGGTCTTTCAGGACTGGTGTTATATGGTCTCAGCGGCCATATTTGGGGGGGGGGAGGTGATGGATTGAATTGACAAAGTAGACAGAGAGAATACAGATAAGTTTCTCTCTACAGTCAAATCATTCCCAATAAAATTATGCCTAGATTTTACAAATGAAAAAAGTAAAAATGGGAAAACTTTATTTTATCCACATTTTCTTACCTCAGAAAAGGGACATACATCCAATATTTGTATATGCAACAGCCCTTTCATATCTACTGATAAGCAAGACCCTCTGCATTTAATGGAGTTCATGTCCAAGTAATTATGGGCAGGTAGTGTTCGTCCGCATCTTGGGTGTATGTGTTTTTTGCACATTCAAGGATTTTAAAGGATCTTTCTCTGTATCTCTGTATCTTACCCTCCTCTCCAGCCTGCTATGCCTTCACTGCTAAAACCTACTGTCTCCATCATCAAGCCATCCTACAGAGACCTACTTGAAGGGACAGCCAATGTAACTTGTGCTGTGGTTGGTTTTGGCCTTGAAAACATTGAAGTTACTTGGGATGTGGATGGCAAGCCCAGTACTATGGGTCAGAAGACAACGGGGGGAAAGGACGCCAGTGGAGTACAGGAGATTAAAAACACCCACACGGTATATTTGGAACAATGGAGAAAGGGCACCAGATTCACCTGCAAAGTGGCTGGAGGTTGCTCTGAAGAAGTCATCAAACAATTAACAATCAAGGGAGACACACGTAAGTATGGATGTCTAGGTCTGGCTGCTGGGAGTAAACTGAGCTAGCAAGTTCTCCTTCTGCTCTGATTACAAACTTCCTACATTATTACCTTTAAGGGCCAATAATTGGCTGGGATTCTCATTGGTGTTTGTGGCCTAACCAGATAGTTCTGGTGCCTGAGGTGAGAAATCAGTGAAGCACCCAGCTGATGATGATGATGATGATGATGATGATGATGATAATAATAATAATAATAATAATAATAATAATATTTATTATACCAACAAACAAACAAACAAACAATGCCACAAACATTAAAAGCTTCCTGAAACGGACTTCAGGTGCCTACGAAAAGTCATATAGTTATTTAACTCCTTGACATCTGATGGGAGGGCGTTCCACATTACCTGCCTGGTTCCCTGTAATTATAGTTCTAGCAATGAGGGAACCACCAGAAGGCCCTCAAAGCTGGACCTCAGTGTCTGGGCTGAATGATGGGGTGGAGAGAATTGCAGTTCAAAAGCATACCAGTGCACGTAGATAAATAGGTACCGCTGTGGTGGGAAAGAAAACGGCATTTCCTTGCGCTCTGGTTTTCGTCACGGTGTTCCGTTGCCCCAGAAGCAGTTTAGTCATGCTGGCCACATAACCCGGAAAGCTATCTGTGGGCCTGAAATGTGAGGTGAACGCCTTACCCCATAGTCAAATTCAACTGGACTTAACCATCCAGGGGGTCCTTTGCCTTTACTCCTTCAGGTATACAGGGCCAAAGCCATTTAGGAGCCAATGCAGATATTTTAGAACCAGTGTTATATGGTCCCAGTGGCCACTCCCAGTCGAGAGAGAGAGAGAGAGAGAGAGAGAGAGAGAGAGAGAGAGAGAGAGAGAAATTGTCCTGAGCAAGTCTCCTAGCACAAATCTAGGCACTTCATTAATAATGACAGTCTCCCGCTTTTGAATTCAGAAACCATGGAGCCCTCCATCACCATTTCGAAAGCCAACCTTGACGTCTCGCTCCAGAGTACCGTGGCCCTGATTCTTGTCTGCAATGTGAATGGGTTTTCCCCAGAGGAAATCAGCATCTCGTGGAAGAAGGGCAACAATATCCTGAATGAAACATTGTATGACAACGGACCAGTGACGCCAGCTGGGAAGGGGTACACCACTTACAGCATCCTTAAAATTGGCAGAGACGAAGAAGGGGGAAAGGGTGGCAGCTACAGCTGTGTGGTCCACCATTCCTCGTCCAACCAGCCACTCACTAAGAGTGAAAAGGTACCCATTGGTAAGTGAATCTCCCAAGGTGGGGGCTGAGGTTGTAAAGATCAGTCAGGTTCATTGTATGAATGATAATCTTCTAACACTTTCCTCTCTAGAGAAGGTTGCGTTTTTTTAGTAGGTCACATCATTCTTGGTGGGTGGGGAGGTACCACATGGAGATTGCTAGGAGATAGATGTACCAAATCTAAAAAAGGCATGTTCACGGGAAAAGATCTTGCTCCTTTCCGTTATCTCCAAATGTTGTAAGTTTCTATATTCATTTAAAAAGCCCTAACAAGTGACCTGCTGGGAGCCTGAAGGGCCCTGCCCTGCTTCTCTCCACCTGGCTTGGATCGGGGCCCGACAGCCTCAATAAGGGAGTGATGCTGCTGATGCTGCTCCTGCTGGGCAGAGAGGGTGCCGTTTTTGTTTGTTTGGTTTTTTTAAAAAAATGCTTTTATTTTTTATCTATGTCATTTTAAATTGTGATTGATATGAATGCTGCATTCTTAGTTTTAGATTTTATGATTTATGTGGAAATTGCTTTCCATTTGGTTGTGTACTTTTTGATGTGTTTTATTTATTATTTATGACTTTTGTTATGTTGGTAATTGTGTCAATCTTGTCATGTTGTACGCCGCCTTGAGCGTTGTTTTAACTATGGAATGGCGGGGTACAAAAAAAATGATGAATGAAGGAATGAAAAAGTAGGGTATGGTAAAAAAAGTTTGGGATTCGGTACAAAGGTTCTTCTGCTTATGCAGTGTTTCACACTGTACACTAGTGCAACCAGTGCTATATCAGTGTTACACCAGCGCAACATTACAGTTGGGATGTAGTCAACTATTCAGCAATATAGGAAGAGGCAACAGTGCCTTGATTCAGAGAAGAGTAGACGGAGAACACTGAGGACATTAGATAGAGGAGAATCAATCCTGAGCCACTGTGTTCCCTTCAACAGGACCAAGACTGCTTGCATGCCCCTAATTTGCAGTGGTTGCAACTACAAATAATAGAATCATAGATTAGAGTTGGAAGGGACCCTGAGGATCATTTAGTCCAACCCCCTGTATGCAGGAATATGCAGCTGTCTCTTACGGGATCAAACCTGTGACCTTAGTGTTATTAGCACCACGTTCTAACCAACTGAGCTATCTGAATAATCAATATTTCTGTGAGGAGAGGGCAGTGGCGGAGGAAGCCTCTCCAACACCCAGGGAGGGACAGGGAGGGACATGTGGCACCCATTCCCACTCCCCTCCATTTTTGCTCACCTGCCTGCTTCCCATCCTCTCCCTGCCTGCCTGCCTGCCTGCCTTCCTGCCTCCTCCAGGCAGGAGCATGGGGTAACAGCGCGCCATCCCCCATGACTCCTGACCCAGGGTGCCGGGCGATCATGCCCAGATGGAAGGTGCAATCCGGCCCAGAGGCCAGGTCAGGGGGCGCACTCCGCCACGGCAGCCAGGCCAGGGGGCGCTATTCGGCACGGTTGTCCGGCCAGGGGGCGTGATCCGGCCCAGCTGGGATTTTGTCACCCCCCTCAGGGATGGCACCCGGGGAGCACTGCCCCCACCTTGCTCCGCTTCTGGGAGGAGGTGCATGAGTAACAAGGACCAAAGCATAGACTAACAGTGGGGTGGTAATCCACTTGGACCAGGGCAAAGGATCGCATACCAAGAGTACACACTCACAGGATGCAATCTAATATATCTCCTGAAATCTCACTCATGTGTGAAGCTTAACCCTAAAGCCCATGCAAGCAGATGTGGTGTGCAGCACTCTCAGCAAAACCTCACAGCATGTTTTCATGCACATTCATTGTACAAATGTTTCTGGTGATGACTTACATGTGCAATATGGCTATTAAAAAAACACCACAGGCAGAGCATTCTTACCACCTCGCCTCACTTCTCTGCTTTTCAATGAGGAGAAGTCCACACATTCACGTGAGAAACACTGGGCGCATCTGTGGATCAGAGTTCAGGCTTTGGTGAGTCTATCCAAACTGTTGGTACCAGAGAGAATTGTCTTGTCCTCTGAACTCAGCACACGGACAGGACAACCTTTAGGTGTAAGCAGTTGTGAAGACAATATATCCTCATTCAACACAACTCTTAACTTCATTGACCTAAGGACCTCTGCTCTGCACCTAGCAGTTCACCCAACTGATTCTTCACCCCCCTGCGACACTTTCTGCGCATGCTCAAAATTCAATTCTGTCAACTTCTCCCACCTATCGCACAGCAACACTTCTACTGCTGTGCCAGGAAGACACACAAGGTCCTGTTTCCTGTTCCACTTTGCTTCACTCATGAAGAATTTCTTCATTTCTTTTGCTTACGCTCCCGAGGAATTCCTTTTTCTTAATACAGGTAATTTGATGTCTTCCTAACCCACCCTGCAATGCTACTCTTTCCCATTTTACGATGGCTACTTATAACAGACGTTTCTTCACAGACCAGCTTCAAGCACCTACTGTTGAACTCCTGCAGTCAGTAGACCAAGAAAATAAAACCATCACGCTGAAGTGCATCGCATCTAACTACAGACCCCCAAATGTGAGCATTGAGTGGAAGGCTGGTCCACAAAACAAGAAGGTAACATTTGTGGAACGAAAGATGACAGATGGGACATACAGTTCCAGCAACCAGTTGAAAATGCCCATCTCTCAATGGCAAGAAGTGGAGATCAACACATGTGAGGTGGTGCATAAGGCAACCAATACAAAGGTGGTCAGGAACATATCGAGAAAAGGTAATGTTGAACAATAAACCACACAACAAATTGCCAAACAAATTCTGGGCTGAATCTCTCAGTTAGACAATGAAAATTAAGCAAGCCACTTAAGTCAGGCCTAGTTAGTCACCCATCATCAGAGAAGCCAATGAGTTTTGTGGAGCTGGATAGAAATTAAGAGACAAAGTCGTTTGGTTTGGGACAGCTGGTCTGATGGCTGAACCATGGACAGAAGCAATAGTGAAAAAATTGATGGTTTTATTCCAACGTCACTAGTGTTATTTTGAAGAATCCAGCGCTCACCAGTGTCTTACAAAATAGATTTGCCTTTTCCTCTTTCTCTTCAGACTGGATTGTGCCGACAGCTCTCTTATTGACTCTCAGCACTGACCCACTCTGTCCCAGCACAGGACTGGGGAACAGTGGTAACATCACTTTAGTCTGCTCCATCTATGGCAACTCCCTAGAGAACATCCAAGTCACCTGGGAGGCCAGTGGGAAGGCTCAAGAGGCCCCCAAGCCTGCAAACCTTCTGAAGAATGCTGGCCAGTTTTATACCAGGAGCAAATTGGTTGTGCCCCTGAAGGAATGGAACACACTACAGAAGTATACCTGCAAGGCAACGCAACCTGATACAAGTAACACCCAGACAAGCAGCATCAGCAAGTGCACAGGTGATCTTCCAAGCCCACTGCAGAATCTCTCCCTCCCTCTCCCTCTCTCTCTCTCTCTCTCTCTCTCTCTCTCTCTCTCTCTTTTTCTCCCTCTCTTGTTCTCCTTAGTCCATTTCACTCCCCAGAGAGAAAATGCATGCTTTTGCTCTACTGTCCTAGCTCTCCTACATTTTTCCTGGTTCCTGACAGATCTAAGGCAAACAGACTGCCAGGGAATTGGGTGTCATCAGTAGACAATCCCAGCCTACACTACTATAGTGTATTGTCACATTTCTGAGGACTTGACTAATATAGGCCATCTGAAGGGGAAATGATTGGCTTCGCCACATAGGGCTGCCATATTTCAAAAAGTGAAAATCCGGACACAGAAATTGTTGAAGTTTATTTTTACTTTTGCCCAAAGTTGTTGAGCATTTTTGCCAAAAACGACACTATCGACATGGGGCACTGCTCCCAACTGCAGTGTATTCCAGCTATGTCCGGGAAATTGCAGGCGTATGGCAACCCTGCACCGTGGGGAATTTGGTGCAGTTTCCAACTGTGTTGTTGAAAAAGTTGGGACCTCCCTTCATTCCTCAGGTCATCTTCTCCTCACAGTGCCCCATTCCTCTATATCTTCCTGCCAAGTGCTTTACTCTGACCACCATAAAAATCCATCTTTGTCTTTTGTTCCCCTCTAGCATGCAAAGGGAGCATCCCACCTCCTAGTCTCTACCTCCTGAAGCCACCTCTTGAGAAACTACTTATCCAAAGTGAAGCTCTCTTGATTTGCCATGTTGTGGGATACGAACTGGACCATGCCAGGCTCACCTGGATGGTGAATGGCATGAACTACACCGAGAATGCCGGAAAAGCAAACATCACAAGCCACACAAACCTCACCCAGAGCTTACAAAGCCAGTTGACCATCAACAGAGAGGCCTGGGATTCTGGAAACGCAATCCAGTGCCTAATTTCTCATCCCTGCTCATTCTTCCCAGACATGAAGCAGAGCATCCAAAAAAACAAAGGTGAGGGAAGAAATGGAAGAAATGTGTGATAAGTGAACAACTACTGGTTATGAAAATATCATCTGATAACTCCAAAGGAAATAGTATTCTTCATACCAACAAATGGATAGAGAAAAATGTATGTGGTACCTGTCCCTCATCACTCAACCATCAGAGACTAGGCCTCGAATTTATGAGAAAGTAATGGGGCTTCAGATGGACATAGATCTCAAAGTTTAGCATGAAAATTAAATACAGTCTTCAGTATATCAATACAGTGGTACCTTGGTTCTCAAACTTAATCCGTTCCGGAAGTCCGTTCCAAAACCAAAGCGTTCCAAAACCAAGGCGTGCTTTCCCATAGAAAGTAATGCAAAATGGATTAATCCATTCCAGACTTTTAAAAACAACCCCTAAAACAGCAATTTAACATGAATTTTACTATCTAACGAGACCATTGATCCATAAAATGAAAGCAATAATCAATGTACTGTACTATAAAATAAATAAGACAGTATTGTAGATGATAAAAATTAAATTTTTTTTTTCATACCTGCACTGATGATAGTCATTGTTTGGCTGGGGGATGGGGGTGGGCTTTTATCCATTTCTGCAGTCACACAATCAATTGTGTAGCTGAGCTGGGTTTCACATAGTCACAAAAACAAATTAACCGAAAAAGCCTCAAAAACAAAAAAGCAAAATAAATAGCAAAAACAAAAACCAAATATAAGCTCCAAATATCACCTCAGAACACTGCAATTACAATGGGGGGACACAAATTAGCAGCGCAACAGGAAAACGGAAAGGGAAGACTTGAATTACATTGGGGGATGCAAACGGAGCCTTTAGGACTCAAAACAGAGCGCGTTCAGCTTCCGAAGCAAAGTTCGCAAACCGGAACACCTATTTATGGGTTTGCAGCATTCGATTTCCAAGTTGTTCGTTGTTGCAATTATAACGGGGGAACGCAAATTAGCAGCACAACAGGAAAACGGAAAGGGAAGACTTGAATTACCCGGGGGGGGGGTGCAAATTAGCAGCACAACAGTAAAAATGGAAGCTCAGGACTCAAAACGGAGCACGTTTGGCTTCCAAAGCAAAGATCGCAAACCAGAACACCTATTTCCGGGTTTTCAGCATCCAATTTCCAAGTTGTTCATGAACTAAGCTGTTCGAAAACCGAGGTACCACTGTAGTGTGATTGACTATTCCCCACCACGACCAACATAGTGCTCTCTCTTCGTGTGTCTTCTAATTTAATATCAACCTTGTCAGCATTTCTATTTTCATCCCCTTCCATATAGATTCCAACCATGTTATAGATCCGTCTTTCAACTTGGTCATTCTATCGCCAAGACAATTCATACAACCTACATCCCAAGCTGTAGCTTGGTTGGTTTGTGAGGTCTCTGGATTCTCCCCAGCTGAAATATTCATCAGGTGGAAGAAGAATGACACAGACATTGATGGCTCTGAATATATCACAGGGCCTCCAACAGCCAAAGCTGGAAGCCCCACTTTTACCGTCCAAAGCATTCTGAAAGTCCCAGCATCTGAGTGGAGAAGAAGAACCCTCTATTCCTGCATTGTGGGGCATGAGTCCTTAACTCTTATGAAGAATGCCAGTGTGTATCTGTATGGTAAGTCTGGGTGCTGGAAAATGCTCCACTAGCCAATGAAAGAAGAAGGCTCAATCTTGCACAAAAGAAATTGTTGTGTGGGTCACCGCCACTAAAAAAAGAGAGTTGAAGAATTGCTCAGCAGCAATTCTAACCACAATGAAGGTTAGTTCATACATGCATGAACTCAATGGTCACAACTCAACATTCAGATGAACACAAAACTTCCTCCATCAAAAAGCAGCACTTCTGTGCTGACTTCGGAGGTAAGATAGCTCTGTCGGTGGTGTTATGGCAGGAATGTGGTGTTTGCAGCAGTCATCAGGTGCTGAACATGTATGTGTATGTTCATCACTTGGAAACAAGCCTCCATAAGTTGCTTCCACTGAAATCATTGGGAAGAGGAGCTTTACTTCTAAGGAAATGTGCGTACTTCTTGGTGTTCAAACTTTGGATTATTTGCCAGCCCTGTTCATTAACCAGGCACTTGAACTGACAGGGAACTTTGCTCTCTATCCGTGCATGTTCTGTTTTGCAACCAAAAGGTCAACCCTTTCATTTCAGATTTTCTGCAACCAGCTCCCCCGCAGGTGACAGCATTCCACACCTCGGAAGATGGGGGACTTCAGAAACTTGTTTGCTTTGCTACTGACTTCTACCCCAAAAATATAAACATTGAATGGGCCACCAAAGGACACAGGCTCAGCTGCAGTACGAACTCCTCAGCTCTGGTCCCACTTGGTAATGGGAAGTTCCAGAAGACCTGCAGTTGGGTACTCAGCAGAGAAGAATGGAGAGAGCCAGAAATCTATACATGCACTGTGAATCACAGCTCAACCAACACCGTGATTAAGAAGGACTTGCATTATTCTGGTAAGTCATAATATTTAGGTAAACTACATTGAAAACAGAAGGAACCCAATCCTAACGGGAAACATAGTGACTCTGCAGAGTGCTTAGTCCTTACCACTAAGTAGCCACAGTTATCATTATTCATACAAGCTCCTAAGATGTCATAGGGAATCGGAGGGCAGAAGGCAAGTTTAAGATACCCCTTTTTTATTCTGTGCCTATAACAACTGCATACTAGCTAGAGATAAATGGAGAGAGCAGCAGATTGCTAATAGTTGTGGCAATTGATTTGATGATCTGTGCACAGAATAGGGGGTAGTGATTGGTTGATTGGGGGATGAAGTAGATGTTTTAGGAATGTGGTAACCACATGCTCTGAGCACTTGACTATATTTCTGAATGTCAAGTCCCTGTCTTCCATGCAAAGGTGGGATAATCAGCTGGACATAATGTTAGGCCACATCTTTTCCTTTCTCTTTTGAGCTGGTTTCACAAACACACACTTTGTCTTTCCCATCTCAAACTGGAAGATACTTCCATTTTCTATAGAACTGGTTACAGCATCCAAATCATAAACTTCTTTTGCTTAAGACTCATGGACTAGTCCAACACAGGGTTTTCTTGTGGTTGGATTAGTCATTACAATACGACACCTTAAACCAACGGGTAAGGTAATTTCTGGAGAGCACACCTCAAACCCATTCAATCTGATGATGATTTGTTTTTGAAGGAATGGCCCCACTTCTTAACAAGACAGCTATCAAAATGCAGCCACCATCCTTTGAAGATCTCTTTATAAACAAAAGTGCCATTCTGATATGCATGATGCCCCTTGCAAATACAACCATCAACTCAACAGTCAGTTGGACAATGGATGGAGAACCTGCTGACACAAAAGCTGTGACTACCAAATTCTTGAACGAAACCAACAGCACTTCTTGGATCTACGGACAACTGCGCGTGAATCTGACTGAATGGAAAACCACTGTGAAGTTCACCTGTAGCATCCAAAATGGCCTAGGCGAAACCAAGCGACACTTTGGAGCGAAGGAATGGTGAGGACTTATAAAATGGGTGGGCGGGAGCATATGAGACACTGAGAGCAAAACAGAGCGATTCAGGAACACACCAAAGCTACTGGGGATTGAGTCAAAGTACTAACCCATTTTACTCAATGTGCTAATTCAGACTGCAGCCAACACAAAATAATATAGAGCAAACACAGCCATCCATCACCTACATTTAAAGCCACCTGAGCACAGGATTGAAGCTACTAATCTTAACAATATGTATATGCAATGAACTTTTACCTGTTTTATGCCAGTTTCAGTTTCATGATTTCCACAAAGAATGATGGGTGTTGTACCTTTCAGAATGCTGAAAATACTATTAGAGAGCCACCCCAGTTCTAACAACAACAGGGTAAATTTCAAATATGTCCTTAGTAGTTTCTTCCAACATTTTTTGTTTCCCTTTTTTTTAACACAGGCACAATGAAGCCCCCAAAAGTCTACCTCCAGCAGCAGTCCTCCAATGATGACTTAAATGTAACCTTATTCTGCGTGGTCAGAGACTTCTACCCAGGAGAGATCTTTGTGAAGTGGGAGGAGGAGAAAAAAGGAATGTCACTGAAGGGTTATGATGCTCATGGTCTGAAATGTGACCATGAAAAACAAAGATGTTCCTTAGTGAGCATACTTGAAGTCCCCACAAGCAAGTGGCTGACAGGAGTCTCTTACGCATGCCTTGTAGCACACGTCTCCTCTGAAAACATCACAATCAGAAGAACCAATTCCCTTTCCGGTAAAATACATCTTAGCTGCACCGTTTGTGCTTACCACCAGATAAATTCACTTCATTATGAAGACAATGCAATTTCCTTGACATCTTGATTTGGCCTGCCTGCTGCCTTCACATTCCGCTAGATGGGATGTCCATTCTGTTATATCACACAATGTTAATGTATCCTGCAGTTCTATATTAAAGTAATAATCAATGAGGTGTTTCTTTCTTTCTTCTTCAGTTGTATCTTGTGCCCTGATCCAATAACCAGGTATAGCTTTTGCACAAAATCCACACTGTATGCTGATCCTCTAAAAATGCCCTAGGAACACTGTTGGTCTTTGTGGGGTCTATATTTAACAAAGAGAAACCAACATGCCTTCAACGCACCCTTGTCTCTTATTTGTTTCATCGTATATTTGCTGTTGTACTTTGTTCTTGCTTTTTTGAAGAATTTCTCCTCCATCTGTTCTCCATGGAGTAACCATATCATCTCACCTCATCCTGCAGATTCCTGGGACTGTGCCATTATGGGTACTGCTCTGTGCGATATCCGCAACGAAAACGAAGAGGAGTACAGTGAACTCGAGGAGGCCAACAGCGTCTGGAACAAAGTTTCCACTTTCATGGTCCTCTTCACTGTTGCAATCTTCTATGGGGGACTTGTCACTTTCATCAAGGTAAAAAGGGAAGGGGCTAGAGCATGGTTTCCCAAACTTGAGTGTCCAGCTGTTGTTGGACTACAACTCCCACCATCCTCTCTCACGCTCCTAAATTGCTTTGTGTGTGTACATTTGACAAATGTTAATAAGTGTGAGCAAGTGAGGACAAACTTGCATTTGCAGTCCTATGTTAATATGGATATGCACATCTACCTACTTGTTTGACTACTCAGGGCTGATAGAAAGTCATCTGCCTGTCACAAAATGGGCATGAGATCAATTGGCTTCTAACTGGCTGTTCTCGTCCTAGGTGTCCTGTTCCCATCCCCAAATAATTCAGATAGACATGCAAGGATAGTTTAATCTTCTGCCCATCTCTTCTGTTTCCACAGGTGAAGTAACCTTCCTCCTTATCTCACGGTGAAGAATATGCAGAATAAGACCCTGCTTCTTCTCTCCATTATATAGTTCTCTCAGTCTTTTTTCCATTATAATTTTTGTCTGCTACGATACAACAAAGCATCAATGTCAGAAAGTATCATCTTCAGTGTTACTTGGTTTGCTTTGGCATCTTTTGCAATAATTGACACAGCCAACTTTGCTTCAAAAACACGGTTAACGGGTCACTGAAGAAAGCAACCTCAACTTCACATGAACATTATCACAAATAGTAAACAATTTTCTGTATCGATATTGAAAGTGCATGGAAACTGAGCAACAAAAAGCAATATTGCCAGTGCCGACAATATGGAGCGCAACAATCGTGAAAGAAAGAAACAACAAAGAATAGCACATCAACCATCCATGAGTAAACAAAATGAATGATTTATCTTTTCCTTCCAACTCTAGCAACTGACGAGTTGCAGAAAACTGGATCTGAGCAGGAGCCATCCAAATTGATGAAAAGCTCCAAAGAGATTTCATTGCTCTATGCTTTGTACAAATTTCCTCCAAATCCTGAGCCATTATTTCCACAGCGGCAGTTCCTAGAAGCATTGCCATATTGATATGCTGCCAATTTGCAGCCCAAAGAGCAAGCGTTTAGTCTTAAGTGTACTGATAAAGTAGATGATGAGTAGCTGTTTTTGCTTTCCAAATTTAAGTCCTTTTGTCCACACTTCCCCCTTACTTGCAATAGAGGGCTCCATTATTTGCCCTCCTATAGACAAACAGAAAAATGTGTACAAAATGACTGTGATCAAAAGGGGTCAGAGCCGGTACAGCCAATAAAGGCCCCTTCCTTTATCGCCATGTTTAAAGAGAGGCGCCTGATAAGCAAAGAATTTTTCATAGATGGCAGCAAGCACACGCCCTTTCCAAGGCTATTGATTTCTACTGGAGAGAGTTTTGGGCGTGTTGAAATCTCCAGCAGTCAAATCAATGAAGATTAAAAGTTCTCAGCTTTTTTATCATTCCCACTTGGCTTGCATAGTGCAAAATAATCAGCCAAAGTTTCCCTGTGCTGTGTTGAATTACTTTTCATGCTTGCATTCGTTTCATGTTTGGGAAGTGTTGGAACTTTATCCTATCACCTTTGCATTACATTGTCCTCTGCTCCTGGACCACAGAGCAGCAACAATTATAACTTGAGTTTCCCTAGGATCACAGTCCAGCTAAAAAAGAGATTTGTGGCTGCCGTTGATCAGCCATTTGGTGCTAATCAGCTGCTTAGCATGGCCATAGCTAACTGTATGAACCACTTTGCATTAGCAAACTGATTGGGGCAGAGAATTAATAATAATAATCTGGCTCGAGTTTTCAGTGCTATTCAGCTGTTAAAGCTCATAGCACTAAATGGTTGCTTTCTTGAATTATGATTGTTCAATGGGTAGATGTTGTCTCTTATTAACCAAGGTGTATATCTGGTGTATATTTTATCAGAGTTGTAGTACACAGCCATGTTTGACTGTGGTTTACTAAACTGCTAGCACTGTGCAGCCATCACTTTATCATACTGCCACCCTCCCCTATCGTTTGCCATAATGTGTTACTATAATCTGTATAAAAGCAATGCATTGTATTATATTCCATTGCACTGTACCAATTTGCATTGATTTATATAATGAACCTAAGGATGCACAGTATAAACATTATAATATAACACCTTTGTGTTTGGTGCTGAATTTGTCTATATTAATTTCTGTCCTCATATTGCTTCTGATTGTAAAAAAAAATGCCTTGTATGCTATTGCCCTCCATTGTATAAGTCTTCGTTCAAATTAGACATATCAAACCTCAGCTGCCACATAAACTTCTATTAACCATGCATTGTTGTCGATCTCAGTCTTCTTCAAAGCACTGGATGGGAGGGCACCCATTGGGACACAAATGCCTCTTTTCAGGGATTCTCCTAAAACAGGGATGGGGAATCTTTTTCACGCTGAGGGCCACATTCCATTCTGGGCAACCTTTCAAGGGCCATGTGTTAGTGGCGGGCAGGGCCAGAGGCAAAAGAGCAACAAATGAAAATGTTACCTTTGTACAGTGGACTGGCTTCTATGCATACTCACACGCCTGCCTTGATTCTCCATCTGAGCAGCCAAGAGATCAAGGCACAATCAAGGTGGCCAAAAACAGCCCAGGAGAGTGCAAAGCAGTGAAGGGTGTGGCCTGGGGAGGGGGTGGTGCTTGGGAGGGTGTGTGGTGTAGGGAGAGTTCAGAGGGCCAAGCAGAAAGGCTTGGAGGGCCACATTCAGACCCCAGGTCTGAGGCTTCCCAACTCCAGCCTAAAATGTGTCTACTGTATGTAACTCACCATGGACTAGTGGTTAAATTTTAACATACCAGAGCTGCATGCCACTCCAATCTTTGAGCGGTGCAAGATTCCAGGGGTTCATCTTTCCTTTCAGGAATGAGGAAGAGTGGAGACTGTGGTGTTTTTACAATATATGGTTTACTACCACTACTAATAATTAATTAATTAATTAATTGTACCTGGCCATCTGATTGGGTTCCCCCAGCCACTCTGGGCAGCTTCCAGCATATATAAAAACAAAAAACATTAAACCTTAAAAAGCTTCGCTATACAGAGCTGCCTTCATATGTTTCCAAAATGTTATATAATTACGCATCTCCTTAACATCTGATGGGAGGGCATTCCGCAGGGTGGGTGCCGCTACCGAGAAGGTATACACACATATACAACCTGAGCCTACAATGGAAGGGTACACAGCGTTGGCACTTCAAGAGGGTCTTGCTTCTCCCATAACCACAATTGTAGATTCCAAAAAGAAACCAACCATCGCATTCTAAGCCTCTCTCCAACTTGCCGCTTTTACCAGACTGCAACCATTTTTTTCTATGTCGCACCCCAGCCAAACTCTACCTCAGGGCAGTTTGCAACAACAAAAAATCAATGTAAAAACCACAAAAGTCATAATAAAAATAAGAACAAAAACAAGCACAATTAAATGGGCATCACATGTCAATCAGCCAAAGGCCTGGGTGAAGAGGAACATTTTTGCCTGGTACCAAAATGTGCATAATGAAGGCACCTCATGTTGCCACCCTCCAAGCCTCTTCTGAAGGAGGCACACAAAACAAGGCCTCAGAGGATGACCTCAGGGTCTGGTTAGGTTCATATGGAGAGAGGCAGTCCTTGAGGTATTGCAGTCCTGAGCCCTAGGCTTGTGCCTAGGGACCAACTGAATCTACCTCATTTTATCCTTCAGAGTACCACGTACAGCCCTTTCCAAGGCTTATCCAGTTTCAGGCTCCTGTCCCTTTTTCCTTTTGGGTTGTAAAACTTTACAAGGTTTCACAAAGTTTAACTCAAAGCAGCACAAGGTCAGGGTCATTGTGAGAAATGAAACGTATGGTGAGATTCAGCGACCTAATGCTGCTTAGAGTGCTGGTCTAGAATACATACAGAAACATAAACATATATGTATATGTATATGTATATGTATATGTATATGTATATGTATATATAAGGTAAAGGGACACCTGGCCATTAGGTCCAGTCGCGATGACTCTGGGGTTGCGGCACTCATCTCGCTTTACTGGCCGAGGGAGCCGGCATACAGCTTCCAGGTCATGTGGCCAGCATGACTAAGCTGCTTCTGGCGAACCAGAGCAGCGCACAGAAACGCATTTACCTTCCCGCCACAGCCTATTTATCTACTTGCACTTTGTGCTTTCAAACTGCTAGGTTGGCAGGAGCAGGGACTGAGCAACGGGAGCTCACCCCGTTGTGGGGATTCGAAACGGTTACCTTCTGATCGGCAAGCCCTAGGCTCTGTGGTTTAACCGACAGTACCACCCGCATCCCATATATGTATATGTTCGTATATGTATATGTATATGTATATGTATATGTATATGTATATGTATATGCGAGGAGGGAGCTGGGGTCAGTAGAGGTGCCAGATGAAAAGTGGGAAGGACTCCTGCATGCACAACAAGAGGAAAGGATTTCAACAGGTACAACCTGCATGAAATTTCCACAACTATCCTCTCTCCTACACAACCTTTAGTGGTTCAGGTGCCCTGCACTTTTTCTTGCCTGGCCACCCTATTCATGAGACATCCTTACAGGACCTTGCAGCCTGCCTCAGGATACCAGATACCAGATAACTGACACCAAGAGAAATCTGCATGGTGTCTTCCAAATGTTGTTGGGCTACAATTCCCACCATCACCTGGTCAGGGCCTGCACGTCCATTTAGGCGAACTAGGCAATTGTCTAGGGCGCCAAAATGGAGGGGGCGCTGGCCAGGCTTGGGCGGGACGGGCTAGCAGCAGCTTCTCCGCTACAGCGGAGAAACTGCTGCTTGCCTCTCCACCCCCCCCACCTCCCGCTAAAGCAGGCTTTGGCGGGGGGGCGCCAGAAGGTGGTTCGCCTAGGGCGCAAGAAGCCCTAGCACCAGTCCTGCTCCTGTTCATTGGTTGATGCTGTGTGGGGCTGATGGGAGTCAATGACAGGGCTACCCTTGCTGTAGATGTGGCTAACACTGGAGCGGCTTCAGAAATTGCCTCCAACCCTGGTTTACACTCTCATTACTGAGGATTGGGGGGGGGCAGTGGCTGGCTCTGTCAGTCTGCACACTGTAGGCAAAGGCATGACATTCTGCCCCATCCCAGTTTGAGCTGTGTCTCGGTTTCCTCTGGTAGATGTGCTCAATTCATAGAACATGCGACTCATACAAAATCAGCAAAACATGGCTGTTGCTTTCTCAGGCACCGAGAAACCCACCATTTGTTATCTGAGGTTGACTCAGAACACATCAATGTGAGTTTCTATTCAAAGCCCCACACATCATATCTGTCCATCCCCTTCTGACCGCCAGCACTCGCCTTTGGCTCAAAGTGGAAACAACCAGATCACAGCTGTTGGTGAAAACAGGGTGCATCTGTTCTCAGGATGACTCATCAAAATGTCAGTGGGGGCCTTTCAGTCATACCTATATTGCGATCAGCAACAAACCACCGGGGGGACATTCATGCCATGGTTTTCAGCCTCACTGCACTTTATCCACTCAGTCGTACCCTGAAAAACAATGTGCAATAGATTAAAGCTGGAAGGAATCTATTGAAGATAACATTAATCAAATGTGGGAGGGATATTTTAACTGCTTTCCAGAAAGAAAAATAGTAACCTCTCATCAGCACAATGACCATATGGTTAAGGTGCCATCCCCAGGCCCCATAAATTGTACATCTGTCTTGTTTTCCCCAAGCAGTACTCCTGCAACTCATATGGCAGCCCAAGGCAGGAAAGTTTGGCAAATGAAGCTCCTTCCACCATTTTTTATCCATGCGAGGTCAAGCTTCACCTGCTAAATTTCTGCATATCATGCAGCTATGAAAGAAGTCCTAATACAGCTGAAATCTTGGAATTAGGCCTGGTCTCACCTCCACCAGGATCATATATTATTTCTCTCACCGTGAATATGGCTATAGCAGCCTGCCCAGCACCACAATCTAGGAGGCAGGGCCCTATGCACACCTAGCAAACACACCTGCCAAAAGCCACCAAAAGTCTAATGAGAGCTGAAGAAGACCTAATGTCCATACATACCAACTGTCCTTAGTTGCCAAGGGCTAACCCCAATTTCTGGTCACTCTCCCTGGAAAGTTGCTATACCTATTTGGTATGTTGAAGAGGCCATTTTGAAATGCTGCGCACTACAGAGCAGAGACATCACCTTGCCGACAAAGTTCCATATAGTTAAAGCTATGGTTTTCCCAGTAGTGATGTATGGAAGTGAGAGCTGGACCATAAAGAAGGCTGATCGCCGAAGAATTGATGCTTTTGAATTATGGTGCTGGAGGAGACTCTTGAGAGTCCCATGGACTGCAAGAAGATCAAACCTATCCATTCTTAAGGAAATCAGCCCTGAGTGCTCACTGGAAGGACAGATCCTGAAGCTGAGGCTCCAATACTTTGGCCACCTCATGAGAAGAGAAGACTCCCTGGAAAAGACCCTGATGTTGGGAAAGATGGAGGGCACAAGGAGAAGGGGACGACAGAGGACGAGATGGTTGGACAGTGTTCTCGAAGCTACTAACATGAGTTTGACCAAACTGCAGGAGGCAGTGGAAATCAGGAGTACCTGGCGTGCTCTGATCCATGGGGTCACGAAGAGTCGGACAAGACTAAACGACTAAACAACAACAACAACAGTGTTTGTCAGGTCTGTAGCAGTTCAGTGCTAAGAGCCAAACTTTGTGTAGTAGGGGCAGCTATGCTGCGGCCACACGATATCGGTTGAAACCATCATGGTTTCCCACTAAGATTCCTGTGGATTGTTGTTTATTAAGGGTGTTGAAAGTTGTTAGGGGACCCCCGCCCACCCCCAGTTGCAATTTGCAGAGTGGTTTAGCAATCAAACCCTCCTCCTGAGGAACTCTGGAATCTTTTTGCCATATCTCCCAAACGACAGTGAGAGATGCACAGCTAGGACAAAACTCGGCCAATTGTTTCATACATGCTCAGTGAAAGCACAACCGTTGTCCTTCTCACTCAGAACCATTTCCCGCTCCTTGGAAATGGTAAATTCTAGAGGGCAGAGGAGTAACGGATCAGCACCTCAGCCCACATCAGAATGTAGAGGCTATGAAGGCCACATTGATTACTTCAATATTGTTTGGCATTGAGTTGCAACCAAATACAGTGGTGTCTCGGGTTAAGAACTTAATTCATTCTGGAGGTCCGTTCTTAACCTAGAACTTTTCTTTTTTTAAAAAAAAAATTATTTGTTGAATATAAGAGCAACATATAATCAAATACAAGCAATAAAATACAGTGTTCCCCTACCACCACCACCACCACCCCCCAAAACAGCCCCAACTATGTCCAGGTAATTACATTAGTACTATAATCAACAACAACAAAATATTTCTACAGTTGCTGGTTTTAAAAAATATCATTCCACATGTTCCCATGTGTTATAGGTGGTTTAAACTGTTCTTAACCAGGGGTACCACTTTAGCTAATGGGGCCTCCCACAGCCGCCACACCACCATCATGAGATATCTGTTCTCATCCTGAAGCAAAGTTCTTAACCCGAGGTACTATTTCTGGGTTAGCAGAGTCTGTAACCTGAAATATCTGTAACCTGAAGCATCAGTAACTCAAGGTACCCCTGTACATTTTATTTTACGGAGACTGAGTGGTCAGGTTCTAGTGAGTCTCAGCTTCCTTTCATATCTGGAGTCAGTTTCAATTGGATAGCACTCCTGGAGTGGGAGCTGCCTTCTCTTTAGTATGTGGTTTGAGTCACTTATCCTAGCTACTGACACCTTACTGCACTTACTCAGGATCAGGAGTGAGACCCTATCAACATATACTGTAGTGTTTCTGCTCAGAGATCTGCACTACTTCCCCATCTGCTGCCAGATCCAGGTTCACGGTGTTAGTAGTCATATATAAAGCCCTTAACAGCTTGGGACTAGTTTGTCTGCAGGATCACTTTGCCCTATATATAACCATCTGAATCTGCAGAAATGGCACTGTAGTTGGTGCCACATAACACCTGTTCCACAGCTGTAATAAATCTTTTAGTGTGGCAGCACCTACAGAAACCAGGACGGCTTCTCTAAATCAGGGACGTCCCTGGAAAATAGGTACACTTGGAGGGTCTGACATTACACACACACTTCCAACTCTAAACTCTGGCTTTTGTCCTTCTCACTATGGCCCCACCCATTGGCTGTCTCACACAGAGCCCCCTCTCCTTTGCTTTCTTAATGGCCCATCACCCAGGTGATCGCCTCAACACAGTTAGATAGCCTGGCTTATATTTTAACACATACTAAGATTAAAGGTGCCTGGCACCCGAAAACTCAAAATGATTTAAATTGGCCCTCTGCAAGGTGGTGAAGCACTTCCAAGAGTTTGCTAAAAGTGAAGCAACTTGGCCCCAAAGCAACCTTGGAGGAAATTGCCCCCTCCCAGTTCTATGAATGCCAGTGGCGCTGTGGTCTAAACCACAGAGCCTAGGGCTTGCCATTCAGAAGGTTGGTGGTTTGAATCCCCGTGATGTGGGAAGGGTGAAGTTAGCTAGGAGGGGGGTAGGATAAAGTAGGAATTAATAGGGATATTAGGAAGGCTGACTATGGACTCCGACACCAGAGGGAAAACGATTTATGAGAATGAAAGAAATATACAGATATTTGTTAAGATGTGATGTTTATATATAGAGAGAGAGGTAAAAGAAGTTAAGATGTGGAACTTGATGTTTTATTAGATAACAATAAGATTTAAAATTTAAGATATTTTGAATATGATTGTTAAATTAAGATTAGAAGTAAGAAAGTAGATTTTACAATGTTGCAAAGTTACTAAAGAAGATTAGAAATGAATGCAAAAGAGAGGATGTGAGGAAGTCCCAAGTTTAGGATTATAAAGAAGATGAGGTGAAGTAAATAATTGTTTTGTTTGTGTCTATTTTGTGTAGTTTATGTAGTGTTTGTATTTGTTTTTTGTGTATTTTTATTGTTAAAACCTAATAAATTCTTATCCAAAAAAAAAAAAGAATCCCCATGATGGGGCGAGCTCCCATTGTTCGGTCCCAGCTCCTGCCCACCTAGCAGTTCGAAAGCACGTCAAAGTGCAAGTAGATAAATAGGTACCGCTCCGGCGGGAAGGTAAACGGCGTTTCCGTGCGCTGCTCTGGTTCGCCAGAAGCGGCTTAGTCATGCTTGGCCACATGACCCGGAAGCTGTCTGCAGACAAACGCCGGCTGCCTCGGCCTAACCCCAGAGTCGTCCACAACTGGACTTAACTGTCAGGGGTCCCTTTACCTTTACCTAGTTCTATGAAACAAAAATGGGGTGCTATTAGGTGGCACTGAGAGTGATATGGAAATGGTCAATAACCAATAAATTCCAGACTTCTCAGGGTGAGGCCTAGTCCCACATTCAGCCCAGAATTATCTGCTATGGAATACAGACCCTCCAAGTGTCTCTATTTTCCAGGGGTGTCCCTGATTTAGACAAGCCATCTCAGTTTCTGATTTGATCCCAGGATGTCCCACTTTTCCTTAGGGTGTCCCTATTTTCATTGGAGGGTAAGGAGTTATCTGACCCCTGAGCCGTCTGAAGGCAATCCTGCATAGGTGTGGGAATAATACAGGATGTGCCTGTGCACATCGCAGCGTGATGTACTTCAACTCTCCACAAGCTGGTAAGTTGGCACACCATGCTGCAGGTGCAGTAGGGCAGAAAGTTCGTCCGTTCCACATCTCTGACAAGCACAATGGTGTGACCCTGGGTTCATATACAATATCCTAAGATTAATATATGTTGCCAACATCACAGGCTTCCTATGATTAAGTATGTTATACAGAAAAGATCACAAGCATAACATGAGGATGACACGCACTGCCTAACAACAAAGGGCTGCTGACATTAGGGCATGATAAAGCTTTGCTACTATAGTTGCTAATATAGTTGATTAATCACTTAATTATTATAGAAGTACACAACGTTCATTGGTCAGTAGTTTATGCATATGTATAAGGATGCTGTATGATTATTGGTTAATTGCTTTTCTTTATGTATGAGTTTGTCACCAATAAATATGGGAGGTACCGAGGGCCCCTTTGCTCTCGTCTCTCGATCGATACTTGGCACGTATGGTCTTTCTTCTCCACCACGAGAAGCCCACCTATGTAGTAGCCTTTTAGCCCTTAGCAACATCGGCCAAATCCCTACACATAGGGGACTTTAAAAAAAAAAAAAAGTTTTATTATGTTTTTATATATGTTGGAAGCAACCCAGTAAGATGTGTGGGGTGTAGATAGTAAAATTATCATTATGGAATGGGTTGCCCCTATTTTCATCGGAGAAATGTTGGAGGGTATGGGAATAGTTGGTTTATCATTTGCTGTATACTTTTCTTATAAGGCTGTTGGCCGAAAGGGATAAATTATTATTTCTTTCTGAAATAAATAAATATTAGGGGGCAATATCTCTCTCTCTTTGTGTGGAGGGGGGCTGTTTTGCCAGATTAACCCTAACTCTGAAAATTTGGTTAGTGAAAGTTTGAAAACAAGAAAACAAGGCAAGACAAATAAACTAGAAAAAGGGGAAGTTATGCCTCGGCAACAGTTTCACGTGGCCACTTTTGGTTGCAAATTATAGCCCCCACCCCAGACATCACTCCACCACAATATGTTGTTTGTCTGTTTTCAGACCTTCATGTCAGCACCAAGGACATTACCATCACTTTCCTTTTTTGGAGACGGTTTCCAAGAACATTAGGAGAAAACACTGAAGACTGCATACAACTAAGATGACTTTCCTGGAGAAATGGACCATTCAAGGCCAGCCTTTGATATGGTGAGTGAAAGGGGCTTTGGGAAGATAGAAACATAAAAAAGACTCTTTCTAGGATCAGTCAACTATCTTGGAAAGGATGTAGGTTGTAATAGGCTTGGGCATAAGTATTAGTATTTCCAACTAATGCAGGTTTTAACACTTGGTTACTGCCACCTCCCTGCTGAGCATAAGAGAAACTGAAACATAACAAAAACTCCCCAATAGCCACCTTAGGACTATGTTCAGCTTGGAGCTGCTGCATGTGATCTTTGCAGCACACTGGAAGGTAGCCTACCTACAGCCCATCAGCCCAACACTTAGGTCACCTTTTCAGCTGACAGCTTAAGCAGGAGGAGTAAGGAGCAACTGGGCTGCCTGCAAGATGCTCAGATGAGCAGCTTGCTTCTCTGGGATATTTAATGTGAAATGTTGATTAATTTTAATTCTCACAATTTGGTATATATCCCTGGTATCAGTAACCTTTCTCCTCACCCCTCTGCTTTGACGTGCACGGCAATGGGGATGCCCCCGGGGAGCCGGCATTCTATGGGGAGATGTGCATTTAGGCCCCAACTGAATTATAGGTCTTGTGGCTGGAATATTGCATGTCCTCCACCATCCCTAAATTGTGACAAGAAGGAAGTCTCCCTAGTCAACAGCACCCCTTTGGGAGGCAACACTGCAGAAGCTCAAGTGGAAGACATGCAAGTCTTCTACATCCATTGCCTATTGAGGTATCTATGGCCTCTAGGCAGGGCAAGAAAAGCTACTGGAACCTCTCTTGACGTCCAGTGCTCAGTTGGGGGTGGAGTATGCAAGAGCTGGGTGGCACCCGGATCCTTTGCAGCTTTGGAAATGTTAGGGAAAGCACCCAGCAATCCCCTAGCTCAGGCATAGGCAAACTCGGCCCTCCAGATGTTTTGAGACTACAATTCGCATCATCCCTGACCTCTGGTCCTGTTCACTAGGGATGATGGGAGTTGGAGTCCCAAAACATCTGGAGGGCTGAGTTTGCCTATGCCTGCCCTAGCTTCTCCGAAACTCACCAATCAGCTAGAAAAGCATCAAGCCTTTCAGATAAGCAGCAATAATCAGGAGTGCTCAGCTAGGGAAAAGAGGAGTTGTGCTCCTTCAGCTACAGCTTTGGAAATAACAGGAGGGGAGCCTCCTAGAACCCACCTAGCTTCTCTAAAGCACACCACCTACTCATGAGATGCTAACTCTTTCAGATCCATAGCAACTAAAGCTAGGCCAGGGAAGCAACAGGGCTGGGTGGCTCTTCTCTGAGCTGATGGAAGATGTTACTGGCATCCTCATAGCTTTTCCGTAGCTAACCTCTGAACTGGGATAAATGCAAGCTACTTAGACTAGTGCAGAGGTTGAGGGAGCAGCCAGTGCCTTTCTGAAGCTCAGTGCTGAGCTCAGGAAGAGTGGGATGGCTTCTGCTCAGCTATGCCTTTGGGAACATTCATGGGGTAAGCTCCTAGGATCTCAGAAGCTCAGTGCTCAGCTGAGAAGCACGCAAGCCATTCAGATCTACAGAAGCTATACCTGAAGCAGGGGAGCAACTCTCTCCAATGGCCAGTGTTCAGCCAGGGGAAAAGTTTGGCATCCTGTTGGGCTGCAGATTTGCAAAGGCTAGGAGTAACTTATGGGAGCCTTCTGCTCTGCTCCTTCTTTTTTTCCAAAGCTGGGATAAGGAAGCTTTCAGGTGTTGCGCTCCAACCAACACACCACTAGGAAGATAGGAGGAATGCTGGGGATCAAAACCTTCCTTAAAATCAAGCACTCAGCTTGGAGAGCTGTGTGGCTCCGGGCATCAGTAAAGACAGAGATTGCAGAGAGAGCACCTGGACCTCCCTACAGCCTGCCACTTTACTGGCAGGTGTGCAAGATCTGAGCTCAGTGGTAGCTTTCAGTAAACTTCTAAGGTAGCAACCAGCTTCTGCTCCTCCCCGCCATTAGTGTAAGCAGGAATATGTGCCGTCCTTTCCATTCAGCCCAGTGAAGAGCACTAGGCTCTCTTGTTTCTCTGAAGCAGTGTGCTTCACCCCTAGACTCCAGACAGTGGTTCTCTTGGGTTTCAGGCCAGGAGTATATTCCAACCCTACCTTGAGGTTCTCTGGGTTGAACATGGGATTTCCTGTGTGCAGAGCAAATGTCCCATCACTGACCTGTGCGGTACCACTGAGCTACCCCTGTCCCCCAACGTACAACTGTTGCTGGGTTTCTTATGAGCTTTTCTGCTGAGCAAATTGTAAGCCCCCTGGCTAACTGGAAGTCCTGGGAGGGAATATAGGAAGATGCTTCACCACTGAGCTATGGGCCTTCCTGAAAGGGCTGTGAGAGCAATGTGATTCTCTGGAAAGCCAGTGCTCCCCTTGAAGACTGGTGTAATAGTCACTCAAATACAGATCAGGTTCAGGAATGGTAGGGGCTTCAAATTAACTCTGCCAGCTAAGGAGCAGCTTTAGAAAAAACCTAGGGGCAAGCCACTGCCTTCCTTGACCCTTGTGGAAGCCCAGCATACAGCAAGTAGGTGTGTGATAGAATTGTAGAGTTTGGAGGGTCATCGAGTCATTTATATGCTTGCCTTATGCCCAGTTTTCAAGAGGTCTTAGCTTAGCTTCCCCCAAACACTCCATTCAGCTGAGAAGTATGAAAATTCTGTGGAGCAACCAATACTCATTTAAGGGTTTTTAGGTTCTATCTACCCTTGCTTTCTGCAAACCTCTGGGTAGTTGGGTTTCCACAACAGCACCTGAGCCTTCCTCATGTGCGTGTTATCTTTTGGAAGACTGGTGGGAGCCACAGGTCTCAGCCGACTCCTTTCTGGTGTTGTAGAGTTACTGTAGGTGTAAGTGATGCAGTTCTCAGGAAGCTACCGAGATCTCTCTAGTGTTTCTAAAAGCAGCTGCTCAACACAGTGAGGGCTCAATGGTGGGGGGAGATTTGCAGGAGCAGGTTCAAATCAGCAGGGTTCACTAATAATAATAATAATAATAATAATAATAATAATAATAATAATACAGTTTGGGCCTCTGAAATACTGTGTCCTAAGCTGTTTAGGGCTTTGCATGCTAGTAAGGCATGGGTGCCTCAATCAGTATCGACCATTTGTGGTCTATGATCAGCTTGGGAAGCCTGTTAGTGGCACCACTGTAGGTGCTGCCAAGTTGGTACTGGCAGGGCCTTCTCGATGGTGGTTCCCTATTTGTAGAATGCCCTCCCTGAGGAAGTGCATCTGTCTCCCTCATTCAGGAGGGATTTAAAAACACTGTTGTTCATCCATACATTTGATGGCTGAAAGACATTGTCCTTGCAATCCTGAAATTATTAGCTCTGAGGGTTATGCATATCTACTGTACATCATACATTTCGTATAGCTTCCCTTCCCTTCACCTGCAAAACCCTGATAACGGCAGTTTACCACTCACAGGACTACAGCTCTCAGCTGGAATTGTAGTTCTGCATGTGATAAACAAAGGTTTCAAACGTTATTTGAAGGAAGCCCTGTGCTTTAAATATATGGTGTTGCAGTGACTCATGTTCAAATGTTTTTATATGTTCTTAGTGTTTTAACTAATTTATATCTTTTTGCTACTGTTGTTCCATTGGGATGAAAGGGGTGAGGTAGAAATTTAACATATAAGTAAATGAATACTCACTAAGCAGTTCTCCAACTGACAACCCACCACAGAGAAATCTGATGGGGAGCAGGGCATTTTCTGGTACCTGACACCCATCTGTGAGGGAGATTAATAGCTTCAGGAAGGCCAGTGGGATTAATAGCTTCAGGAAGGCCTCCCTGAAGCTTGGCATACTCAGCCAAGAGACACAGAAGCCTTCAGCACCAAATTCTGGAAAAGCTGTGAGGCATCTGAGCTTTCCTCACTCAGTACCCTTGCGGAATCAGCACTTAGCTAGGAGGTGAACCAGTCTCAAGTCCCTTCTTTGTGAAGGCTCCCGCAGAAGTGCTGTAGATCTCTCTGTGTATATATGTATTTTGAATGGGAAAATATCATGCGACTTCTGTGACTGCCAGGGTTCAAGGCCTTGTATTGTTATTAGTATGGCCACATTCACAGTATACAGTTGAAGCGTTCCAATACCACTCTCAACAGTCATGGCTTCCCCCAAATAATTTTGGGGGGCTGTAGTTTGTTGTTAAGGGTGCTGAGAGTCAAAAGGAGGCCCCCATTCACCTCAACGTGTTATCGCTGACACAGTTCCCTTTCGAGAGGGACTGGTTGTTAAACCACTCCATAAATTATACTTCTGAGAGGGGGTTAGGGGTCTCCCAACATCTCTCCGCACCATTGACAAACTACACCTCCCAGGATTCTTTAGGGGAAACCATGACTGGCATGGTGTAAGAATACGGTACATATTTCAAATAGCAATAGATGCTTGGTGATTGGTTGTGGGGTGTGTGAGAGAGAGTTTCTTTGATAATTTGTTAGGTGAGACCTGGGTTAGGTAAATTTATTCTGATTTGGCTGTGTGATAGCAGATGCTGATTGGCTGGAGGTTATAGAGTGGTGAGTTAATTGTCAGTTAGGAAAGATCAGGCATAGGCAAACTCGGCCCTCCAGATGTTTTTGGCCTACATCTCCCATGATCCCTAGCTAACAGGACCAGTGGTCAGGGATGATGGGAATTGTAGTCCCAAAACATCTGGAGGGCCAAGTTTGCCTATGCCTGGGAAAGATGTTGGGATGTGACAGCTGAGATGGGGGAAAGGGAGTTGGAGACATGTGAGGAAGAGACGAAAGTACAGCTGAGGCCTGAATATTCACAACCAGTGTTTTATTAACACTCATCTGGTGAAGATCAGTAGAATGGATCCAATGGTTGAGGTGGGGCTTGTCCTGTGTCTAGAAATCATAAGCTCTACTTCTCCCATCCTTTCTGAGAATGGTTCCTAGCATTTATCCCCACCACTTCTCCCAATAAAACTCACTGTTCGCCACTGAATCAGAACAACCCACAGAAAAAACGATTTATGTTTGTTCTAATTCAGTGATAAACAACTGTTCCCTCCCCACCCCCCACCCCCAGAGATAGTGACAGGACAAGTGGAAGTGTCGACGAAGAAGTCATCCTGTGTAAAAAGTCTTACCAAAATAAGGTTGAAGAAGTGGGTTGTTTTTTGTTTTGTTTTTAAGTTGGCTAAACTGTCCAACCTGTCAGAAATGCAACCACAGAATCTCGGACAGTCAGAGGTAGAATGCACCCAAGGACCTGGCCTGGATTTATGTGTTTTATTTTATTTTATTTAACAATAAATAAATAAATTGTAGGAAAACCTCAAAGCAGCTTACCATAAATATTAAAGTTATAAATAAAAGCATTTAAAAACAATTTTAAACATTGAGAGATAATTAAAATAGCTCAGATAAGCAATCCCAGCTAAAAATGAAGCATCTTCCCCCCCAAAAAACACCCTTCTTTTTTATTATTACTTTTTATTTTATTTTTGTTTCCTCAGCTTGCCAATCTGCCCCACATGTCTTTCCTCTCATTCCATCTTCTGGGACTATCTCCAACAATGGAAACATCACTATTGGCTGCTTGGCCCAGGATTTCCTGCCTGGCTCAGTCGCTTTCTCTTGGGATAATGATGAAAACGAGGCAATTGAGTTTACGGAATTTCCTTCTTTCTTCAACTCCAATGGGACTTTCACTGCAAGCTCCCTGGCAGTTGTCCCTGCTGCAGCTTGGAAGCATTTTAATCCATTCTACTGCAAGGCTGCTCACTCTCTTGGGAACAGAACAGAAGAAATTGTCCGTTCAAGTAAGTGAATTTATATGACTTGTTGTCTACAAAAATAAAACAAGATTTCCCAGCAGACAACGGCAGCTCAAACCAAGAGATTAGCAGAAAGGAGTCAGAAAGTGCTAGGGAACTCTTAAAAGACCAAATGTTTGATTTCTGCATGGTCTTTTATGGGAAGTGGCCTCTTGTGATAAGGACCAGCTACCCATATCTTCCATCCAATAACTAGCTAAAGTTGCCATATGTCTGGATTTTCCAGTTGCATCACACGTGTGTGTGTGTGTGTGTGTGTGTGTGTGTGTGTGCTCTGTTTTGCCCTTCCAAATATGGCAACCCTATAACTAGCTAGCTCCCAAAGGACCACATACCTGTCTGTATTCCTAACACAATGAATAATTACCTAAGTTCAGAACTAATGTTTTTCTGCATAGGGTGAAGATTAATTTATGTAAAAGAGGGAAAGCATTTCAAATCCATTTGAAACTTGGCCCCTAATCTGAGATATAGGTGAACAGGATATGATTGCCTTGTACCACGGGAAATGAGGTAGTCATGTGCTCAATAATGCTCTTACACTGTCATTCATTCTGAGAGTGAGCTTTCACTCTGTGGGATGAACGCAGTTGAATTGGATGGGAAAATGCTTGTCTAGACACACAACCTTCCAGAAGACAATCTCATGAGTCTTGTGAATGAGGGTTCCTTGATAGACCTGGATCTGCAGTTCTCCTTGAGTTCCTGGATTCATCTGCAATACATTTGTTTACTTTCTGCCATTTTTCTTCCCTCTGCAGTAGTGCACCCAGACTCTCCGCCTAACATTGTCATCAGTGCACCACTCCTAAAGGATTTTGCGGGATCCCCCTTGAACGCAACCATCACCTGCACTGCTGTAAATCTGCACACTCAGAAGACCACAATCCAGTGGCTGAGGGATGGGAAAGTTATTGAATCTGATGACCCCACCACCATACGAATCTCAAAGTGCAGCTACAGCATGAGAAGTGAGATACGAATCACCAAGAACGACTGGGACAATGGCAAGAAGTTCTCCTGCAAAGTGTCCAACGAGAGATTCAGTGGGATAAAGAATGTCAGCAGACCCCTCATTTGTGGTGGTAAGTTATTATATTCCATCAGAGCACCGGAAAGCCGGTTGGAACTGTGGCAGAATAATGCCTGGTTCATCATAGGTTAACCTATAACTCCCATGTTAGGTAGGTGTTCCCTGGGAGGCGGAGCTAGTTGGCATTCTAAAAGGAGGGGGAACAACCTTGAAAGGCAGTTGGGGGTTTGGCAGTTGGGTGTGGAGGATTAGAAAGAGAAACTGCGAGGTTAGGCTTTGGGGAATGGGAGGAAAGGTCATTACCATTGCTAAAGGGATGCAGGAAATATTATAACTAAGCTGAATTACATGAGAAGAAGATTTGTACCAGTAATAACCCGAGACATCCATGTTTTCAAGTTACCTAATAAAGTTAAATGTGCTTAAACGTTCGCTGACTGTGGCAGTGTATCAGTACCTTAAGAGGTGTGACTAAGAGGAGAGAACAAAGCTTTCCTGTGGAAGAGGAAACTGTTTGCTTATTCTCCTGTCATACAGAGGGCTGGACAGTGAAGCCAAGTGTGCCACGTAGTTGCCTAAAGGGAAGGCAAACTGCAGTAGTTGGGAACCCTGGTAGGGAGATCCCATAGGTGGCAAGAGGTTTTCAAACGTAGAGCCCTGAGGTACCCCAGAGACAGCTCCTGTATGAACACTGAAGGATTCATCCTAGTTGTCAGTGAAACCTAGGGAGAGTCTCTCTTGGGGAAGTATCGAAAAGGGAGGGAATAGGAACCCTCACAGGAACATTCAAGACAACAGGGGCATCTTTCATTTCCATCATAAGGAAGAAGCGCTCAGTATATATGGTTGCATTCTGAACACGGGAGAAATATTAGCTTTGGGCTAAAACTGAGGTAAGATTTCATGAAAATCTACATATGCCAAAATGCTCAACAAGAGGTGAAAATCCTCTAGAAAGCAGAATTATAATAGGTAAGCAGATTTTACTGCAAGGTCTAAAGGCACTTAAGCACCACAGTCCAGCAATATTATCCTTCAGCAAATGCTACTATACTGCTGAGATACGTAGATCAAACCTTGGCTTCAGTGTTATGTGAGACATCAGTCTTTGTTATGGTACTCATAGTCCCCATACTTTCTGCTGGGGGAGGAATCAAATTTCATTGTGATTCTTAATATTCTTACAAATGAATGCCTTATGAATTTGGGATTCTACCAAGAGCACAGTGTAGAATCACTGGATCACCAAGGAAAAGAACTTGTGCAGCAACTAGCAAGGTCTCCCATCTACAAGCCCTCACACACAAACCCCTTGAATATAGCACTATCGTGGGAAAGGGACATTCTCTATTCTGACTTAGACATAAGCAATGGAACTCTTTGAGGACATTGGATGTTTCAATCAGATATATGTTGGAGTTGTCATAAGTGTTGTCCTACTATGGATCTCAATGTTCTTCTTAGGTCTTTCCATCCCTGTCACGGTTGAGACCATCCAGCCTTCCTATGCTGATATTTACCAGACCAAGTCAGCCAAGCTGACCTGCAGAATTTCCAACATACCAGATGAGCAAGACCTTAAGGAGCTGAACGTCACCTGGACAAGAGCATCCGATGACAAACCCCTGGACACTGCACTGGAAATGTACAATGATGAAGAAAATAGTGATCTGATATACGCAGATGCAGTAGCTACTGTGTGTGTAGATGAGTGGGAAAAAGGAGAAACTTTCAACTGCAAAATTATTCACCCAGATTTATTTCCTTCGATGGAAGTCAGGTCCCTGCGCAAGCCTCAAGGTAGGTGCCTATTTTACATCAGCTGAAAGGGGAAAAAAAGATTAAATGACCCTTGGTGTCATTGATTTCAGCAGTTTCGTTCTGTCTTCACAATCATTTAACACTAACTATCCTAACATGGTGGTCTCCCCAGATGTTCTGGACTATAACTTACAAAATCACTGATTATGGGTCATAGTGGCTGAGGCTGATGAGCTTTGTGGTCCAAAACATCTGGAGTGCACCAGTTTGCGGAAGGGGATTTAACACCCATCTGAATCGAAGCAATCATTGTTGGAATTAATAAGCTATTCTTCCAATGCCTTCCCAATGGGCATGTACAGTATGGGCTTCCATGTGCCTAAGGGTCTCAGATAGGCAACAAAAAGAAAACATCAACTTAGCCCCTAGCATGCTGTCAAAAATCCTTAGTATTGTCCATATGACTTAATGGGTCATAAGTTATATGTGGCTGCTCTTAGAGTAGATGAAGCCCCTATTCCAGGGGTCAGCAAGGTTTACCTTGCCTGGGCCAGTTCACTCCCACAGAGATCACTCTGTGGGCTGGATTGCATCTGTGCAGATGTGATTTTTGGCGCGGCGCGGAAACAAGTCCCTGCTCCATACTGCACCAGTTTAGCACAGCGCACGAGGGCTCACCGAGTGGGAGGCTTAGTATGGGAGCAGCTCATGGGCCATTTCAATGACCCCTGCTGCAGGTTGCCAACCCCTGCCCTATTCTCAGCCCACCTTAGCAATGAAGAGATGAGTTTGTCCCCACTTGCTTCATGGGACCGTCTCTATAAGCCATAGTCTCTCTGTCTCTCTTATGCACTTCCACTCTTTTTACACACAGAGAGCAGTAGACCATTTCATCACAGCCTTTAATAAAAATCCTGATTTAGAAAGCCATTGCATCAAAACTCTGATCTGGTCATTTTTGGTCATTGTCCATTTCACCTCCTGGAAGGCTTCTACCATTCTTCTCACAAGTTTTTCTGACTCTCTCAAACCATACAAATGAGGTCATGGTTAAGAAAAGGAAAGGGGGGAATGGTTAGCAATGTAGTTAAAAAACAAAACCATGCATTTGATATTATCTTCATCCCCCCCTCCTTTAACCTTCCAGATGGCAACCCCTCTGCTCCACATATCTACATTCTTCCTCCTCCTCCGGATCAGCTGGCTCTGCAGGAAACAGCCACCATCACTTGTTTGTTGAAAGATTTCTCCCCTAGTGAGTTCTTTGTCAAATGGCTGCGGAATGATGAGCCCGTGGATGCTTCCGAATACTTCACCAGCACAGCCACCCAGGAGTCCAAGGCACCCAACCGGTATCACGCATATAGCATGCTGAACGTCAATGCAGAAGAGTGGAATTCTGGAACTGCTTACACTTGCGTGGTGGGGCATGAGAGGTTGTCCCTCCAGACATCTCAGAAGACCATAGACAAGAATACGGGTAAACCAACCATTGTCAACGTCTCCCTCGTGCTCTCCGACACCGCCAGCACTTGCCAATAATCATTCTTGTCAAGCCTCCTGCACACTTTCACATCTCCCTAATTCTACCAGCATCTGTTTTCCTTTCTTTTGTCTCCATTTGTTTAATTATTGGCCCTTTTTGTGGGAAAGAGGGGTGATATGCCCTAAATGATGTAGAATTAACCGGCCACATCTTTCTGAAATAAAATAATAGTTTGAAATAAAGAAAGTTTATCGTAATGCAAGGAGACAAATCTGGATTGCTGTTGGAAACTCTGATAAAAGGATAAAAAAATAATTTTCAGTCATACAATCATTGTGATAGGATATAAAGTTTCCACTCTCAGCCTCTTCTCGACTATGATCTGGAATTTTCAAGGGATGATAAAAGCAGTAGACATTAGACACCCAATTAGACACCCAGCCTTCCCTTGTGTATTGCATTGCAATTATCAGATTTGTCAGCCTCACCATACCTTTCCCTTGCTACCTCTTTGGCCTTTACTCTTATAGCTTTGTCTCCCATTACTTTCTCTTCTCCAGAAACACAAACATCACAGTAGTCTTGCTTCTAAATGATTAATTCCTTCATGTGGGATGGAGAATATCTGTTTTAGATGTAAACAAAATAAAATAAAAAATTCCTTCCAGTAGCACCTTAGAGACCAACTAAGTTTGTTCTTGGTATGAGCTTTCGTGTGCATGCACACTTCTTCAGAAGATCATGAAGAAGTGTGCATGCACATGAAAGCTCATACCAAGAACAAACTTAGTTGGTCTCTAAGGTGCTACTGGAAGGATTTTTTTTATTTTATTTTGTTTTGACTATGGCAGACCAACACGCCTACCTACCTGTATCTGTTTTAGGTGTGTAAAGGTAAAGGTAAAGATACCCCTGACTGTTAGGTCCAGTCGTGTCCGACTCTGGGGTTGCGGAGCTCATCTCGCTCTGTAGGCCGAGGGAGCCGGTGTTTGTCTGCAGACAAACTTCCAGGTCATGTGGCCAGCATGACTAAGCTGCTTCTGGCGAACCACAGCAGCACACAGAAACGCTGTTTACCTTCCCACTGGAGATGTACCTATTTATCTTCTTGCACTTTGACATGCTTTCAAACTTCTAGGTGGCCAAAGGTGGGACCGAACAACGGGAGCTCACCCCATCGTGGGGATTCGAACTGCTGATCTTCTGATCGGCAAGCCCTAGGCTCTGTGGTTTAACCCACAGCACCACCCATGTCTAGGACCACGCATTTATTATTTCACTCCTAAGGATATAATGGTGCTGACATGGTGGTTTAGTTTAGAGCAATCCAAGGATGTTTCAGTGTAAAATTCCCCTAAAGAACCAAAAGAAGCTGCTTGGGGCCATGCAGAGAGTATTTCATGACATGTCTTGCATGTCGCTTTTAAAAGTGTGGTTGTAGAAGCAAATTGAAAGCTTTAATTGCTCTTCAGAGGGAACCCAATGTCTACACACTGCAGGTGCTTTGAAAAAGGGGCTTAACACCAACACAAAAATACCCATTTTGGTAACACCTTTTTAACATAGTGGGGTTTACCCCCCCAAAAAAAAGTTAGAGGTAAATCGATTTTAAAGGAGGGAGGGATTAGGGTAGCATTTTAATGTGATGACATCGTGTGGAAGTAGCCAACAAATTGCACAGACAACGATCAGCCTTCCCACTAGAACTTGCCGCAGTCTTTCTCACATAGCAATGACATTGCAAAAACCTTACCATAAGCATAAAAAACATTAAAACAACGTGACCGCAGAGTTCTTCTAATAACAACACACTGGCGCACAAATAAATATTTATATATATCATCCATAAAAAGCGGTGATTTTCAGTTTCTGCAAGCACACACGGGTTTATCATCCTGCAACCGTCTAATCTTTATTTTTGTATTGCATCTCAAAGCAAAGACTAAAGAAAGTAATAAAACGTGTGTGCATAAACAATCACAATTTAGATGGAACAAATGCACAATATTATAATGGTGGCATTGATGCCATCAGAGAAGTTTCCCTTGTGTCAGTGAATTGCATATTTGAGGTTCATTTGCAAAAGCTAGACTATATATCGGGGGGGAAAGAATCATCACTTTGTCCGTGATCATCTAAAACTTGAAAAATGTAGCTTTGCAATTTCCAAAAATGTAGCTTTGCAATTTCCAAAAAATTGTCCATTGTGTTGAAAAGATCTAGAACTTCATTAACACAGGGAGTAATCTAAACTTCTAGTACAAAGAGGGGGGGGGAAATGTGATGGTTGCATTTGTTATGACTGTCAGTGGCTACTACCCACAATGGTTATGTAGCCACAGCAAGAGATACACATAGGACAAAACTAAGCCAGTTGCTTCATTTCAGTTTGACAAAAGTGCAGCCATTGTCCTTCCCACCCCGAACCATTTCCCACTCCTTCTTGGAAATGGTGGATGAGGAAATGTGGAAATGGTGGAAAGGAATCTACAGGGGGTAGGGAAGACTAGTAGCTGCACTCAGGTTCACAAGATACAGCACACCAGTATAACGGAATGAGCTGAGTTCTGAATTTATAAATGGAACTTCAACCTTCGGCTCAGTCACAAAGAATACTGTGGCTTTGAGCAAGCTACTTTATCTCTCATTCCATCTCATCTGCACTACTAGCAACAGTTGAGATACTTATTGGAAGGCAATTTGTAGGTTCATAAGTGTTGCACAGAATGCTAAAGCATTCAATCATTTCGGAAGGTGGAGATCCATACTCTGCGGCAGACCGTTGGTTGGAAAATTCCAAATGAAATCCATGTGTGATGCATAAGATAAACTCTCAAAAATGCACCTCAAGGCTGAGACATCTCTTCCCTCTGTAGAGTGCATCTCAATATTACTGTCCACTCACAGATCCTAAACACTTTATTACACCATAATTTTTTTAAAACGAAAATCAGTATGATAGGCTCTGCTTGCAACAGCCAATGTTGTACAATAAGCAATGTTGTCAAGAACGACACAAAAATCATTCAGGCCGGGTGGTCAGTTATTGCAAAACTACTGAGGGCTCTATGTGGTTTAGAGAGCATCATTTGACTCCTTTCCGCAAGCAAGCTGTGCCATGCAGAACTCCTAAAAGTGCTATTGTTCCCTCCGCATGAACTCAGCTCATGTTGGATATAGGCCAAATCAGCGCCATGTTGCCAGCACAAATTGGGTTCTACCATGAGTAAGAGCACGTGTTGCGATCGGGACCTGGCAAGACTCATCCCTTCCTGTGGGGGTGGGGCCGGTAGCCGGCCTTAGCAGCTATAGGGCAGAGAGGAGTTACTGGGCAAAATTAGATGTTGCAATTTGTGATGGACAGCTTAGCATCCTATATATTCCTCTGCACGCAGGGTGATCCTTCTCTTGGCTTCGGCTTCTGATCACCCATCCTGCCCCCCCTCTTTTTTCTTAGGCCTCTGCGCTTGACCTTGCAACTGCCTGTCATGGGGTCGTCTGCTTTTGGGGCAGAGGCCCAGTAGGAATTTGTCCATCTGGCTGATTGGCTGTTGCCATTTGGTTTTGCCTACTGCAGTAGCAACTTGTCACAACTTGTAAGGTTGGTGGTTAGGCACTGGTTCCTGTGTGGATTGCTGGTTTGGGCGGTTCCCATCCAGAATCAAGATGATGCTGGGAATTCCGTTAAATTCCACGACTCTTATGCTTTGTCCGAGGCCCGGTAGGGGTTAGGGCCGTGGCCAAGTCCCCAGGACCATGGGGAGAGGGTAGCATGTACGCCCCCCACTCCTTAACTCTCCTCAGAGGCATTCTCCCAATCGCTGGTTTTAGGCCAGCCTCTGTCCCGGTAGGACAGTAGTCTGAACCAATGCCTACGCAACCACTCACCGAATTTGTATTTAAATAAAGTTGTGGCCTAAATTATTGCCAAAAACCCCCAAAAAATTATGTCTCCTGTGTCAAGTAATTGGGGGGTGGCTTGAGGTCCTCGATACGCAACCAAAGGCAGAGACACTAAAGCATTTGCAACATCTGTGATTTTGCCCTTCGGTGTAGCATGTCACCATTCCATCCCTTCACTAAATCAGCTCCTCTTTCCCCTGCCTATCCCCGACGCCACATGCCACTTGGCGTTGTCAAGATTGTATCGTGCCCAGTCTAAAGAGGGTATTGTCTTGTTTCTCAGTGTGCCTCTTCCACAGTTCCCAGTTCCCCACAAAAATAACCTACTTTTCTCTCCTGTGTCACTTCGCTACACTGAGACCTCCCCATCTTTCTAAACTCCAGAAGAATCTGACCTGCATGTATTGTCCAAAGCTTACCTAGATGGGTTCATAGATGCCACCGACGACGACGAAGAGCTGGAAAGCCTGTCATCGGTCCTTTCCACTTTCATCATTTTCTTCCTCGTGAGCCTTTTCTACAGTGTCTCTGTGACGGTCATCAAGGTAAAATGCAAGGGGGTGGGGGGTTCTGAAGCAAAAGGCCTTTGATCATGCTTTGCAACTGAAGACTAACAGTAACTCACTTATAGCTGGTAGTGTAAGAAACTGCAATGGTTTTCATGGGGGTGAGACCAAGCTAAGGGTCAAGAAAATATGATACCGTGGTACCTCGGTTTAAGAACAATCCTGTTTATGAACGATTTGGTTTACGAACTCCGCAAAACCCCGGAAGTAGTGTTCCGGTTTGTGAACTTTATTTTTTTTAAAGTATTTTTTATTAAAGATTTTCTTGATTTACAAAGGTGTGTGCAATGTCTCTCTCGTATTTTTCCCATGTAACATTTTTACAAATCAGTTTTGGTTGTTGAGACATTAGGAAGAAAAGGGGGAAAGAGGTGGGTGGGATGGGGAGATGGGTGGGGTGGGGTGACGATGTTTCTATTTTACTTAATATATGTAGGGTTTGGTGTCAGCGTTGTTTGTGTACGTTCTCTGTTCCTCACTTGTGTGTCGAGGTCCCCAAACCACCCCTCAAATGAAACACACTTCACACAGAAATTTAAGTTTAAGGTTTTTGGCATAATTTTGGCCACAACTTTATTAAAATACAAAATATGTGAGTGGTTGCTTAGGCATTGGTTAAGACTATCTGTCCCGCTGGGGACAGAACTGACATCCACCCGCCAGTGGATACGGACAAGCATGGTGAGCCCCTGGATTCCTTTAACGGAATTCTCCGCGCAGCGGCAGCATTGGAGGGGCAGCCACAGCCAACCCTGCCCCTCCACCAACCAATTACTAACCAATGCATAACCGCCAACCTTACAATTTGTGACTAATTGCTACGCAGTAGGCAAAAACCAGATGGCACCAGCCAATAAGCCAAATGGGTGGTTTTTTTGCAAAGCGTTAGGGTTACGTATATAAGTCAAAGGACTATTATTCTTAGACAAGCCATGTGTGTATATATCATGTAAACATGGGACTATTTTTCAGAAATGCAGATTAAACTCTCCCCCTCACTGTGTGGATATTTTATTTCAGCAATTTCATATAGACCCTCTGCAGATCTAACCATCTAACTACGATGTGAGATAGATGAGCACTGCCAGTTCTGATTACCCAATAATAATATCTCCCCATATTACTGGAATAGAGTTTTATTTCATCACTAAATGGCAGTGATTAATGGGACAGCAAGTTGTGAAAGAGGGGAGGGCTGTGCAGCTTTATTTTTGTCTAGACAAACATTAATTACGGTTGTTTTCCAATTCCAGGTGAAATAACAAAGTGAAGGGTCATCTGAAGATGGACAATAAGTTGCCTAAATAAAAGACTGTACATTCTTTCAGTTTCTTTCATCAGCAGCATAATCAAGGACTTAATATTTCTCCATTTACTTTTAGGAGAAGGTTGACTGGACAGATGACATTTTTGTCTCGCTTTGTCTCATCATGTATCTGGGAGCAAGTCCAATCAAACTAAATGGGACTCATATATGTCTAGACATGCATGGCCTTTTGCTGCCAGTATTCCATTTGAACTGGACTTTTTGGGCTGGTTGTTTATCCTTCAAACATGTATGCTATAATTTTGCCTTCCTTCAGTGTGTGTGGGTGTGTGGGGGGTGTGTGGGTGTTTGTGTGTTGTATTCAACTAAGTACTACTTAAAGAAGATCTAATGAAATGTATTAAACTCAATTATCCCTTTTAACTCCAATGGGTCTACTCTGATTTAGGACTAGCATTGCATACTGCTCATCGCTAAAACAAAATCAAAAATTCTTTCCAGTAGCACCTTAGAGACCAACTGAGTTTGTTCCTGGTATGAGCTTTCGTGTGCATGCACACTTCTTCAGAAGCTTATCGCTGTCACTTTGTCGTGGTCACATTTCATTTTAGCTATTGTTGCCTATCTAGTCTAAACCCAAAAAGAGGATATTGCAATTTCAACTCTGAATGCAGTAGACAGAGTATTGTACCACATATATCAAATAGAATGTTTGTCTTTACTCTTGTACATTAAGCTTACATTTCTCGTGAACATTTTACATTCCTTCTGGATTGTTACTGTGACTACTTCTCTATTTTTAAGTTTATCCCAAACTGCATCCAGAGGCAAGAAAGGGTTCCGTTTATTCAAGAAACACCCTTTTTATATTTTAAAAAATCTTCATCTCTTGAAAAGTGATTGTTTATAGAGCTTCCCAAGAACAAATGGGGCGGGGAACGACCTATCCCCATAGTAGAGCAGGCAGCAATGCCAGCAAAATGCATGGACATGGGTAGCTAGCAGGTGCCAGATTCCTTTGTTGTTGTTAGAAAAGGTTAAGAGCGAATGCCATGCTTCTATAAAGTCATCTGAGTCTTGAGGATAGATAGATATCTTTATTCGGCTATAAGCCCACAACAGGAGTAAAATAAATAAAATAAAATAAAATACATTCAGATTACAAAAGCAAACACATTATGAACATCGACACAGCAATTAAAAGACTAATACACCCAGTCTTCTCAATTTTACAGGTAAAATGATGACAATAATATTACAAGGCCATTTAAGCTGGAATTATTGAATAATATAATATCAATATTCTTGGAGTGTTCCATGGCGTCTTTTATATGAGATAACTGAAATCAAGAATCTAGCAACCTGTAATGTTCTTTGGGGGATCGTATCTTGCAACAAGCAAGCCAATTGTGTTTCAGAAGGATTATCAGCAATTTCCAAAATAACTGGGTTCAAAATTCTGGTCCGGGGTAAGATATATAATGGGCATTTAAATAATATGTGATGGAGCGACTCTATTGATTTGTTATCGCACATACATAGGACTGAAATTTTGCCATTTGAAAACCTATGGCTCATAACATTAGAGTCTTGAGGAACGTTTAATACTTTAACATACTTAGCTAGTTTCTCCATCAGTGCTACCATCCACATGTTCTGTCTCCATGGAGAGAGTTGAAGATGACCCAGATCTTTCCATTTCTGCACAATATGCTGCCAAGCCACCACAAGGAAGAATGTAATTAGTTCTTTGTGTTGTAGGTCTTTCTCAATGCTCAATAAAGGTGCTCAATAAAGCCAACTGTGGTATGCAATGCACAGTCTGTTGTGTTATGAGATTGATTTCTTTGAAAATATTCATCCAGAATGGTTGAATGTTTGCTACATGGCAACCACTTATCATATACAGTCAGGGACTGATGGAGTGCACCGACTCCATCACAGGGGAGAAGAGGATGGGTCCATGTGACAAAGAATGCTAAAGCATTCAATCATTTTGGAAGGTGGTGATCCAGTGTGGTGTAGTGGTTAAGAGCGGTAGGCTCATCATCTGGTGAACCGGGTTCGCCTCCCTGATCCTCCACATGCAGCTGCTGGGTGACCTTGTGCTAGTCACACTTCTCTGAAGTCTCTCAGCCCCACTCACCTCACAGAGTGTTTGTTGTGGGGGAGGAAGGGAAAGGAGATTGTTAGCCGCTTTGAGACTCCTTAGGGTAGTGATAAAGCGGGATATCAAATCCAAACTCTTCTTCTTCTTCTCCTTTGTGGAGTTAAATACCATCAATGCAGAATTTTGAGTGTGTTTTCTCTGATATTACTGGAGATGGACCTTAGCAGTATTTTTGGCCCATGTATTACAACCGTCTGCTTTCTCCATCTCTATTCACAAATCCAACTCCCAAACTTGCTTGGCCAAATCAGACCTAATTAGAGATAACATCTTTTCTGGAGTCAGATTCATGTTGAGAATCAAATTTCCCAAGATTGGAACAAATGGCAATCCGGAAGAAATTCAATTCAGGTTGTAATACATGGGCCAAAAATACTGCTAAGGTCCATCTCCAGTAATATCAGAGAAAACACACTCAAAATTCTGCATTGATGGTATTTAACTCCACAAAGGTAGGTCATAACTAGGTGGCCTTGGGAGAGTCACAAAGGCCAGATAGAGGCCTAGATAACCACATTCACTCCCACCAGCAGCAGCCATTACCCATTCCTGCTATACCTGGTGATAAGCAATTCACATTTACCATTTCTACACAGGTGGCAAATTTTCTCCACACCTGTTATTCCCTCCCCCCCCCAAAAAAAATCAGGTAGGCATGGAGAAAACATGTACCTGTTGTGTAGTTAGAAAGGGAACCCCTGAAAGCCCTCATCATGGTGACACACACCCTGCAGACAAGGCTTATGACAACATAGACAATGTTGCCTGTGTCTGTGTAAATAGCATACTCTGCAACATGCCTCGGATGAAAATAGGGACAATTTCATCTGAGGAATGCTGGAGGGTATGTCACACAGAGTCAGGGGGGTTAGTGACTGAACTAAGACACACTCTCTTCCTCCTTCCCCTGCCTTGGGAAGGCATGGGGTAGGGACGGGGGGCTCACCACGACTTCCTGCCTTCACTGTGCGAGTGCCTCATTTTGAAAGTGACAGTTGTGTTGTAAGAAAAAATCTGTCCTTATTCCCTTATGGGGTACACAAGAGCCCTTGCAAAGTCCTTTGCAGGTTCTCCATTGGTAGGAGTAAAAAACAGAGGCCAACCAGAGAAGATTGAGAAGCAAAGCAGCTAGTAAGCTTGATCTTTATTGAAGCTGTTGCAACAACGGTGTTTTTCAGGGGGAAAGACCCAGAACAATGCAGCCATGCTCTTATAAAGACATTTCAAAATCCCTCCTGGAGTCTAGCCCACCCCCAGAAACATCATCCAAACAACAGAAGAGATGTAACCCAAGACCACCACCACCCCCCAATATATACATCAGAGCTACATCACAAATTGGGAGGCTCAGAGGAGCTAACTTGGGAATTTTCCACACCAGTGCCATCGCTCCTTGTCTCCTCCCAAACACACATTTCTGCAAAACAAAGGTTTCCTGCCCTGGCCGGTACGGCTAATGGCTGTTCCTTTGTGAGGGAAATGGCCCATCATCTGGCCCTCAGGCAGAGACTTCTCACCTCCTCCCTGCAGATGAAAACACTTGGCCAGCTAGGAGTCAAAATGGAGTGAGGCCTGTCTTTCTGTGCTGTTTTCAGACATGTGGCCTTATTTGTTTGGTACATTAATAACTTATTATTATATGTTATGTCGTTGGTGGACACAGCAGACGACACAGTGATTTCCAAACAGCTCTTGTTTATTCTCAGGCTGGAACAGACTGAGCTGAAGGCCTCAGCAGCCTGCTTATATAGAACTCAGCTACAAAGCAACAGTAACAACTTTCCGCAGTTAACCAATCCCTGAACGTCACTTTACAATCCTTCTTTTGCATATGCGGACCTGAGTGAAAACTGCAGCAGAATGAACTATATACACACACCCCTAGTGGCCTAGGGTGAGAACTTCAATACATAACATTATATATATATGAAAGACCTTAAAATTCTTACAACAGTTCCATTGCTCTTTCCCTGCCCTGTCGCCACATGCATTCGTGAAAAAGGCAAACCAAAATGGTATATTTCCTCCGATGGATGAGCGTGGAGCATAATTCAGCAGCTCCCATTAACATTGATTACGCTTGGACAGGAAATGTCACCACAAATGGTACTTCAAGGAAACAGATCATTCCATCTGCCATTATGCCATCTTTGATGGCACCCAAAATCAACTTGCCCAAGGGCAGGACTTCCTCCAAATGAGGAGTGACTTTCTAAAAAAAAAAAATCCTCAGAATGGTACAGGAGGTGATGTGCATCAAAGAGTTTGCTCAATTGGAAGTGATTTCCTTGTGTGAGCATCTTGATGCCAAAGCAACCTGGGAAAAATTGCACCCTCCCTGTTCCATGACATGAAAATTGGCAGCACTGAAAAGAGATATGGAATTAGTTGATAAAAATAAATTCAAGGCCTCTGGGGGTGAGGCCTAGTCCCGCTTGAGATATCTGCTTCCAGTGTTTTTAATGCTCTGGAATAGTTGGTTTCTTTATCACATATACTTTGCTTATACGACTCATTGCGATAAATCAGGATTTTATTCATTTCTTATATAAATAATGTTAGAGGGTGGGGTGTGTGAATGTGGAGGGAGGCTGTTTTGCCAGATTTTCCCACCAACCAAATTTCTGAAGTTTGAAAACAAGTAAACAAGGCAAGGCAAGGCAAATAATAACAGGGAAAGAGGAAGTTCTCTCTGAGCCAAACTTTCACGTGGGCACTTGGGGATTCCAATTATAGCCCCTTACCCAGACATCGCTCAACCACAACAATGTACTGCATCTGTTTTCAAACCGTCATGTTAGTCCCAAGGACATCACTAGCTACAATTTTCTTTTTGGGTGGCAGTTTCTGTGAACATTAGGGAAAACTCTGAAGGCTTCATACAGCAGAGATGACTTTCCCCCAAAGAAACAGACCGTTGGGGCTTGAACCTGGCTGCCTCAACCATTTAATGGCAGCCTTTGATGGGGTAAGTCAAAGGGAACTTTTTTTGCAATAGGCTTGAGCACAAATTCTAGTATTTCCATTTGAGTTCTGGTTTGTCACATTGATTATTGCTTCCTATTTTAAGGCTTGCTTATTGCCACCTGCCTGCTGAGCATAAGAGAGACTGGAGAGTAACTGGAGAAACAGCCTTCTGGGCTTGGCACTACTGCAAGAAAAGCAGCTGGAACTTCTCTAGCATCCAGTGCTCAGCTGGGGGTGGAGTATGCAAGATCTGGGTGGCTCCCTGATCCTTTGCAGCTTTGGAAATGTTAGGGGAAGCACCCAGCAACCTTCTAGCTGCTCTGATAGTCACGCTTGGCAGAAACAGCACCAAACCTTTCTAACAGCAGCAGCATCTGAAGGAGAGCAATCAGAGGCTCTCTAAAGCCCAGTGCTCACCTACTAGGAAAAAGGTGGGCAGTGCTCTCCTCCCCCCTTGGCTGTGGCTTTGGAAATAATGGAGAACATCCTAAAATCCACCTAGCTTCTCTGAAGCATACAACCTTGCGATGCACCAAATCTTTTGACCCCATAGCAGCAGGGCTGGGTGGTTTTTTTGCTGACCAGGATGGGAAATTCTCCTGGCATCCCCATAGCTTCTCTGTAACTGATTTCTGAGCTGGGATAAATGCAAGCTATTTAGACTATTGGAGATAGTACAGAGGTTGAGGGAGAAGCCAGTGTCTTTCTGAAGCTCATTGCTGAGCTCGGGAAGGTTTCAGCCTTTGGGAACAATCATGGGCAGGACCGGTGCTAGGGCTTCTTGTGCCCTAGGCGAGACCACCTTCTGGTGCCCCCCACACCACCAAAGCCTGCTTTAGTGGGAGGTGGGGGTGGTGGAGAGGCAAGCAGCAGTTTCTCCAATGTAGCAGAGAAGCTGCTGCTTGCCCGCCCTGCCCCCCCGCCCATCCCGCTCGCCCGTCCCGCTACAGCGGAGAAGCTGCTGCTACCCCGTCCCACCCAAGCCTGGCCAGCGCCCCCTCCATTTTGGCGCCCTAGGCAATTGCCTAGTTCGCCTTATTGGATGCGTCGGTCCTGATCATGGGGTAAGCTCCTAGGATCTCCTAGGATCTCAGTGCTCAGCAGAGGGTCATGCAAGCCATTTGGATCTACAGCAGCTATAATCGAGCTATAACAGTCTCTCTGGCTGGTGGTCACCTTGGGAAGTGTTGGGCCCACGCTCAGCTGCAAATTTGCAGAGGCTAAGAACTACTGCTGGGATCATACCCTTCTTTTCTCCAAAGCTCTGTGCTCGGCTGGGATGAAAAAGCTTCCAAGCTAAGCACTGGGCTTCAGAGAAGGGCACCATCCAACTCATGTGCTGGTAGGAAGACTGGAGGAGAGCTGGGGTATCCAGCCTCCTTGAAATCAAACACTCAGCTAGGAGAGTTGTGTGTCTCCTGGCTTCAGTAAAGGCAGAGATTGCAGAGAGGGCACCTGAACTACATACAGCCTGCAATGGTAGCAACCAGCTTCTTTCCCTCACCACAGTTAATGGAAGCCCAGCCTTCAGCTGGAGTATGTGCCGTCCTTTCCATTCAGCCCAGTGAAGAGCGTTAGGTGCTTCTTACCCCTCTCCCCCAAAGCACTGCTTTTGGTTAGGCCTTAAGCTAACTTTGCAAAAGCTGGGAAAGTGCAGAGAGGTTTTCCACACCTCCAATCCCACCATAGAGCTGGGATAGTCGCATGCAACTCAGGTTGCTCCAGGTAAAAAAAAAATCCTGTTCTTCCTCTATCTTGCCAATGAGACTCAGGAGAGAGTGTCCAGCGTTTATTAGTTTGCGCAAACTAACTGATTCAGTGGGATATTTCCCAAAATCTGAACACTGGGTGTTGTCCAGTAAGACTTTTTATAGGATTTACACACATAGAATACATACAGAGCCCCCAAACATCTGCAGAGGGTAGCTGGCAAAAACCCATTGGATATCACTTTCCCCTCCCTTGGTACGCCCTTTGTTGCTTACTAAAAAATGCTTGCATAGACAAAGTTCTAAATGGCTACTAAAAGGGAGCTGTAGCCTTAATTTAGCTAGCATAGCTGGTTAACTCCCAAATGCTGCCCTTATCCTATATTTTGGTGTCTCCAGCAACAAAGCAACAAATTTGGCTGTTTGTGTCTGTTATGAACAAAAGGGAGCTTTTGTGAGCCAAGGGGTTTTAACAGAATCCCAGTGTCTCATTCAAAGGGGCTCTTACATAGACCCCCAAATACCCCCCAATGCCTCAAGGTGAACTCCACCTGAGATCCCCCAGCTCAGAAACCTATTGCTTTGCACAGAAAGTAATTCAGGGTGTCCAAGGCATACAGGAAACAGTGTGTTATACTGAGTCAGACCACTGAGTCCATCTAGCTCAGTATTGCCTACACTGACTGGCAGTGGCTTTCAGCCCAGGAGTGTATTCCAGTCCTGTCTGGGGATTCTCTCGATTGAGTCTGGGATGCTTATCTGAGAAGGGAGATGATTGGCATCACGGAGGCCAAGAGGAGCAACTGGTCATGTCCCAGCCTCCCCAAAGCTTGGCACACTCAGCCAAGAGACACACAAGCCTTCAGCACCAACCCTGAAAAGGTTGTGGGACATCTGAGCTCTGTAACTCGCTCAGTAACCCCAGAGATTTAATGCTTAGCTAGGAGGTGAGCAAACATCACAACCAAGTCCCTTCTGTGGGAAGGTTTGTGCTGGTCCTCTGGGGCCAAAGACAGCAGAGGGAACTGTTCACTGTTCTTCCAAGCATGTGACTGCTAAGTGAGCAAGACACTGCTCACTTAAATAAATTGCAGTAGTACAGCACACAAAGTGTTTTGAAATCCCTTCTTATTGCATGTCGATATCCCGACCCCTTGGGGATGAAGAAAGTGTGCCTCTTGGGACACAAGACACCGTATATAAGGTTAAATGGAGAATAAAAGGCCACAACTTTATTGGTTCCGGATGTTGAGCGGTATTGGCTTTAGGCATTGGATCTAACTAGACTATATCCGACTCCAGTACGACGTGCTGGCAGTCCAGGAAGGGATAACCACTGTTGGGTGAGCCCTTGCTGCTGCACATCAGCTAAGGACTCACCCTGTGATCACCGATCTGGGGCGTGCCTTAGGCCCTGACCACCCACGGCTCCGGACACGGACACGCCCCCCGGACTCCTTTACGAAGTACCCTTCAGCACTTGGGGGGAGGTGTTGGCCCGTCCTCCCCCCCACCTCCTAACCTTCCTGACCTTATCCAATGCCTAACCGCCAAACCAAAGTTGTGACGAGTTGCTACGAGGTAGGCGAAAACCACAAGGCGGAGCCAATTTGCCAGGTGGAAAAATTCCTACCAGGCCCCTCAACGGCGACCAACCGTGGTCCATAGCAAGGTCAAGGAAAACCTAGCCTAAAGGGAGGGTGGGAAGGGAAAGCAGGAACGAACGGGAGCCCAGGAAAAGAGGGCGAGCTCTGGCTGCGAGCCCACTTAAGTGCAGTGGGCACGCCCTAGCCGGCTGCACCGGTTGGTCAGCCAGCTGGGCACCGCACCCAGAGCACACCCAATAGCGCCAGGGGATGCAAGCATCCCCTGTGCACGTGGAGGGCTCGTGCTAACTGCAACCCCCCCTCCTTTCTAAGGGCGGAAGGGGCTTTATTGCATGGGAGAGTTTGGGGATGAAGAAAGTGTGCCTCTTGGGACACATCTTCAGACCTTTGTTTTATCCACACAATGTAAAGAAATATTGTCTATGTGTACATGTTTTAAAGGAAAATATATTCTGAGATCCCTGTGACTGTCAAAGCTCAAGGACTTGTATTATTACTGTGCTGCAAGCCTGTTTAGCAGTAACTAAATGGGGACAGACTCTGAGAGAAAGAATGTATTAGGGGCAGGACTCTTTTTTCAGCTGGAACTCAGTTCTGGTACCTCTCAGGTGGGTGCCAATCACTCATTAGGAGGTATATTCGGGAAGTTCATTCTGGTCGCTCTAGCAGACTCAGATTGGTTGCAGGTTATAAAGTGTGCAGCCATCAGATTCATTAACTGCTTCATCCCTCATGAATTTGGTCTGCAGATCTCTCCACATAGGAATACCTCCATTTGTATATCTTACCTTTGAGTTGCTGGATTCATTCTTTTCTACTGCGCCAATGATGACTTATTTTCATAGACAAAAAAGAAACAAAATCGCCTTGTATTATTATTTTTTTAATATTTCCCCTAATGAAGGCTTTGTGTATTTGGGGTTTTACAAAAAAGAAACAAAATCGCCTTGTATTATTATTTTTTTAATATTTCCCCTAATGAAGGCTTTGTGTATTTGGGGTTTTACAAAAGCACAGTGTAGAAACACTAGATGAGACAGATCAGTGGATCACTAAGGAAACAGACTTGTACAGCAGCTGGCATGGACTCCCATCTACAAGACCTTCTCCAATCTATATGGTGCACACAAAGGATTGGGAAATTCTCAATTTTGTTGTTTAGTCATTTAGTCGTGTCCGACTCTTTGTGACCCCATAGACCAGAGCACGCCAGGCACTCCTGACTTCCACTGCCTGCCGCAGTTTGGTCAGACTCATGTTGGTAGCTTCGAGAACACTGTCCAACCATCTCGTCCTGTCATCCCCTTCTCCTTGTGCCCTCCATCTTTCCCAACATCAGGGTCTTTTCCAGGGAGTCTTCTCTTCTCATGAGGTGGCCAAAGTATTGGAGCCTCAGCTTCAGGATCTGTCCTTCCAGTGAGCACTCAGGGCTGATTTCCTTAAGAATGGATAGGTTTGATCTTCTTGCAGTCCGTGGGACTCTCAAGAGTCTCCTCCAGCACCAAAATTCAAAAGCATCAATTCTTTGGCACTCAGCCTTCTTTATGGTCGAGCTCTCACTTCCATACATCACTACTGGGAAAACCACAGCATTAACTATACGGACCTTTGTCATCAAGGTGATTCTCTGCTTTCTAAGATGCTCTCCTTAGATGCAGTTCATCTGGAATGGGTAGAAGCAGAGAACTAGTGCATGTTTTCTGGAGTACATGTGGGTAGATATTAAGCTTGTGGGATCTACCGTATTATCACTAGGATCCTGAGATGCACTAACCAGAGCATGATGCAAAAGACCTAGAATTAAAGAACTCTGAGCCAAGGAACTGCTTTTGTATATAAGAACTCAAAAGAGGTTGTACAGTAGTTCTTCCACACAAAAATCTACTTTCAGGTTTCTATAAGCATTATTTCCTTCAACAATATAATTCATATTTTGTTGCTGCTATTCTTATGCAATTGGGAGTCAGAAATCTTTGTAACAAATGATGTAAATGTATAGCTTTTTTGTGTTCTGTTGGTTCCTAAGCCTAATAATAATAAAAAAAGACATACAACCCTAGGTCCTATATTGGAAATTTCTTGTAGTCTTCAACGCACTAGAGTTCTGTAGCATTAGGGCATGGCTTTCTGGTAAACTGAGGTAGATATAACTTCTGGAGGAACATAGAGCTCAACCGATTAATCCCATTTCTGTCATGAACTGAGTGGGAAGAGGAGCAATGAAACTTACTGATGAAGTTTTTGATGTGCTGCGTGCCACATGAATTGTTGTTCCACCAGGTAATATTCTGTGTGACCTCTGTAACGCTTAGCTGAAATTCAGGTTAAATCAAGCCATGTGCTGCGGTTCTGGACAAAAGAAAACATAGTGATATAGATGAGGATTGAGGAGGATTAGGAGGATGGAACCGGCATCACATGATGACTGAGAAACGTTGTCTAAATGGGGCAAAATAAGATTTGTTGCTAGTGTCAGGAATGCTGTCAGCAGCTCCTGGCTGGTTGCCCAAGAAAGTATAAAGACAAGGAAAAGTTTCTTACCGTCCTTTTCTATTTCAATCTTTATAGAGAGAGGCTATAGAACCCAGCCTCTTGGATAATGGCGTTGTCCCAAGTGAATCTGCACCCCAACCCCCATCTTTCCCACTTCCTCATTCGTCACTTCAACAAGTGCTACAATGTGCCCTCTGTCTTCAAGCTCTTTGCTCTCCTACTTTTAAGGCTTGCCGGGTTCCGGGAGATGGAGTGTCTGGGATGCTTTCTAATGACAACATGTCAGCCAGGTTGTTGCTCTGGCTGTGCTGCTCCTCTCCCATTATTTCCCAACTTTTCCCCTCATCTGCCTCTGAGCTGTGACCTCCCTCAAACCCCTGTTGTAAATCTATACTGTCTTCCTCTTCCTCCTCCCTGGAAGGGTCAGGATGGGGAGGCGGTCCCCACCATTCCTCCTCTGCCCAGTCCCTGACAGCTAGACTTCTTTGAAAACTAAGAATGTGAAAACTTCTCTAAGACTACTAGCAACAGCAACAGTAGGGGGGGAAACCTATAGGAGACTGCGGGATTTGTAAAAGCTACTGTAGTGTAAACATAGATTTATTTCTGTCTTAATTCCCCATTACCTTAATTCCCCAAACTCTTCTTCTTCTTCTTCTTCTCTTTTTGCTTTCCTATAGATAAAAAAGAAATTCCTTCGGTGTTCCCGCTGATGTCTTGCTGTGATGAAAACAAGGCAAATGTAACCTTCGCCTGCCTCCTTGCTGCAAATATTGTAAACGTTGCAACTATTGAGTGGCAACCCAGCAACAGTCATGCAAAAATGTTCCCAGCAACAGTGCAAAAAATAGGCAACAAATTCTACAGTGCCAGTCAGCTGACAGTTCGTTCTGAAGAATTTAAAACAACACCTTATAAGTGCCTTGTGAACCAGGAGAAAGGAGTTGGGGAACAACCATCAGCAACCATCCAATACAATGGTAAGATGCCTAGAGTGGGGTGGCAGCGGGGGGTGGGGGGCAAAAGCAGGTTGTGGGATCTTAAAAAATGCTGCACACAAACACAGTCAGTTATTCTTTTGAGCCAATTGTCCCCATGTTTTTAATTCACTTCAGCATTAAAAAAAAAACCAAAACTGACCACCACGATAAAAAAGATAAAAAATTTAAAATCTGAATCTAATACAGATTATAAAACAAAGGTGGAAATGTGCAGTCAACAAAAACTGAAAGCTGCAGAAATAGAATGCACTAATTAGGGAAGGCATGAGAGAAACAGCTTCAACATATATTGAAAGCATAACAGCGGAAGAGCACTCCAGGAAAACCTAAACCCCAACTCTTGAGGTATGGAGGGCATTATGTGTTCTGATGTTGTTTTAAAGCACAGGTGGGAACCTGTGTTCCTCCAGAGGTTGCTGAATTCTTACCCCCATCATCCTGACCACTGGGCCAGACTGACTGGTGCAGAGAGGAGTCCAACAGCATCTGAAGAACCACTGGTACTCCACCCCTGAGTTAATGCTTTAGGTTATGTTTTACTTGTTAGCGTTTTTCTATCTTGCCTAATCTTATATAGGTTTTCTGTAGGCTTTCTTATTTGAATTAATCCAGCAAACATAACAAAAATCTGCTCTTTGCTCTCAGATTGCATTCCTCCAAAGCCAATCCAAGTTAACATCTTAACCCCCAGCTGTGGTGGGCAGGACGCAGAGACCAGACTGGAGCTGGTATGCTTTCTCCGGAGCGTTGGCCCTGGGAAAGCCTATGTGGAATGGCTGAGGAATGGAGGAGTGGATCAGGCCCGTGTGCAGGTGTCACTGGGAGCGGACCAAGGGAAAAGCAGTAGCTACTCTAGCTTTGTCCAAAGGAATATCACCAAAGAGAGCTGGGACAGAGGGGACATCTACACATGCAAAGTGACTCAATCAGTTGGCAGCCCAGACATCATAATGTACAACACCAGCAAGTGCCAGGGTAAGAACTACCAGCTCTTAAGGATAAGGGAAATGTGGGTGGGTGGGTGGAGGTTATGCATTATTATCAGGGGCTTGCCAGGATGTATGCAACAGAGCTATGTTATAAACAGCTTACGACCAGGTCACCTAAAATGGAGATATTTTATTTATTTATTTATTTATTTATTATTTATTTATTTATTTATTTATTATACCCCCATATGGCTGGGTTTCCCCAGCCACTCTGGGTGGCTCCCAACAGAATATTAAAAAAATAAAACATCAAACATTAAAAACCCCTAAACAGGGCTGCCTTCAGTTGTCTTCTAAAAATCAGATAGTTGCTTATTTCCTTGACATCTGATGGGAGGACATTACACAGGGCGGGTGCCACCACCGAGAAGTCCCTCTGCCTGATTCCCTGAGGCTTCACTTCTCACAGTGAGGGAACTGCCAGAAGGCCCTCAGCGCTGGACCTTAGTGTCCAGGCTGAATGATGGGGGTGGAGATGCTCCTTCAGGTATACAGGGCGGAGGCCGTTTAGGGCTCTAAAGGTCGGCACCAACACTTTGATTGTGCTCAGAAATGTACTGGGAGTTAATGTAGGTCTTTCAGGACTGGTGTTATATGGTCTCAGTGGCCATATTGGGGGAGGGGGGAAGGTGATGGATGGAATGGACAAAGTAGACAGAGAGAATACAGATAACTTTCTCTCTACAGTCAAATCCATCCCAATAAAATTATGCCTAGATTTTACAAATGAAAAAAGTAAAAATGGGAAAACTTTATTTTATCCACATTTTCTTACCTCAGAAAAGGGACATACATCCAATATTTGTATATGCAACAGCCCTTTCATATCTACTGATAAGCAAGACCCTCTGCATTTAATGGAGTTCATGTCCAAGTAATTATGGACAGGTAGTGTTCGTCCTCATCTTGGGTGTGTGTGTTTTTTGCACATTCAAGGATTTTAAAGGATCTTCCTCAGTATCTCTGTATCTTACCCTCCTCTCCAGCCTGCTATGCTTCACTCCTAAAACCTACTGTTTCCATCATCAAGCCATCCTACAGAGACCTGATGGAAGGGACAGCCAATGTAACTTGTGCTGTGGTTGGTTTTGGCCTTGAAAACATTGAAGTTACTTGGGATGTGGATGGCAAGCCCAGTACTATGGGTCAGAAGACAACGGGGGGAAAGGACGCCAGTGGAGTACAGGAGATTAAAAACACCCACACAGTATCTTTGGAACAATGGAGAAAGGGCACCAGATTCACCTGCAAAGTGGCTGGAGGTTGCTATGAAGAAGTCATCAAACAATTAACAATCAAGGGAGACACATGTGAGTATGGATGTCTAGGTCTGGCTGCTGGGAGTAAACTGAGCTAGCAAGTTCTCCTTCTGCTTTAAGGGCCAATAATTGGCTGGGATTCTCATTGGTGTTTGTGGCCTAACCAGATAGTTCTGGTGCCTGAGGTGAGAAATCAGTGAGGCACCCAGCTAATGATGATGATGATGATGATGATAATAATAATAATTCTTATACCTTGCCCATCTGACTTGGGTTACCTCAGACACTCCGGGTGGCTTCCAACACAATACAGAGGGGAAAGGAAACAACAAACAAACAAACAAATAATACCACAAACATTAAAAGCTTCCTGAAACGGACCTTCAGGTGCCTACGAAAAGTCATATAGTTATTTAACTCCTTGACATCTGATGGGAGGGCTTTCCACATTACCTGCCTGGTTCCCTGTAATTATAGTTCCAGCAATGAGGGAACCACCAGAAGGCCCTTAAAGCTGAACCTCAGTGTCTGGGCTGAGTGATGGGGTGGAGAGAATTGCAGTTCAAAAGCATACCAGTGCACGTAGATAAATAGGTACCGCTGCGGTGGGAAGGTAAACGGCATTTCCTTGCACTCTGGTTTTCGTCACGGTGTTCCGTTGCCCCAGAAGCGGTTTAGTCATGCTGGCCACATAACCCGGAAAGCTGTCTGTGGACAAATGGCGGCTCCCTCGGCCTGAAAAGCGAGGTGAATGTCTTACCCCATAGTCAAATTCAACTGGACTTAACCATCCAGGGGGTTCTTTGCCTTTACTCCTTCAGATATACAGGGCCAATGCCATTTAGGACTTTAAAGTTCAACACCGACCCCTTGAATTGTGCTCAGAAATGTACTGGGAGCCAATTCAGATCTTTTAGAACCAGTGTTATATGGTCCGTGGCCACTCCCAGTCACCAGTCTAGGAGCTGCATTGTGGATTGTTTTAATTGGTTTATGAGTCTCTCTCTCACACACAAACCGCGTGTGTGTGTGTGTGTGTGTGTGTGTGTGTGTGAAATTCTCCTGAGCAAGTCTCCTGGAGAGCCAGTGTGGTGTAGTGGTTAAGAGCAGTAGACTCTTAACCTGGTAATCTGGTGAACTGGGTTCACGTCTCCACTCCTCCACATGCAGCTGCTGGGTGACCTTGGGCTAGTCGCACTTCTTTGAAGTCTCTCAGCCCCACTCACCTCACAGAGTGTTTGTTGTGGGAGAGGAAGGGAAAGGAGATTGTTAGCCGCTTTGAAGACTCCTTTGGGTAGTGATAAAGCAGGATATCAAATCCAAACTCTTCTTCTTCTTTGTATGAATGATAATCTTTGTATGAATGACAATCTTCTAACACTTTCCTCTCTACAGAAGGTTTTATTTTTAAGTAGGTCACATCATTCTTGGTGGGTGGGGAGGTACCACATGGACATTTCTAGGAGATAGATGCACCAAAGCTAAGAAAGGCCTGTTCACAGGAAAAGGTCTTATTCCTTTCCCTTATCTCACCACCCCTGCATTGTGTGGCATTTCATGTGCCTTTTTCAGACAGGCAACAAAAACACAACAACATGTGCCTTTTTCAGACAGGCAACAAAAACACAACAACAATTTAGTCTCTCTGTCTCTCTTATGCGCTTCCACTCTTTTTACGTACATGCACACACAGAGCAGTGGACCATGTCATCACAGTCTTCAATAAAAATCCAGATTTAGAAAGCCATTTCATCTGGTCATGTTTGGTCAATGTCCAGGTCTCCTGCTAGAAGACTTCTGCCATTCATCTTATGTCTTCATCTGACTCTCTCAAACCATACAAATGAGGTCATGGTTAAGAAAGGAAGGAAACAAGATGGTTAGCAATGTACTTTTAAAACTATGCATTTGATATTCTCTTAATCCCCCCCTCCTTTAACCTTCCAGCTGACAACCCCTCTGCTCCAAATATCTACATGCTTCCTCCTCCTTCGGATCAGCTGGCTTTGCAGGAAACAGCCACCATCACTTGCTTGGTGAAAGATTTCTCCCCTAGTGACTTCTTTGTCAAATGGCTGCGGAATGATGAGCCCGTGGATGCTTCCGAATACTTCACCAGCCCAGCCACCCAGGAGTCCAAGGCACCCAACCGGTATCACGCTTATAGCATGCTGAAGGTCAACGCAGAAGAGTGGAATTCTGGAACTCCTTTCACTTGCGTGGTGGGGCACGAGATGTTGCCCCTGCAGACATCTCAGAAGACCATAGACAAGAATACGGGTAAACCAACCATGTCAACGTCTCCCTCGTGCTCTCCGACATGGCCAGCACTTGCCAATAACCATTCTTGTCAAGCCTCCTGCACATCTTTCTCAGCTTCCTAATTCTGCCAGCATCTGCTTTCCCTTCTTGTGTCTCCATTTGTTTAATTATTGGCTTGTTTGTGGAGGAAAAGAGGGGTGATGTACCCTGAATGTTGTAGAATTAACTGGCCACATCTCTTTGAAGTAAAACAATAGTTTGAAATAAAGAATGTTTATCGAATCGTAAGAAGATAATTCTGTCTTGTGGTTAGAAATGGTGATAAGGGGTCCCGACAGGCTCCATAAGGGAGTGCTGCTGCTGCTGGGCAGAGAGGGTGCCGTTTTTGTTTGGTTGTTTTTTTATGCTTTTCTTATCTATGTCATTTTAAATTGGGATTGATATTAGTGCTGTATTCTTAGTTTTAGATTTTATGATTTATGTGGAAATTGCTTTCCATTTGGTTGTGTACTTTTTGATGTGTTTTATTTATTGTTTATGACTTTTGTTATGTTGGTAATTGTGTAAATCTTGTCATGTTGTAAGCCGCCTTGAGCATTGTTTTAACTATGGAAAGGCGGCGTACAAAGGATGAGGAAATACTCAGTTTTAGTTGGCCATAAAAACAGAACTCTTGTGTACATTGGATGTTTGAATCAGATATATGTTGGAGATTAAAGGCAAACAGGTTTTGAGGTGCCAATAGAAGTCGGCCTGCTGTGGAATTGAATGCTCTTCTTACTTCTTTTTAGATCTTCCTGTTTCTGTCAAGGTTGAGACCATCCAGCCTTCCTTTGCTGATATTTTCCAAACCAAGACGGCCATTCTGACCTGCAGAATTTCGAACATACCTGATGACCAAGATCTTAAGGAGCTGAATGTCACCTGGACACGAGCAGATGATGGCAAACCCCTAGAGACTATCCTTAAACCGTCCCAAGAACAAGAAAGCAGTGGGCTGCTATTCAAGGATGCCGTAGCTACAGTCTGTGCAGATGAGTGGAACAAAGGGGAAACTTTCAAATGCAAAATTATTCACCCAGCTTTATTTCCCTCAATGGAAGTCAGATCCCTGCGCAAGCCTCAAGGTAGGTGTCTATTTTACATCATCCTACAACTAACAACCCTCAATTTAAATAAAATAAAATAAAATAGGTCTTTTGCTTTCCAGAAGGCTCAGAATAGTTTTGTTCTGCCCTAACAATCATTAAGTATAGATTTTCCCCAACCTGGTGGCCTCCAGCTATTCTGCACTAAAATTTCTATCATCTTTGACTATTGGTCATGCTGAGCAGGGCAGATATGTTTCGTAGTCCAAAATATCTGGAGAGTAGCATTTTGGGAATGGCTGATTTGATACCTTGAGTCTAAGCCTTTGGCACACCTAAAGATGTCTCCATTTCAATTGCTTTAATTCCAGTTAGTACTTCTTTTGCTCTTGGGAGGAAAGCAATGACAAACCTAGACAGCATCTTAAAAAGCAGAGACATCACCTTGCCGACAAAGGTCCGTATAGTTAAAGCTATGGTTTTCCCAGTAGTAATGTATGGAAGTGAGAGCTGGACCATAAAGAAGGCTGATCGCCGAAGAATTGATGCTTTTGAATTATGGTGCTGGAGGAGACTCTTGAGAGTCCCATGGACTGCAAAAAGATCAAACCTATCCATTCTTAAAGAAATCAGCCCTGAGTGCTCACTGGAAGGACAGATCCTGAAGTTGAGGCTCCAGTACTTTGGCCACCTCATGAGAAGAGAAGACTCCCTAGAAAAGACCCTGATGTTGGGAAAGATGGAGGGCACAAGGAGAAGGGGACGACAGAGGATGAGATGGTTGGACAGTGTTCTCGAAGCGACTAGCATGAGTTTGGCCAAACTGCGGGAGGCAGTGAAAGATAGGCGTGCCTGGCGTGCTCTGGTCCATGGGGTCACGAAGAGTCGGACACGACTGAACGACTGAACAACAACAACATTTCTTTTGCTCATTATATAGTTCCTTTTAATGCACTGGATGTCTAATGAGGTAGACCAAACTGAGTTGCAATGGTCTGACTGAGGCCAACCAGTGTGAACTTTAATAAATTCAAATGTGAGTTTCCAACTTCCAAAGCAAAAATATTTCACCACTTAGCTTCTGTTCGCAAATTTCAGGGCACACTAATCTGCAGCATAGAAACTGTATTCGTGGCCTTCAGTTTAGGGACAAGCTATGCCCACAAAGGCAAAGGCAACCCACCAGCCATGTATTGTGTGGCATTTCATGTGCCTTTTTCTGACAGGCAACACAAACAGAACAACAATTTAGCCCCTAGTATGCTCTCAGAAATCCTTGATCTTGTCCATGTGGCTTAATGGGTCATAAATTATACAAGACTTTCGCTAAGAATAGATGAAGCTCCCATTTTAAGCCCACCTCAGCAATGAAGAGAAGACTATGTCTGTATTTGCTTAGTGGGAATGTGTGAACCATAGTCTCTCTGTCTCTCTTATGAGCTTCCACTCTTTTTACGTACATGCACACACAGAGCAGTGGACCATGTCATCACAGTCTTTAATAAAAATCCAGATTTAGAAAGCCATTTCATCTGGTCATGTTTGGTCAATGTCCAGGTCTCCTGCTAGAAGACTTCTGCCATTCATCTTATGTCTTCATCTGACTCTCTCAAACCATACAAATGAGGTCATGGTTAAGAAAGGAAGGAAACAAGATAGTTAGCATGTACTTTTAAAAACTATGCATTTGATATTCTCTTAATCCCCACTCCTTTAACCTTCCAGATGGCAACCCCTCTGCTCCACATATCTACATGCTTCCTCCTCCTTCGGATCAGCTGGCTTTGCAGGAAACAGCCACCATCACTTGTTTGGTGAAAGATTTCTCCCCTAGTGACTTCTTTGTCAAATGGCTGCGGAATGATGAGCCCGTGGATGCTTCCGAATACTTCACCAGCCCAGCCACCCAGGAGTCCAAGGCACCCAACCGGTATCACGCTTATAGCATGCTGAACGTCAACGCAGAAGAGTGGAATTCTGGAACTCCTTTCACTTGCGTGGTGGGGCATGAGAGGTTGCCCCTCCAGACATCTCAGAAGACCATAGACAAGAATACGGGTAAACCAACCACTGTCAACGTCTCCCTCGTGCTCTCCGACACCGCCAGCACTTGCCAATAACCATTCTTGTCAAGCCTCCTGCACATCTTTCTCAGCTTCCTAATTCTGCCAGCATCTGCTTTCCCTTCTTGTGTCTCCATTTGTTTAATTATTGGCCTTTTTGTGGAAGAAAAGGGGGGTGATGTACTCTGAATGTTGTAGAATTACCTGGCCACATCTCTTTGAAGTAAAACAATAGTTTGAAATAAAGAATGTTTATCGAATCGTAAGAAGATAATTCTGTCGTGTGGTTAGAAACGGTGATAAGAGGGTTAATGTTAATCCCCAGTCACACAAACGTGAGATGAGGTCTCTACTGCCCTTTGAATTGGATGGGAAATTAAGCTTCCACCCACAGCATCTTCTCAAATATGATCTGGAATTTTCAGAGGATGATAGAAGCATTAGACACCCAATCTTCCACGACTGTGTTTGCAGGGCTTGCTGTTTCCAGAAATCGCTTTATCCATTAGGTGCATCATGATGGAAGAATCTAGAGCTTCATTAACAAGCAGAACATATAAACATATAGCACAAAATAAAGGTTATGGTTGCTTTTGTTATCATTGACAATGGCTACTACCTACAATGGCCATGTTCCCCAGAGTGACTGGGGAAACCCAGCCAAATCAGCAGGGTATAATTATTATTATTATTATTATTATTATTCCTCCACCTCCACTATTGGAGGCAATCTGCCTCTGAATACCAATTGCTGGGAACCACCAGAGCCAGTGTGGTGTAGTGGTTAAGAGTGGTAGACTCGTAATCTGGTGAACCGGGTTCGCTTCCCCGCTCCTCCACATGCAGCTGCTGGGTGACCTTGGGCTAGTCACACTTCTCTGAAGTCTCTCAGCCCCACTCACCTCACAGAGTGTTTGTTGTGGGGGAGGAAGGGAAAGGAGAATGTTAGCCGCTTTGAGACTCCTTCGGGTAGTGATAAAGCAGGATATCAAATCCAAATCCAAACTCTTCTTCACTGTTGCATTCAAGTCCTGTTCATGGGCTTCCCAAATGTATCCAGTTGACCACTGGGAGAACAGAATGTTAAATGGGCCTTTGGCCTGATCCTGCAGGGGTCTTCTTCTATTATTCTTACTATGTTTAAAACAGAAATATCGACATGAACTAATTTCTTGAAATCATTCAGACAAATGCACACAAAACTCTGACCTTCAGAATCCTTCGCCAGGCCAAATCTTCCACTATCCTTACAGAGAGATGTAGTCAGTCACAGGACTAGAGAAAAGATTAGAGGGGCCCAGAGGTGTTGCTGCTCCAGCGCTCTCTCTTAAGATAGAATATATTGTTCCTGCCTTCCCACCATCTGCTCCCCACCCCCACCCCCCAAAAAATCCATGGCAGATCTTACAAAGGATTTCCTTTTCCATTGTCACTGTCCCGGGACAGCAAGCGCTGTCCTTTAGGGATAAAAAGTTCCCAAAAGTTTATTGCAGTTGCCTCTAGTATATCAGGAGCTAGGAAGATAAACAAGGCTGGGGACACATGCCTGTCCGGAGGTATAAGTCACCCATGTGCCATACCTCCTTTCCACTCTTCCAAACAACACTGAGGAAGGCAAGGCTGTGAAAAAACTAGGCCAATTCTTTCATTCACATTCAGCAAAAGTTGTCCTCCTCACTCATAACAATTTCCCACTTCTTCTTGGTAATGGTAGGCTGTAGAAGCCAAAAACAATATCAGCAAGCATCTCAGCAACAGCAGAATGTGGAGCCCAAGAGAGCACTTTGATTTCTTCAGTACTGGTTGGTGTTGAGGTGCAGCCCAAAGGAATTTCTTTTGGGAAGATGAGTGCTTTTCATGCTTAGGTTCCTTTCATATATGGAGTCTGGTTAAATTGGATAGTGCTCCTGGAGCGGGAACAGCCTTCTCCCCACAGACACTTGCCTCAGGTACCTGGAGTTGTTTGTTCTGCTGACACCTTTGCTGCACAAAAATCCCCTATTTGCTTCTAATAAACAAAGGTTTAGCATGCCCATGCTTATTACTGGAGATAAAATCTGAAAGGAATCTACAGGATAAAAGGCTAGCATCTGTACACAAATACACAAAGGGTGTCACACCAATATGATGAAGCAGGCAGAGATCCGAATTTATGAACAGAATGCAAAGGTTCAACCTTCTACTAAGTCACATATAGCAGTGTGGCTTTGGGCAAGCTACTTTCTTTCTCATTTTGTCACACATACAGTACTGATGACAGCGGAAATACTCGTGTAAGGCCATTTGTAGGTTTGTGTTACACAGAATGTTAAATGGAATGCTATTTTGGAAAGATTGGCATCCATTTGTTGTTCAGTCGTTCAGTCGTGTCCGACTCTTCCTGACCCCATGGACCAGACCACGCCAGGCACCCCTATCCTCCACTGCCTCCCACAGTTTGGCCAAACTCATGCCAGTCGCTTCGAGAACACTGTCCAACCATCTCATCCTCTGTCATCCCCTTCTCCTTGTGCCCTCCATCTTTCCAATCATTAGTTAGAAAATTCCAAATAATACCAATCTTTGATTCATAAGATAAACTCTTATAAATGTGTCTCACGGTTGAGACATCTCCTCCCGTATATTTTATCCTTAATGTACTCTCATTACAGGTGGGTAGCCGTGTTGGTCTGCCATAGTCAAAACAAAATAAAATAAAAAATTCTTTCCAGTAGCACCTTAGAGACCAACTAAGTTTGTTCTTGGTATGAGCTTTCGTGTGCATGCACACTTCTTCAGATACACACTCATTGTTCATTAAAGCTGCATTCTACTTTAAAGATGTAGGTTCAGTATGACAGGATACGCTTGCAACTTACGGTATAATACAATTATTGCAAAATTCCTGAGGGCTCTTTGTGGTTAAGAGAGCCTCGTGTTGAATAAGGGCTCCTAGACTCCCTTCAGCAAGTAGGCCGTGACATGCAGAACTCCTAAAAGATTTATGGCTCCATCAACATGAGCTCAGCTCTTTGAGTTAATTGCATATTACCGTAGATGTAGGCAAAATCAGCATCATACTGCCAGCACAACCAAAGGAGGAGACCGTAAACCATTCACAATATTTAATGCCCCTCGGTGCAGCACGCTACCATTCCAATGCTTCACTAAATCAGCGCCCCTTGCCTTTTCTCAACACCACCTGTTACCCACCAGCATCAATGTTTGATTGTACCCAGTCCAAAAAAAGAATTTTCTTGTCTCCCTATGTTCCTCACACTCTTTATGTCAGTGTTTTTCAACCTTTTTTGGGCAAAGGCACACTTGTTTCATGAAAAAAATCACGAGGCACACCACCATTAGAAAATGTTAAAAAAATTAACTCTGTGCCTATATTGACTATATATAAAGTAATTTTCCCACGGCACACCAGGCAACATCTCGCGGCACACTAGTGTGACGCGGAACAGTGGTTGAAAAACACTGCTTTATGTAACCCAGTTTTGTCCCCTGTGTCACTTGGCTACACTGAGACCTCCCCATGTTTCTAAACTACAGAAGAATCTGATCTGCATGTATCATCCAAAGCTTACCTAGATGTGATCGTGGATACTGATGACAATGAAGAACTCCAAAACATCTCATCAATCCTTTGCACTTTCATCATCCTTTTCCTCGTGAGCCTTTTCTACGGTGTCACTGTAACTGTCTTCAAGGTAAGATATATGGGGCAGAGGGAGATAGTCTGAAGCAAAATGATCAATAGTAAATCACTTGTAGCAGACAGGATAAGAAAGAAATGAAGTTACGCAAAAGCTACTGTACATGCAGGTACTATGGTCTTCTTGGGGTAAGCCAAGCCAAGATTCTAGAAAAGACAATTATTTTGCAAAGCGTTCAGGTTATACAAATCAAAGGAGTATTTGTCAAAGATGCAGATTAACATTCACAGCTTTGATAAGGCATTTCCCCCTCACTGTATGGATATACAGTCGTACCTTGGAAGTCAAATGCTTTGCGACTCAAACTTCTTGGCTCCCGAATGCCGCAAACCTGGAAGTGAGTGTTCCAGTTTGCAAACGTTCTTTGGAACCCGAATGTCCCGCAGCTAATCGGAAGCCACGCCTTGGTTTCCTAATGTTTTGGAAGTCGAATGGACTTCTGGAATGGATTCCATTCGACTCCCGAGGTGCGACTGTATTTCAGCAATTTCAAGCAGAACCTGTACAGATCCAGCACTCTATGAGATGCAGATAACCCTGCTGTCAGTTCCAGTCTTCCAGGAACCCCAAACCATTGTTTCCACCCAACAAAAAAAACCTCCCTATGCTGTTCAAAGACAGTTTTATCGCATCACTAAATGGCAGTGGTGAACGGGACAGGAGGGTGTGAAACGGTGGAGGGTTGTGTGACATTATTTTCTTCCATGACATTAATTATGGCTGTTTTCCAATTCCAGGTGAAATAACAAAGTGAAGGGTGATCTGAAGATGGACAATAAGTTACCTTAATAAAAGACTTTACATTCTTTCAGTTTCTTTCATCAGCAGCATAATCAAGGACTTAATATTTCTCCATTCACTTTTGGGGAAAGGTTGACTGCACAGATGACATTTTTGTCTCGCTTTGCCTCATCATGTATCTGGGAGCAAGTCCTATCAAACTAAATGGGACTCATATATGTCTAGACATGCATGGCCTTTGGCTGCCAGTATTCCATTTGAACTGGACTTTTTGGGCTGGTTGTTTATCCTTTCAACATGCATGCTATAATTTTGCCTTCCTTCAGTGCATGTGTGTGTGTGTGTGTGTGTTGTATTCAACTAAGTAGGGGAAAGTGGGGCACGGTGAGCCATGGGGCACATTGATTCTTTCCATTTTAAAACCATACTTTAGCTTTTATACAATGTTTCTGGCAACACAACAACAACAGTGATACTACATACTGTCATTGTGTTTGGGTTTTCAAAGAAGTTTTTTAAAAAAATCCAGATTTGTTAAATTAGGTAAGCTTTAGTAAAAATTTTAATATGTTTTGTGAACCATGTAGCTCTAAAAGTTGTAAAGGTAGCTGAAATATCTTTTCATTTATGTGTTCATAGTTAACATAGCTGCAGTATGCACTAAAATGTTTGTCATGGCTGCCAGCCTGTTTTGCGTAAAATAGATTTATGTCTGAAATGGTGATGTGGGGCACATTGATCCAATTGGGAATGGGGTACATTGAGCATGGATCAATGTACCCCATGGAAAATATCATTCATAGTTTATTAGTTTTTGTGTTATATTCTGTTAGTTTACACTTCTTCAAATGTTTAAATTAATAAATTTATATGTCTCGTAACAATAGTAAAATAAGTTAAATTGAAAAGGCTGGCTTAGATTGGGCAGAAGGATTTATGAAACGTCATTGTGCTTTACTGTCACTTTGCATTCCACAGGCAACAAGTTTGTCAAGAGCAACAAGCTTCATCCGTGTTAACGTAAATGAGTTCTTTGATAAACTCCACTTCATTATAGAAAGAAGTAATTTCTCAGCAGGTGATATATACAATGTAGATGAAACTGGTGTAACCACAGTGCAGAAACCATCAAAATCATTGCTGTGAAAGGTGCAAAGCAAGTTGGCCGAATGACATCAGCAGAACAGGGAACTCTTTTGACAATGTGTGCATGTATAAATGCATTGGGAAACAGCATTCCTCCACTTTTCATATTTCCAAGGGTGCATTTCAAAGATTATATGATAAAAAATGGTCCAAAAGACTGCATTGGTGCTGCACATCCCAGTGGATGGATGACAGCTGATAATTTTATTCGATGGATGAACCATTTCATCAAATACTCTAGAAGTTCCAAAGATCACCCAGTGCTTCTGATTCTAGATAACCATGACAGCCACATCTCTATTGAAGTTTTGGATCTCGCCAAGGCAAATGGAGTGACAATGCTCACATTCCCACCCCATTGTAGCCACAAGTTGCAACCTCTCGACAGATGTGTTTATGGACCATTTAAGAGATATTACAACAGTAGTTGTGATTCATGGATGACCACTAATCCTGGGAAACCAATGACAATCTACGATATACCAGAAATTGTTGCCTAAACCACTCTGCTTCAGAGGAACTGCTCGTGCTTCTAAGATGGTAACATTTCCATGTTTACTTAATGAGTACAAGTTGAAGTGATGCTGACTCTTAAGAACTTTGAGATATTTTTGAAACTCTTTTGGAAGTTTATACTGTGTAGTAAAAATGCCTTCTTTGCTCTTAAATTGGAATGGCTCAATGTGCCCCAAATGAAGGATCAATGTGCCCCACTACTGGGGCACATTGATCCATTATTTTGAAAAACTTAAATGTGATTTTTTGTCATTTTATTCCATCAAATGTGAAACATTAACCCTTTGATTTTGTTTGGAATAGTACCTAATAAATATTAAATGCAAAAGTTTTCTGTTATGTGCATTATTTTGAGGTGTGTAGAGCTTAAAGTAAAAAATGGCTCAACGTGCCCCACTTTCTCCTACTTTGCTTATACAACTCATTGCAGCAAGTGATAAATCAGGATTTTATTCATTTCTTATATAAATAATGTTAGAGGGTGGGGTGTGTGAATGTGGAGGGAGGCTGTTTTGCCAGATTTTCCCACCAACCAAATTTCTGAAGTTTGAAAACAAGTAAACAAGGCAAGACAAGACAAATGATAACAGGGAAAGAGGAAGTTCTCTCTGAGCCAAACTTTCACGTGGGCACTTTGGGATTCCAATTATAGCCCCTTACCCAGACATCGCTCAACCACAACAATGTACTGCATCTGTTTTCAAACCGTCATGTTAGTCCCAAGGACATCACTAGCTACAATTTTCTTTTTGGGTGGCAGTTTCTGTGAACATTAGGGAAAACTCTGAAGGCTTCATACAGCAGAGATGACTTTCCCCCAAAGAAACAGACCGTTGGGGCTTGAACCTGGCTGCCTCAACCATTTAATGGCAGCCTTTGATGGGGTAAGTCAAAGGGAACTTTTTTTGCAATAGGCTTGAGCACAAATACTAGTATTTCCATTTGAGTTCTGGTTTGTCGCATTGATTATTGCTTCCTATTTTAAGGCTTGCTTATTGCCACCTGCCTGCTGAGCATAAGAGAGACTGGAGAGTAACTGAGAAACAGCCTTCTGGGCTTGGCACTACTGCAAGAAAAGCAGCCTTGGGCTTGGCAACTGCAAGAAAAGCAGCTGGAACTCTAGCATCCAGTGCTCAGCTGGGGGTGGAGTATGCAAGATCTGGGTGGCTCCCTGATCCTTTGCAGCTTTGGAAATGTTAGGGGAAGCACCCAGCAACCTTCTAGCTGCTCTGATAGTCACGCTTGGCAGAAACAGCACCAAACCTTTCTAACAGCAGCAGCATCTGAAGGAGAGCAATCAGAGGCTCTCTAAAGCCCAGTGCTCACCTACTAGGAAAAAGGTGGGCAGTGCTCTCCTCCCCCCTTGGCTGTGGCTTTGGAAATAATGGAGAACATCCTAAAATCCACCTAGCTTCTCTGAAGCATACAACCTTGCGATGCACCAAATCTTTTGACCCCATAGCAGCAGGGCTGGGTGGGTTTTTTTTGCTGACCAGGATGGGAAATTCTCCTGGCATCCCCATAGCTTCTCTGTAACTGATTTCTGAGCTGGGATAAATGCAAGCTATTTAGACTATTGGAGATAGTACAGAGGTTGAGGGAGAAGCCAGTGTCTTTCTGAAGCTCACTGCTGAGCTCGGGAAGGTTTCAGCCTTTGGGAACAATCATGGGCAGGACCGGTGCTAGGGCTTCTTGTGCCCTAGGCGAGACCACCTTCTGGTGCCCCCCACACCACCAAAGCCTGCTTTAGTGGGAGGTGGGGGTGGTGGAGAGGCAAGCAGCAGTTTCTCCTGTAGCAGAGAAGCTGCTGCACCCCGCCCATCCCGCTCAGCGGAGAAGCTGCTGCTACCCCGTCCCACCCAAGCCTGGCCAGCGCCCCCTCCATTTTGGCGCCCTAGGCAATTGCCTAGTTCGCCTTATTGGATGCGTCGGTCCTGATCATGGGGTAAGGTCCTAGGATCTCCTAGGATCCCAGTGCTCAGCAGAGGGTCATGCAAGCCATTTGGATCTACAGCAGCTATACCTGAGCTATAACAGTCTCTCTGGCTGGTGGTCACCTTGGGAAGTGTTGGGCCCACGCTCAGCTGCAAATTTGCAGAGGCTAAGAACTACTGCTGGGATCATACCCTTCTTTTCTCCAAAGCTCTGTGCTCGGCTGGGATGAAAAAGCTTCCAAGCTAAGCACTGGGCTTCAGAGAAGGGCACCATCCAACTCATGTGCTGGTAGGAAGACTGGAGGAGAGCTGGGGTATCCAGCCTCCTTGAAATCAAACACTCAGCTAGGAGAGTTGTGTGTCTCCTGGCTTCAGTAAAGGCAGAGATTGCAGAGAGGGCACCTGAACTACATACAGCCTGCAATGGTAGCAACCAGCTTCTTTCCCTCACCACAGTTAATGGAAGCCCAGCCTTCAGCTGGAGTATGTGTCGTCCTTTCCATTCAGCCCAGTGAAGAGCGTTAGGTGCTTCTTACCCCTCTCCCCCAAAGCACTGCTTTTGGTTAGGCCTTAAGCTAACTTTGCAAAAGCTGGGAAAGTGCAGAGAGGTTTTCCACACCTCCAATCCCACCATAGAGCTGGGATAGTCGCATGCAACTCAGGTTGCTCCAGGTAAAAAAAAAATCCTGTTCTTCCTGTATCTTGCCAATGAGACTCAGGAGAGAGTGTCCAGCGTTTATTAGTTTGCGCAAACTAACTGATTCAGTTGGATATTTCCCAAAATCTGAACACTGGGTGTTGTCCAGTAAGACTTTTTATAGGATTTACACACAAAGAATACATACAGAGCCCCCAAACATCTGCAGAGGGTAGCTGGCAAAAACCCATTGGATATCACTTTCCCCTCCCTTGGTACGCCCTTTGTTGCTTACTAAAAAATGCTTGCATAGACAAAGTTCTAAATGGCTACTAAAAGGGAGCTGTAGCCTTAATTTAGCTAGCATAGCTGGTTAACTCCCAAATGCTGCCCTTATCCTATATTTTGGTGTCTCCAGCAACAAAGCAACAAATTTGGCTGTTTGTGTCTGTTATGAACAAAAGGGAGCTTTTGTGAGCCAAGGGGTTTTAACAGAATCCCAGTGTCTCATTCAAAGGGGCTCTTACATAGACCCCCAAATACTCCCCAATGCCTCAAGGTGAACTCCACCTGAGATCCCCCAGCTCAGAAACCTATTGCTTTGCACAGAGAGTAATTCAGGGTGTCCGAGGCATACAGGAAGCGGTGTGTTATACTGAGTCAGACCACTGAGTCCATCTAGCTCAGTATTGCCTACACTGACTGGCAGTGGCTTTCAGCCCAGGAGTGTATTCCAGTCCTGTCTGGGGATTCTCTCGATTGAGTCTGGGATGCTTATCTGAGAAGGGAGATGAATGGCATCACGGAGGCCAAGAGGAGCAACTGGTCATGTCCCAGCCTCCCCAAAGCTTGGCACACTCAGCCAAGAGACACACAAGCCTTCAGCACCAACCCTGAAAAGGTTGTGGGACATCTGAGCTCTGTAACTCGCTCAGTAACCCCAGAGATTTAATGCTTAGCTAGGAGGTGAGCAAACATCACAACCAAGTCCCTTCTTTGGGAAGGTTTCTGCTGGTCCTCTGGGGCCAAAGACAGCAGAGGGAACTTAGTGGCTGCTAAGTGAGCATGATACTGCTCACCAAAATACTGTAAATCTCAGTAGTACAGCATAAAAAGTTATAGTTACAGGTAGGTAGCCGTGTTGGTCTGCCATAGTCAAAACAAAAAAAAAAAAAAATTCCTTCCAGTAGCACCTTAGAGACCAACTAAGTTTGTTCTTGGTATGAGCTTTCATGTGCATGCACACTTCTTCAGATACACTGAAACAGAAGTCACCAGACCCTTATATATAGTGAGAGAATTTCAGAAATAGACTGAAAAGAGAAGTTGCTGAATTGCAGCTTATTACCAAACTTAAAACCATGGAGTCTGAATAGAGACATTGGATTCTTATCTCATTATACATGATAAAGCTATTTTTAGCCATCTCACCCCTTGCTTTTTCCTGTAAGACCAATTGCAGTCATTAACAGTCGTCAACAGGTTTACCACACCTATCAGCCAATCACCCATTCCCACCACCCTTCTGAGTAATACCCCTCCCCACTCCTCTCACTATATATAAGGGTCTGGTGACTTCTGTTTCAGTGTATCTGAAGAAGTGTGCATGCACATGAAAGCTCATACCAAGAACAAACTTAGTTGGTCTCTAAGGTGCTACTGGAAGGATTTTTGTTTGTTTGTTTGTTTCAATAATAATAATAATAATAATATAATTAATAATAATAATTTTATACCCCAGCCACTCTGGGCGGCTTCCAACAAATATTAAAATACATTAAAATGTCACAGATTAAAAACTTCCCTAAACAGGGCTGCCTTCAGGTATTTTCTGAAAGTGTTTTGAAATCCCTTCTTACATTGCATGGACAGTTTGGGGAAGAAGAAAGTAGGCCTCTTGGGACACATCTTCAGAACTTTGTTTTATCAATTCCAATCTGTTACCTCCGAGGATGTGGACAGGCTGCTTGGATGAGTGAAACCAACCACCTGTCTCCTTGATCCTTGCCCATCCTGGCTTATAAAAGCTAGCCGGGAGGGGCTGGGCGATGGGCTCGCGGGGTGGTGAATGCTTCCCTCTGTGAGGGAGTCTTCCCAGACCCGCTGAAAGAGGCGGTCATTAAACCGCTTCTTAAAAAAACATCTTTAGACCCGGCCAATATGGCCAACTATCGCCCAGTCTCAAATCTACCATTCTTGGGCAAGGTGATTGAGCGGGTGGTTGCTGAACAACTCCAGGCACGCCTGGAAGAAGCGGACCATTTGGATCCCTTCCAATCGGGATTCAGGCCTCATCATGGGACTGAAACTGCCTTGGTCGCGCTGGTCGATGATCTCCGGCGGGCTAGGGACAAAGGTGAGAGCTGTTTCCTAGTTCTGCTGGATCTCTCAGCGGCCTTTGACACCATTGACCATAACATCCTTCTGGACCATCTAGAGGGGTTGGGAGCTGGGGGCACTGTTATACAGTGGTTCCGCTCCTTCCTCCTGGGCCATGTTCAGAAAGTGGTGGTGGGGGATGAGTGTTCAGACCCCTGGGCTCTCACTTGTGGGGTGCCTCAGGGTTCCGTCCTCTCCCCATGCTTTTTATATGAAGCCGCTGGGAGAGATCATCAGGGGGTTTGGGCTGGGTGTTCATCAGTATGCGGATGATACCCAGCTCTACCTCTCTTTCAAATCAGAACCAGTGAAGGCGGTGAAGGTCCTGTGTGAGTGTCTGGAGGCGGTTGGAGGATGGATGGCGGCTAACAGATTGAGGTTGAATCCTGACAAGACAGAAGTACTGTTTTGGGGGGACAGGAGGCAGGCAGGTGTGGAGGACTCCCTGGTCCTGAATGGGGTAACTGTGCCCCTGAAGGTGCAGCCTGGGAGTCATTTTGGACTCACAGCTGTCCATGGAGGCACAGGTTCATTCTGTGTCCAGGGCGGCTGTCTACCAGCTCCATCTGGTACGCAGGCTGAGACCCTGCCTGCCCGCAGACTGTCTCGCCAGAGTGGTGCATGCTCGTTATCTCCTGCTTGGACTACTGCCACACGCTCAGGGCCGGCGCGTCCATTTAGGCGAACTAGGCAATTGCCTAGGGCGCCAAAATGGAGGGGGTGCTGGCCAGGCTTGGGTGGGACGGGCTAGCAGCAGCTTCTCTGCTGTAGCGGAGAGGTGCTGCTTGCCCCCTACACCACCCCCGGCTCCCGCTAAAGCAGGCTTTGGCGGGGGGCGGGGGCGGGGCGGGCGAGCAGCAGCTTCTCTGCTACAGCGGAGAAACTGCTGCTTGCCTCTCCACCACCCCCACCTCCCGCTAAAGCAGGCTTTGGCGGGGGGGGCACCAGAAGGTGGTTCGCCTAGGGCGCAAGAAGCCCTAGCACCGGTCCTGAACACGATCTACGTGGGGCTACCTTTGAAGGTGACCCGGAAACTGCAATTAATCCAGAATGCGGCAGCTAGACTGGTGACTGGGAGTGGCCACCGGGACCACATAACACCGGTCCTGAGAGATCTACATTGGCTCCCAGTACGTTTCCGAGCACAATTCAAAGTGTTGGTGCTGACCTTTAAAGCCCTAAACGGCCTCGGTCCTGTATACCTGAAGGAGCGTCTCCACCCCCATCGTTCAGCCGGACACTGAGGTCCAACGCCGAGGGCCTTCTGGCGGTTCCCTCACTGCGAGAAGCAAAGCTACAGGGAACCAGGCAGAGGGCCTTCTCGGTAGTGGCACCTGCCCTGTGGAATGCCCTCCCATCAGAGGTCAAAGAGATAAGCAACTACTTGACATTCAGAAAATACCTGAAGGCAGCCCTGTTTAGGGAAGTTTTTAATCTGTGACATTTTAATGTATTTTAATATTTGTTGGAAGCCGCCCAGAGTGGCTGGGGGGACCCAGCCAGATGGGCGGGGTATAAATAATAAAATATTATTATTATTATTATTATTATTATTATTATTATTATCCACACAATGTAAAGAAATATTGTCTGTGTATATGTTTTGAAGGAAAATATTTTCTGAGAGCTCTGTGACTGTCAAAGCTCAAGGACTTGTATTATTGCTATGCTGCAAGCATGTTTAGCAGTAAATACATGGGGACAGACTCTGAGAAAAGGGAGATTGTATTAGGAGCAGGACTTTTTTTTCAGCCGGAACTCAGTTCTGGCACCTCTCACGGTGGGTGCCGTTGCCATTCTAAGATAACAAGTTCTGGCACCTCTTTTTCTAGAAAAATAGCACTGATTGGGAGGTGTGTTAGATAAGTTCATTCTGATTGCTCTGGGTGATAGCAGACTCAGATTGGCTGCAGGTTATAATAAAGTGAGGAGTTAATTTTTGCAGTTGAGCTAGAGGAAAATGAGTTGAAAAGAGAGATGTGAGGAAAAGACCAGAGGAAAGCTGAGGCCTGAATATTAATACTTTTCTGGTGCAGATCAGCACAAGGGATCCAGGGGCTGAGTTTGTTTCAGAGGCTGCACTATGTCAAGCTCTTACTAGATGAAGATTACAAAGCAACAGCATCTGCCTGCTGTCAATAGGAAGGGAGTCCAATGCCAATTTCAAATGTGTGTTTTTACAACTGCAGAATAAGTGTAATAGTGCTGGTTCTGTAGGTCAAGCGGGCACATGTGGCGTAAGGCCATCTTGCGAGTAAATAAACCCAAGGATTGTGGGCATAGATGGCTGGGGTGGAGGTTTAGGGGATGTCAGCAACAACATCACTTGAGTCTTTATTCTGTTGAGGCATGTGCAGAGTGCAGTCAGCACACCAGCGAAGTGTGCAATTGAACCCAGGACATTGTTTGCAGAAAAAATACGCCAGGCAGTCCAGTAAGGTCAGCCTTGTATGCCTTGTAATGTTCTTTGGAGTGGATTAACAATGAAGACCAAGAAGCAGTTGAGCAGTTGAGAACTAAAAACAGAAATCAGGTGATACCTCAGGACCCTGAAACATGTCTCTTGTAGACAAAAAAACAGCATCAGAATAACTCATCTCAGGAATAGCACACATACTTTAATGTTTCTTTCTCTATAAAACAATGGTTCGTTACCTTTCAGATAACCAATCTCAGCTGAAGATTCTACATCGTCCAGAAACACTCTATCCTTTTGTTTTTCTTCTCTCCCACAGTTTCCCCAGTTGCCCCCACCGTTTTCCCACTTATTCCGTCTTCTGAGTGCATTACAAATGATGGAAACATCACCATTGGATGTTTGGCCAAGGGTTTCCTGCCTGACCCAGTCACTTTTTCCTGGAGCAATGCCAACAGCGGGACCATCGAGATTAAAAAATTTCCTTCAGTCAGTTCCAATGGGGCTTTTACCGTAAGCTCCCAGGCGGTTATTTCTGCTCAGGCTTGGAACAATTTCAATCCCTTCTATTGCACGGCTGCTCACTATGCGACAAACAGGACAGTACGAGTGGTTCGTCAAGGTAAGTAAATTTATTTGTCTTTTTTTTTTCTTTCTTTCAAAAAGCAACATTACCCAGCAGCCAACAACAACACAAACCAGGAGATTAGCAGTAAATATCTTGCATCCAATTAACTTTCTAGTTCCTAAAGTGCTATACATCATTTTATCTTCTTGACACAATGGACAATTATGTAAGTCCAGTTCAGAACTAAGACATTCCTGCACTGGATGTTTATTAATTTATTTCAAGGAGAGAAATGAGAGGAGAGGATCTTGCCCTTGATTTGAGATGAGGAATAGTGGTTCTTTCCCCTTCCCCTTCCCCTTCCCCTTCCCCCATGTCTAGAAAGCATGGATCTGAGCAATTTCCCTTTCGTCCCACCGCATTCCCAGAGAAAAGCCGCTCTTCACTGCTGAATTGGAGCAAATGCCAATCCAACAAAAACCTGACTCATGTTTCCTCCTATTCAGCAGCAAAGATTGGGTTTTCCTGGGAGAAAGCAGTGGGACAAGCAGAAGTTTGTATGAGCCCTAGCATGGGAAACGAACTCTTTACCTGCTCTGTTTTAACTCTTAAATTTGTTCTGAGGCTGCGCCCTGCCTCTGCAGGCTGAACCAGCCAACTCACATTTGGTTTGCCTCAAAAGAAGCCCTGCTCCAGTTGATTTAATGTGAGCAGGCTTCTCTAGAGTGGGCCAGGCACACAATCTGCTAGAAGACAATCTCATGAATTTGGTCTGAAGATCTTTCCACATAGGAATACCTCCAGTTGTATATCTTACCTTTGGGTTGCTGGATTCATCTGCGATGAAACAGTTACTTTGCACTGTTTTCCTTCCTTCTCAAGCACTGAACCCGGCCGCTCCACCTAACATTATCATCAGCGCACCACGCTCAACAGATTTTGTGGGGTCCCCCTTAAATGCCACCATCACCTGCAATGCTATTAATCTGCACACTCAGAAAACCACACTCCAGTGGCTGAGGGATGAAACAGTTGTTGAATCTGATGGTCCCACTACCATTTCAACCTCAAAATGCAGTCACAGCCTGAGGAGTGAGCTAACAGTCACCAAGAGCGACTGGGACAATGGCAAGAAGTTTTCCTGCAACGTGTTCAACGAGAAATTCAATGGGATAAGAAACATCAGCAAACCCCTTATTTGTGGCAGTAAGTTGAAAATTAGATCCAGAAACTGGTTTGCCATTCCAACGCAACAGGGGGAAGATCTAATTTTGTCCTCAAGAAGAAGCACTCAATATATTTGGTTGCATTCTGGGAATATTTGTTGATAAACACGGCAGAGATTCTAGTTTATTCACTAAAACTTATCTAGGATTTCATCAGAATCTATACATGCCTACAGGCTAAACCAGAGGTGGACTTGCTCTAGAATACTGAATTACCTTACCTAAACAGATTCTAGGGCAAGGTCTGAAGACACATACTGCAGCAACAGTATCCTCCAGCATATTCTAGGATAGTGCTGGGGTAGATCCAACCTTGGTTTCAGTGTTACGTGCGATATTATGGTATTCATTGCCCTCATTCTTTTCTACTGAGCCAATGCTGACATTATTTTTATAGACAAAAAAAGAAACAAAATCTCATTGTATTGTTTTATTTAATATTTCCCCTAATGAAGGCTTTGTGTAATTGGGGTTTTAGAAAAGCACAGTGTAGAAACACTAGATCTGGCAGATCAGTGGATCACCAAGGAAACAGACTTGTGCAGCAGCTGGCAAGGACACCCATCTACAAGACCTTCTCCAATCTATATGGTGCACACAAAGGATGGGGAAATTCTCAATTTTAGTTGGCCATAAAAATAGAACTCTTGTGTACATTGGATGTTTGAATCAGATATACAGGTGAAAATCGAAAAATTAGAATATCGTGGAAAAGTTTGTTTATGTAAACAATTGTTTTCATTAGCTACTGGAGTTTAATATATGAGATAGATTCATGACATGCAAACCGAGATATGTCAAGCCTTTATTTGTTATAATTGTGATGATTTTTGCATTCAGCTGGTGAAAACCCCCAAGTCTCATATATTAGTTTCACCTTTTAAGTTGAATTACTGAAAGAAATGAACCTTTCCACGATATTCTAATTTTTCGAGTTTCACCTGTACGTTGGAGATTAAGGGCAAACAGGTTTTGAGGTGCCAGTAGAAGTTGGCTTGCTGTGGAATTGAATGTTCTTCTTACTTCTTTTTAGATCTTCCTGTCCCTGTCAAGGTTGAGACCATCCCGCCTTCCTTTGCTGATATTTTCCAAACCAAGACGGCCATTCTGACCTGCAGAATTTCGAACATACCTGATGACCAAGATCTTAAGGAGCTGAATGTCACCTGGACACGAGCAGATGATGGCAAACCCCTAGAGACTATCCTTAAACCATCCCAAGAACAAGAAAGCAGTGGGCTGCTATTCAAGGATGCCGTAGCTACAGTCTGTGCAGATGAGTGGAACAAAGGGGAAACTTTCAAATGCAAAATTATTCACCCAGCTTTATTTCCCTCAATGGAAGTCAGATCCCTGCGCAAGCCTCAAGGTAGGTGTCGATTTTACATCATCCTACAAAAATGGCTAACAACCCTCAATGTCACTTTATATATTTTTTTAGGTCTTTGGCTTTCCAGAAGGCTCAGAATAGTTTTGTTCTGCCCTAACAATCATTAAGTATAGATTTTCCCCTACCTGGTTGCCTCCAGCTATTGTGGACTAAAATTTCTATCATCTTTGACTATTAGTCATGCTGACTAGGGCAGATATGTTTCGTAGTCCAAAATATCTGGAGAGTAGCATTTTGAGAATGGCTGATTTGATACCTGAGTCTAAGCCTTGGGCAAACCTAAAGACGTCTCGATTTCAATTGCTTTAATTCCAGTTAGTACTTCTTTTGCTCATTATATAGTTCCTTTTAATGCACTGGATGTCTAATGAGGTAGACCAAACTGAGTTGCAATGGGGCCAACCAGTATGAACTTTAATAAATTCAAATGTAGGTTTCCAACTTCCAAAGCAAAAATATTTCACCACTTAGCTTCTGTTCGCAAATTTCAGGACACACTAATCTGCAGCATAGAAACTGCATTCATGGCCTTCAGTTTAGAGACAAGCTATGCCCACGAAGGCAAAGGCAAACCCACCAGCCATGTATTGTGTGGCATTTCATGTGCCTTTTTCAGACAGGCAACAAAAACAGAACAACAATTTAGCCCCTAGTAGGCTGTCAGAAATCCTTAGTCTTGTCCATGTGGCTTAATGGGTCATAAATTATACAAGACTGCTCTTAGAGTAGATGAAGCTCCCATTCTAAGCCCCCCTCAGCAATGAAGAGATGAATTTGTCTGCATTTCCTTAGTGGGAACGTGAACCATAGGCTCTCTCTCTCTCTCTTATGTGCTTCCACTCTTTTTACGTACATGCACACACAGAGCAGTGGACCATGTCATCACAGTCTTCAATAAAAATCCAGATTTAGAAAGCCATTTCATCTGGTCATGTTTGGTCAATGTCCAGGTCTCCTGCTAGAAGACTTCTGCCATTCATCTTATGTCTTCATCTGATTCTCTCAAACCATACAAATGAGGTCATGGTTAAGAAAGGAAGGAAACAAGATAGTTAGCATGTACTTTTAAAACTATGCATTTGATATTCTCTTCATCCGCCCCTCCTTTAACCTTCCAGATGGCAACCCCTCTGCTCCACATATCTACATCCTTCCTCCTCCTCCGGATCAGCTGGCTCTGCAGGAAACAGCCACCATCACTTGTTTGCTGAAAGATTTCTCCCCTAGTGAGTTCTTTGTCAAATGGCTGCGGAATGATGAGCCCGTGGATGCTTCCGAATACTTCACCAGCCCAGCCACCCAGGAGTCCAAGGCACCCAACCGGTATCACGCTTATAGCATGCTGAACGTCAACGCAGAAGAGTGGAATTCTGGAACTCCTTTCACTTGCGTGGTGGGGCATGAGAGGTTGCCCCTCCAGACATCTCAGAAGACCATAGACAAGAATACGGGTAAACCAACCACTGTCAACGTCTCCCTCGTGCTCTCCGACACCGCCAGCACTTGCCAATAACCATTCTTGTCAAGCCTCCTGCACATCTTTCTCAGCTTCCTAATTCTGCCAGCATCTGCTTTCCCTTCTTGTGTCTCCATTTGTTTAATTATTGGCCTTTTTGTGGAAGGAAAAGAGGGGTGATGTACTCCTGAATGTTGTAGAATTAACTGGCCACATCTCTTTGAAGTAAAACAATAGTTTGAAATAAAGAATGTTTATCGAATCGTAAGAAGATAATTCTGTTTTGTGGTTAGAAATGGTGATAAGGGGGTTAATGTTAATCCCCAGTCACACTAACGTAAGAATTGGATGGTGAATTAAGCTTCCACCCTTTGAATTGGATGGTGAATTAAGCTTCCACCCACAGCATCTTCTCAAATATGATCTGGAATTTTCAGAGGATGATAGAAGCATTAGACACCCAATCTTCCACAACTGTGTTTATTATTATTATTATTATTATTATTATTATTATTATTATTATTCCTCCACCTCCACTATTGGAGGCAATCTGCCTCCGAATACCAATTGCTGGGAACCACCAGAGCCAGTGTGGTGTAGTGGTTAAAAGCGGTAGACTCGTAATCTGGTGAACCGGGTTCTCTTCCCCGCTCCTCCACATGTAGCTGCTGGGTGACCTTGGGCTAGTCACACTTCTATGAAGTCTCTCAGCCCCACTCTCACAGAGTGTTTGTTGTGGGGGAGGAAGGGAAAGGAGAATGTTAGCCGCTTTGAGACTCCTTCGAGTAGTGATAAAGCGGGATATCAAATCCAAATCCAAACTCTTCTTCACTGTTGCATTCAAGTCCTGTTCATGGGCTTCCCAAATGTATCCAGTTGACCACTGGGAGAACAGAATGTTAAATGGGCCTTTGGCCTGATCCTGCAGGGGTCTTCTTCTATTATTCTTACTATGTTTAAAACAGAAATATCGACATGGACTAATTTCTTGAAATCATTCAGACACATGCACACAAAACTCTGACCTTCAGAATCCTTCGCAAGGCCAAATCTTCCACTATCCTTACAGACAGATGTAGTCAGTCACAGGACTAGAGAAAAGATTAGAGGGGCCCAGAGGTGTTGCTGCTCCAGCGCTCTCCCTTAAGATAGAATATATTGTTCCTGCCTTCCCACCATCTGCTCCCCACCCCCACCCCCCAAAAAATCCATGGCAGATCTTACAAAGGATTTCCTTTTCCATTGTCACTGTCCCGGGACAGCAAGCGCTGTCCTTTAGGGATAAAAAGTTCCCAAAAGTTTATTGCAGTTGCCTCTAGTATATCAGGAGCTAGGAAGATAAACAAGGCTGGGGACACATGCCTGTCTGGAGGTATAGGTCACCCATGTGCCATACCTCCTTTCCACTCTTCCAAACAACACTGAGGAAGGCAAGGCTGTGAAAAAACTAGGCCAATTCTTTCATTCACATTCAGCAAAAGTTGTCCTCCTCACTCATAACAATTTCCCACTTCTTCTTGGTAATGGTAGGCTGTAGAAAACCAAAAACAATATCAGCAAGCATCTCAGCCACAGCAGAATGTGGAGCCCAAGAGAGCACTTTGATTTCTTCAGTACTGGTTGGTGTTGAGGTGCAGCCCAAAGGAATTTCTTTTGGGAAGATGAGTGCTTTTCATGCTTAGGTTCCTTTCATATATGGAGTCTGGTTAAATTGGATAGTGCTCCTGGAGCGGGAACAGCCTTCTCCCCACAGACACTTGCCTCAGGTACCTGGAGTTGTTTGTTCTGCTGACACCTTTGCTGCACCTTTGCTGACACTATTTGCTTCTAATAAACAAAGGTTTAGAATGCCCATGCTTACTACTGGAGATAAAATCTGAAAGGAATCTACAGGGTAAAAGGCTAGCATCTGTACACACATACACAAAGGGTGTCACACCAATATGATGGAGCAGGCAGAGTTCCGAATTTATGAACAGAAGGCGAAGGTTCAACCTTCTACTCAGTCACATATAGCAGTGTGACTTTGGGCAAGCTACTTTCTCTCTCATTTTGTCACACGTACAGTACTGATGACAGCTGAGATACTCGTGTAAGGCCATTTGTAGGTTTGTAAGTGTTACACAGAATGTTAAATGGAATGCTATTTTGGAAAGATTGGCATCCATGCTCTGTGGCAAATCATTGGTTAGAAAATTCCAAATAATACCAATCTTTGATTCATAAGATAAACTCTTATAAATGTGTCTCACGGTTGAGACATCTCCTCCCATATATTTTATCCTTAATGTACTCTCATTACAGGTGGGTAGCCGTGTTGGTCTGCCACAGTCAAAACAAAAAAAAAAATAAAAAATTCCTTCCAGTAGCACCTTAGAGACCAACTAAGTTTGTTCTTGGTATGAGCTTTCGTGTGCATGCACACTTCTTCAGATACACACTGATTGTTCATTAAAACTGTATTCATACTGTAGGTTCAGTATGACAGGATACGCTTGCAACTTACGGTATAATACAGTTATTGAAAAATTCCTGAGGGCTCTTCGTGGTTAAGAGAGCATCATGTTGAATAAGGGCTCCTAGACTCCCTTCAGCAGTAGGCCGTGACATGCAGAACTCCTAAAAGATTTATGGCTCCATCAACATGAGCTCAGCTCTTTGAGTTAATTGCATATTACCGTAGATGTAGGCAAAATCAGCACCATGCTGCCAGCACAACCAAAGGAGGAGACCGTAAACCATTCACAATATTTAATGCCCCTCGGTGCAGCACGCTACCATTCCAATGCTTCACTAAATCAGCGCCCCTTGCCTTTTCTCAACACCACCTGTTACCCACCAGCATCAATGTTTGATTGTACCCAGTCCAAAAAAAGAATTCTCTTGTCTCCCTGAGTTCCTCACACTCTTTATGTAACCCAGTTTTGTCCCCTGTGTCACTTGGCTACACTGAGACCTCCCCATGTTTCTAAACTACAGAAGAATCTGATCTGCATGTATCATCCAAAGCTTACCTAGATGTGATCGTGGATACTGATGACAATGAAGAACTCCAAAACATCTCATCAATCCTTTGCACTTTCATCATCCTTTTCCTCGTGAGCCTTTTCTACGGTGTCACTGTAACTGTCTTCAAGGTAAGATATATGGGGCAGAGGGAGATAGTCTGAAGCAAAATGATCAATAGTAAATCACTTGTAGCAGACAGGATAAGGAAGAAATGAAGGAACGCAAAAGCTACAGTACATGCAGGTACTATGGTCTTCTTGGGGTAAGCCAAGCCAAGATTCTAGAAAAGACAATTATTTTGCAAAGCGTTCAGGTTATACAAATCAAAGGAGTATTTGTCAAAGATGCAGATTAACATTCACAGCTTTGATAAGGCATTTCCCCCTCACTGTATGGATATACAGTCGTACCTTGGAAGTCACATGCTTTGCGACTCAAACTTCTTGGCTCCCGAATGCCGCAAACCTGGAAGTGAGTGTTCCATTTGGATCCCTTCCAATCGGGATTCAGGCCTCACCATGGGACTGAAACCGCCTTGGTCGCGCTGGTCGATGATCTCCGGCGGGCTAGGGACAAAGGTGAGAGCTGTTTCCTAGTTCTGCTGGATCTCTCAGCGGCCTTTGACACCATCGACCATAACATCCTTCTGGACCGGCTAGAGGGGTTGGGAGCTGGAGGCACTGTTATACAGTGGTTCCGCTCCTTCCTCCTGGGCCGTGTTCAGAAAGTGGTGGTGGGGGATGAGTGTTCAGACCCCTGGGCTCTCACTTGTGGGGTGCCTCAGGGTTCTGTCCTCTCCCCCATGCTTTTTAACCTAATGTTTTGGATCAGTATGCGATGATACCCAGCTCTACCTCTCTTTCAAATCAGAACCAGTGAAGGCCGTGAAGGTCCTGTGTGAGTGCCTGGAGGCGGTTGGAGGATGGATGGCGGCTAACAGATTGAGGTTGAATCCTGACAAGACAGAAGTACTGTTTTTGGGGGACAGGAGGAGGGCAGGTGTGGAGGTGGTCCTGAATGGGGTAACTGTGCCCCTGAAGGACCAGGTGCGCAGCCTGGGAGTCATTTTGGACTCACAGCTGTCCATGGAGGCAGGTTAATTCTGCCAGGGCAGCTGTCTACCAGCTCCATCTGGTACGCAGGCTGAGACCCTACCTGCCCGCGGAGCACTCTATGAGATGCAGATAACCCTGCTGTCAGTTCCAGTCTTCCAGGAACCCCAAACCATTGTTTCCACCCAACAAAAAAAACCTCCCTATGCTGTTCAAAGACAGTTTTATCGCATCACTAAATGGCAGTGGTGAACGGGACAGGAGGGTGTGAAACGGTGGAGGGTTGTGTGACATTATTTTCTTCCATGACATTAATTATGGCTGTTTTCCAATTCCAGGTGAAATAACAAAGTGAAGGGTCATCTGAAGATGGACAATAAGTTGCCTTAATAAAAGACTGTACATTCTTTCAGTTTCTTTCATCAGCAGCATAATCAAGGACTTAATATTTCTCCATTCACTTTTGGGGAAAGGTTGACTGCACAGATGACATTTTTGTCTCGCTTTGCCTCATCATGTATCTGGGAGCAAGTCCTATCAAACTAAATGGGACTCATATATGACTAGACATGCATGGCCTTTGGCTGCCAGTATTCCATTTGAACTGGACTTTTCGGGCTGGTTGTTTATCCTTCAAACATGTATGCTATAATTTTGCCTTCCTTCTGTGTGTGTGTGTGTGTGTGTTGTATTCAACTAAGTACTGCTTAAAGTAGACCTAATGAAATTTATTAAACTCAATTATCCCTTTTAACTCCTACTCTGATTTAGGACTAGCATTGCATACCGCTCATCGCTGTGACTCTGTTGTGGTCATATTTCATTTTAGCTATTGTTGCCTTTCTAGTCTAAACCCAAAAAGAGGATATTGCAATTTCAACTCTGAATGCAGTAGACAGTGTATTAGTACCACATATATCAAATAGAATGTTTGTCTTTACTCTTGTTGTACATTAAGCTTACATTTCTCGTGAACATTTTACATTCCTTCTGGATTGTTACTGTGACTACTTCTCTATTTTTAAGTGTATCCCAAACTGCATCCAGAGGCAAGAAAGGGTTCGGTATATTCAAGAAACACCCTTTTTATACTTAAAAAATGTCTTCACCTCTTGAAAAGTTTTTTTTTCTCTTCAGAGCTTCCCAAGAACAAATAGAAACAAGAACTACCTATCCCCATAGTGGAGCAGGCAGCAATTCCAGCAAAATGCGTTACACCATAGGTGAACATCGGTGTGTGTGTTTTTTGGTTTTGTATTCAACTAATGCGGGTTGTGCTGTGGTCTGAACCACAGAGCCTAGGGCTTGCCGATCAGAAGGTCGGCGGTTCAAATCCCCGACAGGGTGAGCTCCCATTGCTCGGTCCCTGCTCCTGCCAACCTAGCAGTTCGAAAGCACGTCAAGTGCAAGTAGATAAATAGGTACCGCTCCGGCGGGAAGGTAAACAGCGTTTCCGTGCACTGCTCTGGTTCGCCAGAAGCAGCTTAGTCATGCTGGCCACATGACCCGGAAGCTGTCTGTGGACAAACACCGGCTCTCTCAGCCTATAGAGCGAGATGAGCGCCGCAACCCCAGGGTCATCCACGACTGGACCTAATCGTCAGGGGTACCTTTACCTTTAAGTACTGCTTAGAGTAGACCTATTGAAATCAATTAAGCACAGTTATGTCTTTTAACTTCAATAGGTCTACTCTGATTTAGGAGTCGTCGGGAGCTCCTCAGAGTGCCAAGGAGTTGCTCAGGCTCCCAAACACTAGACAGGACGCTCAGGAGTGATCGTGTTCACCAGGTGATGGGCTCATATGTTTGTTATTTTTCTCTGTGTGAGAATGCACTTTAACCGTGATACACCCCAAGCATAAGCTGTGCCTCAGTTTTCCATATTGGACATGGGGATATGTCAGCCTCTCTTTAACTCATATAGTGCCTACACAAAATTAAGGAGTGTATTTATTTATTATTATTTTTTGCAAAGGAGGGTTTCCATTACCAACTTGCTTTTCATTTTGGTTTCCCACAGCAAACACATGCCTTATGACATTTTTAGCTGACTCACTGCACATAAGGAAATGAGTTTCTATTGAAAGCCCTACGTATCACATCTGCCTGTCTCCATCTGACTTGCCTTGGGTTGAAAGTGGAAACGCATGCCTGGCCACATCTGCTAGCATAAACAGGACACATCTGTTCTGGGGATGACTTATCCAAATGTCAATACCAGCCTTCAGCCATGTTGCTATCAGTGGCAAGCACCAGAAGATGAAATGTATGCTATGGATTTTAGCCTTGATGAAATTAACCTCTTTATTCCTTGCTTGAAAATAAATAAGTAATAAATTAAAGCTCTGTTGAACAAGGTTATCGACTGCTGTGGAGCGTCTTTTTTTAAGAATAAGAATAATAATAAGAACCTTGCTGTCCAAAAAATAGTTAATAGCTACTTCTCACTTAGCAGAATTTCTGGACATTTATGGCACCATCTCAAGACCCAAAACCATACCATTCAACTTTTTCAGATAAAAAAATGAGACGATCGACTTCCAGGATGTACTCCTGGGCAAGTCACGTGACCCGTGTTGCAATCTCATCCCCCCCAAAGTGATTTTTGTGGGGTGAGAGCGTGGCAAGAGAGCACGAGAGATCATGGCACCCAAAACGGCCACCACAATCTCACACAAAAACTACCTGGCAGGTATGCAAAACTTTCCTTCCAACCAGACTCCTAGGCCTGGAAGGCCAGTACTCAACAATTTGGAACATGAGATTTTGGGAAAGATACATAGTTGCCAATTCATGCCCTACAAACACCCCCCCAAGGCACCCAGAGCGTTTTGAGTTGAAAACCATTTTAAAGGGACACTATGCAGTCTGTTTACTAACCCACCTTGCTGCAGGAACCAGGGCAGGGCAAGCTGTTGCAGTGTAAATTAATTTCAAGGTACAGAAGGGGGGGGGAGCCTGTGACGAGCCTCAGCAAGTGGGAGAACAGCATGAATATCTGAAAAGGCTGTGAAGGGGGTCAATACCACAGCCTCCCGAGTCCTCTCAGAGGGGTGATTTTTTTGCAGAATGGAGGAATTGGTTCCAAAAACATGTCTTGCAATATGTTGGAGTGTGGGACAGGGGAGACATTCTGCTGGTTGCCATTTTATGTGTTGTTTGGCTATTGCGTTTCTAAATAATAAATAGATAAATGAAATTCCAAGCTTCTGAGTACATTTTCCCATAAACTGAGGAGCACGAAGCAAGCAGACACCCGCTCACGCAATGGGTCTCCTCTGTCTTCTGCATGGCCCAAAATCTGTTCCATAAGGTTCAGGGACCCTCCAGAGCAAATCTCGGGGAGGAAGAAGCAACGGTGCCAACTTGAATAAAATATTGGTGGTGCATGCACATCATTTGAACAGCATTGCCCATCAACTTGGGGGGAGTGTTCCCCAAATATATTATTGGGGGAGCCAAAGCCCCCTAGGCCCCTAGGAGTTGGCTCCTATGGGAAGAAGAGAAACCAGAAAAAATCCTGTTGTAGAATAGATATATTTCCTTCACAATTCATTCAATATGAAGTATTGGATCGGAAGTAAGAATTTACAACTATCGGAGGGAGCAAAATCTGCTACAAAAAAATGGTTAATATCAATAAAAGGGGGTGAGGCCTAGCACTAAGTAAGGCCTAGCATGGCCCTTGAGCTTGAGTTGGCTTCTTTGGCGGCCTTGTCCTTATAACTTGGGTGTAAGTTCCATTCGCAACAAAATCACACTTCACTAAATTCACCAGGTTGGATGGTGCAAGCCTATGCATGCATACGCAGAAGAAAACCCCACTGGGGTCAACCCACACCGTGGACGACCAGGATCAGCCCCAACCAAAGCCCTGGGGGGAATAGAGATGGTGCGACAGGAGAGCACAGCAAATAAAGGTCGGCAGGGAGTGCCCTGGCTGCGGCGGATCACATGAGAGAAGGAAGTGCGTCCGAGAAGCTGTGTCATGCTTGTGGGAAAACGGGGCACATGCCAGGGTCTGCAAGTCGAGTGGCAGTCGGGGTCCGCGATCAAGAGGTCAGAGGACATCCACAGACGCACCAACTGCAGCAACTACCTCACGCAAATCGAGGGCAGAACTGTGCCATTTCCAGCCCAAGGGAAACCAGCTGTGCGGGTCCTAATCGAAGGGAAGCCGTGTAACATGGAGGTGGACCCGGATCCGGATTCTCCATCGTATCGGAGGACACGGCCAGATTTATTTCCTAGAGGTAAGCTTCCGAGATTGGAGCCTTCCCGGCTACTCTGCAATTATTCCGCTGGCCGCATAGACATTTTGGGAATTCCTGAACGTACAGTTCCGAAGGGAGGCCGTATTAAAGCTTGTGATCGCAAAAGGGAAGCGCACTAGCCTGCTGGGCACGGACTGGTTCCCGGCCTTAGGGTTGGGAATCTCAGGGCTCAACACGGTCCAGATAGCTTCGGAGACATTTAACACCTACACGAATTTGGGGAGCTATTTAATGGAGAGTTAGGATGTTATAAGGGGCCCCCAAGACCCGGGGGTTGCGCCAGAAAAGGCGGGTTCCACAAAAAATAGAGGCAATTGGAGAAGCCAGCAAGGGGTGTTAAGCTTAAATGGGAAACTAACTACTAATGGGGAAATACGGCCAAGCGATTAATAAGGCCAGGGGCAACTCGTATCCAATTCCAGTAGTGTCCAACTATTAGGAAGCTGGCTGGGGGCAAGGTGTTTGCAAAGAGACTTGGCACAGGCATACCAGACCAGTGACTCCAGCGTCCGCTGAAATCCAGACAATTCGCACAAGGGCGCCTTTAAGGTGAATAGGCTGCATTTGGAGTCTGCGTCACCTGGCATATTTCAAAGTTTATGGAGCGCCTGTTACGGGGCCTGCCAGGTGTCCTGCCGTATTTTGGTTGTTAATTGCGGGCAAGGGCTCAAGAACTACTGGGACGCATAGACAGTCCTATGCAAATTCCGGGATGCGGGGTTGAAACTAAAGAAAGAGAAATAGTTTTGGGGTAGCAGCTGGAACTTCTTAGGAGAATTGATGCTGCTGGCATCCACCCCATGGAAGGTGCCAGAGACACCTAGCCTAGTGGTCCTTCTTGTGCACAGTGGCCACACAAGGAATGGAACCACTGCCCAAGGGATGGCGTTGGGGGCAACCGCAACAGAGAGCTTTTGAAACCTGCGGGGCGTGCTGTCAAAGGAAAGTACACTGCACTATGATGCTGCTAAACCACTGGTGCTGGCGTGTGATCTCACAATATGGCGTGGGGGCTGTCTTGACTGGTGAGCGTCCATCTCACATTCCAGCTGCCCCACAGAGCGGAACTATGCCCAGATGATAAGGAGGCACTGGCTAACACAGGAATCAAGGCAGACTACGTGTACGGCCGCCCTTTCACAATTCAAACGAACAGCCTTTGCTGGGTTTGTTCAGCCCATAAACAAACGCCTATCTTGTCCCCACGCATGTGATGGTCCATCTTTTTGATGGATTTCAATACGAACTGTGTCATGAAGGGTAGCTGTTGTGCCATGCGGACGCGCTGAGTTTACCACTACCTGGAGCAGCCGACGACGACCCAGCCCCGGCCGAGCACGTCATGATGATGGAGACACTTCCCGGACCACCCGTGACGGCCGTCGACATCGCCGCAAGAACTAAAAGGGACCCCGTCCTCGCCCGTGTCCTTGTGTGGGTGGGGAGGGGATGGCAGTGGGACTCAGGAAAAAATTTAGACCTTTCAGGCAAGACAAAATGAGCTGCCCTCCATAAGGGTTGCATATTGTGGGGCGATAGGGTGGTTATTCCAAGTCTCTACAGAATGAGGTGAAACATGGGTCATGGGCATGGTTCGGATAATTAGCCAGGTGTGTGTGGTGGCCTGGCATGGACAAGGACATGAACAATGGGTGCGCACCTGTCGAGCGTGCCAATGCACAGAAACAGGGCACCAGTGCATTGGTGGGAGCGGTAAGAACCCGTGGAGCGGCTCCAGTAGATTTTGCAGGGCCGTTTCAGGGAAAGGTGTTCTTAATTGATAGACGCCTCTCGAAATGGCTGGAGGTCCAATTGTTCCAAATGTCCTCAGCTGCTGTAATCAGGGCCCTTCGCATTTTGTTTGCACAGGGTTACCCGAGACCATTATCAGACAACGGGGCGGCTTTTTCCCAAGAGTCAGCATTCCTGGCCGATAATTTCATTAGAGGGGTCACTTCTGCTCCCTTTCATCTTCGAACGGACAAGCCGAACGGATGGGCGCACAGCCAAGGGTGCAATAGCGCGCCTTGGAAGGGGATTGGTCTGCTCGCATTGCAAGGATGTTGTTCCTGCAAACAACGCCGTGTGCATCCACAGTCAAGCATTAATGAGGAAAAAAGAGGAAGTTATTAGAGGATTTGGTTTGGGTCTCCCTGGGTGCCGGGGGTGGTCACCTCAAATGTTTGTTTGTTTTCACACCTTTCCTTCACACCTTCACAGGGGGTGCCAGTCAGGAAACCGAGATAGGACCTAACCCGGAAACAACTCACTAACTGGAAATTTACCCGAGGTTATTGGAGAGAGAAGTCTGACCACGGATTCCAAGGAGTGACACACCGGGGGTCTTAGGACTCGAAGACCTCCGCAATTAAGGTGTATAGTCACTTCATGTTGTGTAAGAGAATGGTTAAGGGGATTGGGTCCCGCCGGAATTTGAATATTATTGGTTCTGATCTTTTCCCTCAGGCTATAAATAGAGCTCCCTACCCCCTATCCCCAGTTGCAACAGAGCTGTTTTCAATGAATCCCGAACAGAAACTGACTGTGGGTCATTCGGCAGAAGTCGGGTTGCTTCGATCAACTCCAGCCTTGGGAGAAGAAAACCCCACTCGGTGAGGTAATTTTAATCTGTTTAGTTTGTTTGTTCCTCTGGAATCCTTGATATCTTTGCACGTGCCCCCAAGACCAGAAAAACAAACACCTGTTAAGCTTAACTAACTACCGGCCAAGCCCAGGGAAGCGGCCAAGGTTTGAAAGACTTCTGCATCTTCTGGCTCTTCAACGTGGTTTTGAGGGGAGTAGGGGCGCTGGTAGCTGGAGGAGGAAAGGAAGGTGCCAGAGGCCTAGTGGGTGCACAGTGGGGAATGGAGCCCAAGGGATGGATCCTGCAATTGATAAATGCTTATCCATAACTGGTGATACGTTTGATTGTTTATTTTTTTTCCAATTTTTGGACAGAAGAAAACAGGTTGCGGCGGTTATGTGGTGAAACACGATGACTAATTAGTGTGAACGTGCAATAGTTTTTGCAATAAATAAAATTGTTTTTCTCAAAAGAAAGATTGAGAGGAAAAAAGAGGAAGTTATCTTTAAATGTTTGTTTGTTTTCACACCTTTCCTTCACACCTTCATGCCAGTTAGGACGTCACTAACTGGAAATTTTCTTTTTCTTTTTTAAGGCACTTCATAAGAGAATGGTTAAGGGGAAATTCAAGGCCTCGTTGCAACAGAAATGAATCCCGAACAGAAACTGACTGTGGGTCATTCGGCAGAAGTCGGGTTGCTTCGATCAACTCCAGCCTTGGGATCGGTGAGGTAATTTTAATCTGTTTAGTATTTAAACGTCTGTATGTTTTAAAGAAGAGTTGTAGATTTATTGTGATTTTACTGATTGAAAACTGCTTTCAGGTGTTTTTTACAATAAATAAATAAAATAAAAGAAAGATTTATTTTTACATTATGGATCTTGAGAACATAGATACCCCAAAGGAAAAGGGACTCCTTGGAATGTCCTGGCCTTTTTGGGAAGGAAGTGAAGGATACTATGCCTGAGAAAGTGGAAAAGCATTTTTATCCTTTAGTCAAGGGTCTCCTGTTGATTCTTGGGCTTCCTAGCTGATGCTGAATTGCAAGTTCTTCCTTGCTACCATCTTCCAACTGAGCATCTTTATGTAAGGGAGGCTGGGGGGAATAGATGGGGCTTGGAGCCGCTGCATGTGAGGCTTGGAGAAGGCTGCAGAGGTAGCCTGGTTGTATCCCACCAGCTTCCCTATAGTCCAGCATTCAGTTGACTCTTGGAGCTGAGAACTTCAAGGATAAAGAGCGACTGGTCAACCTTCCAGAAGCTCCACTTCAGCTCCTGTTATCAGAGCCAAACGGGAAAGGCTGGAGCTCAGTGGCAGAACATCTGCTCTGCAAGAGGAAGGTCCCAGCCAGATCAATTCCTGGCATCTCCAGGGATAGCTGGGGGAGAAGCCCGCCTGCAACCTTGGACAGCCACTGCTGCCAGTTTTTGTAGGCAATACTGGGCTCAATATAAGGCAGCTTCCTATGTTCCGATGCCAGGCCAGAGCAACAGCTGGCAGGGAGCAACATGGACCTTCATCAAGCACCCTTTTCAGCCCGAAAGCTTCCCACCACTCAGCCAAGAGAGAGGCTCAAAGAAGGTGAGTGAGAAAAGCCCTTGCTAACTCCTCCCAAGCTTGTTACTCGGCTATGCCCCAGAAGGGCTACCTGCCAAGCTGCTTCTTGCCTCCAAGCTATGGATTATGCTAGGAAGCTGGAGGAGGGCAAGGGGGCTACCCAACAGTCTGGCCGAAGCCTCATGCTTTATTGAGAGGCTCCAGAGCCCTCAGATGAGTGTTGGGCTTCAAAGAAGTATGGAGGGGAGAAGAAGGCTACCCAAAAGCTTGCTCAAATGCTAGGCTTTTGGCTTCCAGGGAATTGGCTGGGTGGAAGGAGGTAAATGAAAGTCAGGTGCTCAGCTGTGAAATTCCTCACCTCACAGTTCGGCAGCAGGTTTTAAAAGTGGGCCAGGGAAAGTTCCTGAAAGCTTACTCCAAGCCTAATGACTCCTGCTCTCTTGAAGGGGTGCAAGGCTTATGGGAAGCTAGTGGTGAAGAAGGGAGCTACCCAAAAGCCTGTCCCAGCCTGATCCTCAGCTGGGAGATGCCAGGGACCCAGCTGAGCACTAGGGCTTGCAACAGGCTGGACATGTGCAAGGGAGTGCTATAAAATCCATGTCAGCTGTAAAATCCCCTTATGCTCAAAGGGTGTAAGGCTTATGGGAAGGTGGTGGTGAGGAAGGGAGCCAGGAAAGCATGCGGTCTAGCTGAAAGCCTGGCTGGAGCCTCATGCTCTACAGGGAAACTCCTGAACCTCCCTGAGGAGTGTTGAGCTTTTCAGAAGTAGGTGGGGGCAGAAAAAGGTTAACCTAAAAGCTTGCTCAAATGTAATAGTCAGCTAGGACAGGCTTTTGGATAGCTCCCTTCCCAATGAACATTCAGCTTCCAGGGAATTGGCTGAGGTGACTGAAAAGTCTACCCCAGCTAGATGCTCAGCTTAGAAATTTCTGACCCCTCCAGTTCAGTAGCAGGCTTTAAGCTACTGGCAGGTAGGGAGTACCTTAAAACTTGCTCCAAGCCTAATGATCATTTGGGAGACTCTTGCTCTCTCTAGAAGGAGTGCAAGGCTTTTGAGAAGCTGGTGGGGAAGAAGGGAGCTATCTGAAAGCTTGCCCTAAACCCAGCTAAGCACTAGGCTTAAAACAAGCTAGATACAAGGAGTTTCTGTAAAATCCATCTGGTGCTCAGCTGTGAGGTTCCCTGCCTTTTTGTAATAGCATCAGGCTTCATGAACTCTGGAAGGGAACAAGGAGGGAAAACTGGAGCTCTGCCCCACCTGATGCTCAGCTGGGAGATCATTCAGTAACTAGCTTAGCGTCAGGATTCAGGGATGCTGACCCTGGAGCAAATAGGAAATCTGAAGCCAGCCCTGAGTGTAAGGTTTTACAGGTGCTGGGGAGCATCTGGAGTGGTGGGGGGCTGCCTGGAGGCCTCCCCTGATCCTAGTGCTCGATTGGGGGATTCTTGACCACACAGCTGAAGGCTGGGCTGTGGGTAAGCTGGTGGGGAGCATCAAGGAGGGGGGCTACCTTCTATTCCTCCTGTGAGCCTGGTTCTCGGCTAGGAGATTCTTGAGCCCAAGCCAGGTGCTAGGAGTCACAAAAGCTGATAGAGAGCAGCTGGGGGGTGGGGGCTGCAGCATCCAGATCCCTCCCAAAGCCTGATGCTCAGCAAGGAGATTCTTGATCACCTACCTAAGTGTTGGGTTTTACATAAGCTGGGGGGGCAGCTTGGAGGGGGTACAGCTTGGAGGGGGTAGGCTGCCTGGATGCCTACTCACATGCTTGCCACAAGCAGATGCACCGCTGGGAGATACGTGACAACCCACTTGAGTGAAATGCTTCACAAAAGCTAGTGGGGCACCAGCCTGGATGGCTGGCCCAAGGGCCTCATGCTCCATTGGGAGATTCCTGTCTACCCAGCTGATTGGTTGACCATAAGCTTGTGGGAAGCAGCTGAAAAGTGGGGCTACCTGGATTTTTGCTCAAGCTTGAGGCTCACCTGGGGGATAAGCTGGTAGTGAGCAGATGAGAGGCTACCTGGATGCTTTCTTTGAGCCTGGGAGATTCTGAACATTAGGATTTACAAAAGCTGGACGGAAGCTGCCTGGGTGGCTGCTACAAGCCTCATGCTCAGCTGGGGGGAATTTTGGCCATGCAACTGTGTGTTAGGTTTCATAAAAGCTAGTGGGAAGCAGCCATAAGTTGGGGCATCTTAGATGCCTGCCCCAAGAGATGCCTGCTCAGCCAAGAGATGCAATCAGCAAGGCTCCAGGACTGTCTGGGAAGTGGGAGTGCTTGCTCTCACTTTATGCCCAGTTGGAGTTCCATCTGTCAGGGAGGAGGGTGGCTGAAAATCTCCCCCAGCCAAATGCTTAGCTGGGAGATTCCTGAAACCACTACCTCCAGGATGAGCAGCAGGGTCCAGCCTGGCAGAGAACTACAGGAAATCTTGCCCCAAGCCTAATGCTCAGTTGGGGGACACCTCCCCAAAAACCTCTCAGATGATCAACAGGCTTCAAATAAGCTGCTGTTGGACTCTCTGAAAGCCTGCCCCATGCTCATCTGTGGGGCTTGAGCTTCCCAGATCCACAAGTGGCTTCAGAAAAGCGGCAATGAAGTGAGGAAGTATCTCAAAGCCTGTAAATAAAACCTGTTAAACAGTGTAGCAACCTTCCTGAGCAACAGCAGGCAGCAGAGAAGCCAACCAGGAGTAGCCAGGTTATGGCCAGGGTAGGAGCTGGCTGAGAGCTGGGAGGTTACAATGATGGGTTCCTCGCCCCTCAGATGTAGGAAGCAGGTAGGTAGCAGGAGGTGCTATCTGAAACTCTGGTTCTAGCCTGGTGCTCAACTGGGAGATTCTTGACTATCCAGATGAGCAGCAGGCTTCATGGGGGCTGGGTGAACAAGGAGATTATGGGGGGCAAATCTCACCCAGGCCTGAAGCTCTGCCTGGAGACCCCCCAATTCCTACCAGAAGGTTAGGCAGCAAGTGTCTTTGAGGGGCCCAAGTTCTACTCCGTGCTCAGAAAGTGTTCTTTGGAGCAGAAAGATCTCCAAGCTTTGCTGCACCGCAGGCGCTGAAGCCCTGGAATCTCTCTCGAGTGAGCTGCTATTGATGAGTGCGGCTGAGCTGGTTAGGACAGGAGGCTTGTCAAAACTCCTAGTAACAGGAAAAGTTTCAGGAGACCCACTGAAAGACCACTGAAAGACCACTTCTGGCTTCTGTACCCAGCCCCAGGAGGGTAGTGTAATCAAGAGGTTTAGCAAAGCAGGAAAATGTGATCTGGCACACCTGAGAAAGGCAGCCCCGAGGAACTGCACACTCCTGGGAGTTGGGAAAGGAGCATAACAGTTTATGCTCCTAGCATGATTCCTAGTGGTTGCAAGCTGAAGTGAGAACAAGCTAGGTTTGATCCTCAGGATAGGGAATATGTGTATTGAACACCAGAACTTTTGAATTCTCTCTAGGGAGGTAAGACTTCCAGGGTTACTGTGTGAGAAGCAGACATAACCAGGACTAGAGCAAGGGGGGTTTGTCTCTAGCTTTGGAAGGGTAGTGGGTTTTAGGACAAAGGCATTTCAGGAAGCTGGAACAGACTGGATAGGTTAGGGAGCTGGGAGCCATAACTCCTAGATTCTGTCTAGGGTTGCTAGCTGGCAGGGGTGGGGTGGGACAACCTCACTGTGCCTTCAAAAGCAGCTTGAAAAGCTATGCCTGCTGGACTTCCGCCTGCTTGGGAGATACTAAAGCAGGCTTCCTCAACCTCGGTCCTCCAGAAGTTTTGAGACTACAATTCCCATTATACCTGACCACTGGTCCCGCTAGCTAGGGATCATGGGAGTTGTAGGCCAAAAACATCTGGAGGGCCAAGGTTGAGGAAGCCTGTACTAAAGGCATAGGGAACATGGCAGGAGGAAAATTCTCCTATGCTGTAGTTTGCTGGATTTTATGTATGGTAGGGTTGCCTTTTTTGATTTCATCATTTTACTGAGTTGTTGCATGGTTGATTTTAATTTTGTCTATTTAATTTACGTACACTGCCTGGAATATGCTCTTTTTATTATAAACAACTTATAAGCTAAATAGTTGAACCTCTGCTTTATTGGGTAGAAGAAAGTAGCAGGCCAGTGCATTGTCATTTATGGAGTAGGTGAGGCCCACAAACCACCGTCTTTCAAATTTAGAGCTCAAAAACAGTTGCAACTGACTAAACGGACTGACTTGGCTGGATTTTATCTATTGTGATTTGTGTCTTCCTGATTTAATCATTTTACTGAGTTGTTGCATGGTTGGTTTTAATTTTGTCTATTTTATAACATATGCTACAGGGAGATTATTATTTTTTTAAGTTACTCATAAGCTGAATAGTTGAACATCCACTTTATCCAGTAGGAGGAAAGTATCAGGCCAATGTTATGTCATTTGTGGAGTAGGTTGGGCCCATAAACCACCAGCTGCTGATACTCCGTAGACTAGATAATCTTCCACACTTAGAACTCCAAACAAGTTGCAATTGGCTGTACAAACTGATTTGGCTTCACCTTCATATTATTACTGCCAGTTAATGCTGTTCAAATATTCTCCCATCACAGTTTGCTTGCCTTTCCTTTTTTGACCGCTGCTATTTGATTGTCCCCTTACCCAGTTTCAGTCAAATTTGTACATGAGGGGGCACTAAGAAGGACATCTGCAACCTGCAGCTGGTGCAGAGCGAAGAGGAAGTGAGAGAACTCGCACGACTAAAAGAGGCATGGGATTTTGAGGTGTGGGCAATGCCAGCAAAAAACACCACCCAAGATAGTGAGAAACATGCGCTGACTCAAGACATAAGTCTATCAGTGTTCAAGGAAGCTATGTCTCATTCAAACCATACATTTAAAGCACTCTCTCCCCACTGTTTCATGGCTTCCCCTAAAGAATCCTGAGCTCTGTAGTTTGTTAAGGGTGCTAGGAGCCGTTAGGAGACCCCTCACAGAGCTACGCTTCCCAGCATTCTTGGGGGGAAGCCATGACTTTTAAGGTGATGTAAGAGCACTTTAAGTGGATGGTGTGAGGGTGACTGTGCATTCACGACTGCAGCTATAGATCTTGAGCCAGAATTCAAATCTTGATTGTTTCATCCCACTGGTTTTGGTTAGATGAAAGGGGCTTAAATCTAATGACTTGGTCTCAGATGGGTAGTGAGTCAGCCACCGAAGTGGCTATTACCTTTTCTCCTTCATCTTACTCCAAACCAAGATAACTCAGTAGCTAAAGGCTTTCTCGCTGTGGCAGGAAAAGCTCCCCCCCCCCATAACTTTCTGAGGGACACCTGAGCGCGGCCCAAAAGCAGGAAATAAGCTGCCAACCTCAAATGTAAATGTATCTAGTCTGGATACTTGCAATTTGCAATCTGTTGAGCAACCGGAAGCTTTTGTCATGGGGCAGAAGTCCAGCAGCACCCTCTTGGCCTGAGGCTCCATACCTCCTAATGGACACAAATACCTTGTTCTTTAGAGCAGTGTTTTTCAACCACTGTTCCGCGGCACACTAGGTGCCGCGAGTGTTGCCTGGTGTGCCGTGGGAAAAATTGAAAAATTACTTTATATATAGTCAATATAGGCACAGAGTTAAATTTTTTAACTTTTCAATGGTGGTGTGCCTCGTGATTTTTTTCATGAAACAAGTGTGCCTTTGCCCAAAAAAGGTTGAAAAACACTGTCTTAGAGGTAGTAAACCTAGGTCTCAGAGGTAACACACAGCGGATGCTCTTTTATAAATACAAAACAAATCCCCACATTGTTTTTTTTTTTAATGCACTGTTCATTTTCCACTTGTGAGAACACTGGGGAGGTGTGGAACTTCTTGCCAAGGTGCCAAAGGTACCCCCCGTCCGACTTTTTAAACCCTTCCCAGACCTACCGCAGACTTTTCCTTTAGTGTTTTCCCCTGGTCGGAATATGCCAATGAATTGTGATAATGGCTCTTGCTTATCTGGGTGGGGGAAACAGTGAGGCATGTGTGTGCAGAATTCTGACTTTTCTACAGCTAGGATGTACCAAGGTAAGAATTGCATGTGTTTCTCTGTTCAACCTTGTTGCATTTTTGCCTTTGGTCCTGCCTGCCAATGAAATGTGGCCCCTAGAAGCCTGGTTAAAATGGATGTGGCCCTTTGCTTTAAATATTTCTTCCCTTTCCTTTGGGCATAGGCAGTTGCAGATTTGCCACCATAGTGACAACTAGACCAAAACGACACCCTTACTCCTTACTGCTTACCCCCAAGCCCACACCCCACACTTTCTCACATTCCTTTCCCTTTTGCATAACAGGCATTCGGCAATTTTTAGAGAACACCAGCCTGCCAGTGGGTGTTAAACAGAGCTGTGTGTATTCTGCAAATAATTCAGCATCCTAAGTTTTCACTGTTCTTAAAGCAGGTTTCTAAATCTCATAGCTGAGAAAATGAGCTTGAAAGTGAACAGATATTTCCTTGCCCCCCCCCCAACAACAAACAGCAGTGAGATCAATCATGGAACCTCAATCATTCCAGGTGAGCTTAGCACTTGTCAACAATGGCAAAAATAAGAATGAACTCGGACGTGCCCAAGTGTCTTGAGGTTAATGCGCTACCTCAAATAATGTTTACCAGGCCCCTTATGGGGTTTGAGGCTCTTGTTGTTAATGCTGGCTCTAAGAGGAACGGATTTGTCTTGAGGATTAATAAAATCTTAATTGAAATTTGGGCAGGCTCCCTTGCACGGCTAAAAGGAGGCAGATAGGAGGGACGAAGCATACATATCTGTGGTGCTCTAGACCAGAAAAGTCAATGTCTCCCTGTATAAGGGAAAACATATAAAGATCAGCCTACAGTACAATTGTCACATATGGAAGATAACATAGCACCAACAGGTTGGCATGAATGTGGTGCTAGAGGCGCATATTATCGCTCGCTGTGTTGTGATGAAGGGATAAATGAGATGATGAGATCCTGTGACTCCCGCTCAGCTCATGGAATCATACAGGTGAAACTCGAAAAATTAGAATATCATGGAGGGGTTCATTTCTGTCTGTAATTCAACTTAAAAGGTGAAACTAATACAGTATATGAGACAGACTCATGGCATGCAAACCGAGATATGTCAAGCCTTGATTTGTTATAATTGCGATGATTATGGCGTACAGCTGATGAGAACCCCAAATTAACAATCTCAACTTTGGGGTTTTCATCAGCTGTACGCCATAATCATCACAATTATAACAAGCAAAGGCTTGACATATCTCGCTTTGCATGTCATGAGTCTATCTCATATATTAAACTCCAGTAGCTAATGAAAACAATTGCTTACATAAATGGACTTTCCACGATATTCTAATTTTTCAGGTTTCACCTGTAGAATAGTAGAATTGGAAGGGGCCCCCCGAGGAACATCTATTCCAACCCCCTGCATTGCAGGAACACAAAAACATCCACATTTGCTGGACAGCATACTCTCAACATGCATTCCTCTCTTTTTTTTATTGCAGCAAGAACCACAGCCCCAACGGTCTTCCCATTGCCGCCCTGTAGCCAAGACTCCTCCACTCCCTCCCAGGTCTCCATAGGTTGCCTGGTCACTGGCTACTTTCCTGAACCAGTCACAGTACAGTGGAATTCGGGGGCCATCACACGTGGCATCCGGACCTTCCCTGCACTATTGGATTCATCCAGGGGCCTCTACACCCTCAGCAGCCAGCTCACCATCCCAACCAGCACCTGGGAATCGGAGAAGTTCCAATGCAATGTCGCCCATGCAGCTTCCAGTTCCAGAATCAGCAAAGACATTGAGCGTGAGTCTGGCTGGGCCTTGGTTATCTGCTTTCTTTTTAACCTACAAATGGATGATCGACCCGGCAAAAGAAAGAAAAGTAAAATACGAGGGTGGGGAGAGACGGGAAATGGATTCAGTATCTTTGGGTAGTATTATTGTCTAGCACCAAGGCATGTTAAGCACAGCAGCAACTCAACGTTGGCTTACAAACAAAATGTGGGAGACAAGTTCGGAGTTGTCTGCTCAGCACTAAAAGTGATGTTAGGGTTGTGCCATTTCAGATTTCAGTCGTCGGGGGCAATTTTAAAAAATCCAGCGGCATTTTTTTAAAAAAAATTAAACTACACTTTAATGTTAAATTGTTAAATTTGTGGTGATTTATTTTTAAATTTTATTTATTGCTGCTTTATTCTCAGAGCAATGTTACCAGCATGTGTACCACACGCAGTGTGTGCTGCTAATAGTATTCATGACCTGCTCCTTTAAACTGCTTGTATTCACTTGCACAACCAGTAGGAGGGAAGTACCTTGATGAGACGGTGAGGCTGTTCAAATCAAAGTGGGTCCCTCAAGGCTTACATTGAGCAGGAGACAGGTCCCAAAATGGAGATCACTAAGATCACAGAGAAGTGGTATCAATGTCCCTCACATATATGAATGTGGGGGGAGAAGATAAATTCGGTTCACATTTAAAGGTGAATCTACATATTTCGCAGCACTTGAACCAAAACATGGCCATCATTTCCAACTTGCACTTCTTTAAATTGTGCAAAGCTGTCCATCAGCCAAGTAACATGCACACACAAAAAAATACATATCGTGTGTTTATAAATAATATATAAGCATGTGTTACATTAGGAGAATTGTTTTATAGGAATGTTTATATTAGGCAAAATTTCACTCAGGTGTGTGTATATTAGGAGAAGTTTGAATTAAAATGCAGATGACTTTTCATGAGGACTGGTTTGCAGATTGGTGTGAAAAAAACTTGAAAAATAAGCAACTGAGAGAACCCGTAACTGACAGATTCACCCATCCTTGCCTTCCTATAATGTAGGCCAAACTGCAAAATCACCAGTGGCCCCGGAAGTCCGCCTGCTCCATTCCTCCTGCAATCCCAGATCCAGTGATGCCACCATTGAGCTGCTCTGCATCATCTCCAGGTTTTACCCCAAAACGGTGACGGTGGAATGGCTGGTGGGTGGGCAAACTGGGCAGCTGGCTTCATTCACTGAGGAGCCCAAGAAGGATGCCCAGGGATACACCTTCAGTACCACAAGCACAGTCAATGTTAGCCAAGAAGACTGGCAGGCTGGGAATGTCTACTACTGCCAGGTGTTCCACGAAGCAACACAAACAAAGGTGAAGAGCCAAGCCAAGAAATGTGAAGGTAAGAGCAGCTGACGAAGTTGGCACTTGGGTTTTCCTCTGTTTTGGTGGGCATGGACTCGAATGTGAAGGGGAGGGCTGCTTCCAGATTGCAGCTTCCTCCCACTTCATTTACAGATATATAGATATGTTGTTGTTCAGTCGTTCAGTCGTGTCCGACTCTTTGTGACCCCATGGACCAGAGCACGCCAGGCAGCCTATCTTTCACTGCCTCCTGCAGTTTGGCCAAACTCATGCTAGTCGTTTCGAGAACACTGTCCAACCATCTCATCCTCTGTCATCCCCTTCTCCTTGTGCCCTCCATCTTTCCCAACATCAGGGTCTTTTCTAGGGAGTCTTCTCTTCTCATGAGGTGGCCAAGGTACTGGAGCCTCAACTTCAGGATCTGTCCTTCCAATGAGCACTCAGGGCTGATTTCTTTAAGGATGGATAAGTTTGATCTTTTTGCAGTCCATGGGACTCTCAAGAGATACAGCTGCTTTCAATTATGGCCCATTGAATTAAGCCTTGAACACATGACCTTAATGGTAGAGTAGTTGTTTTCCATTTCTGCTGGAAGCAGGACTCGGGGAAGACATAGTGCAGTGGACATCAGAGTGCCGCAAATGTCCATGAAAAGTCTTGGCAAATATGCTATCCTCTTCAGGGGAGTAGGGGAGTTTGTCTCAGTGGTGTAAACCTTCTCCTGGATAGAACAATGTAGTCTTGATAGCAGAAGCTGATGTTGTAGAGGAGGGTGACAGAGCACTGTTTGTTCCTGCTCATTATTCACAATGGAATATGGAGCTTTTATTAATTTTAGGACAACCAAGGGCAACAAACACCAGCTTCCTTCTTTTAATATTTGTACCAAGTCTGGAGTTTTTGCTCCCTTTTACTCTGCAGCAAGGAATGCCCTTGTTAACAGATTATTATTATTATTATTATTATTATTATTATTATTATTATTATTAATTTATATTTGTACCCCAGCCACTCTGGGCTGCTTCCAACAAATATAAAAGCATAATAAAGCATCAAACATTAAAAACTTCCCTATACAAGGCTGCCTTCAGACATATTCCAAAAGTTGTATAGTTATTTATCTCCTTGACATCTGATGGGAAGAAGTGAGAGTCAAATAGAGAACTAACATGAAGTCTGTGCCTCTAGATGCTAACGTCTGCCCTTCCACTGGCATTGATGTGAGAATCATACTCCCAACTCCAAAAGACCTGTACGTAAACAGCGACCCCAAACTCATCTGCATGGTAGAAAACCTGATAGATACAGATGGGCTGAAAATCAGCTGGTCACGGCAAACATCAGGACCTGTGAGCCAAGAACTACTGGAAACTAAAGAAGAGGCTAATGGAAAGTACACCGCTACGAAGGCCCTCTCTGCCACAACGTGGCTACAGGGAGATAAATTCACCTGCAAAGTGGAATATCCAGGCCTGGCTGCTCCCATCATTAGGACCGTTGCCAAGACGACAGGTAAGGGGGAAACAGGATTGGTATCCCATCCTGGGGCTGGTGGCTTTGTGTTTCAGCAGGAAAACACAACACAACTTGGCAAATCTGCAGTTTACGCTAGAGACACAAGTTACAATTTCAAGCAGTCTGGTTGAGGTCTTGTGCAGGTTTGCACAATCATTCTACCCTTGTCTCTGCTCAAAGGTTTTATGGTGCTAGAAAAATCTGCAATACATTTCTTATCAGAAGGCAACACTGGAACCAAGGAAAGAAAGGCTTGTGTCCACTGCTGGGGCCAAGACCTCTCCCATTACTCTTTCCACTCTCATAAAAACCATTTCATCTCTGGTTACGGATCCTTCAAACCCCTGAATCTGTCTATTGATAATGTTTACCCAGCATTGGTCAAGCTAGATGAAGGATTGAGCCAGTTCTGATGAAGGCAGATCTTTATTTCTTTGCCTTGGTGGCCCACTCCACACAATTAACAAGCCACCAGGGTAACTGCTTCAAGGAGCAACTGTGCAGAGCTTGCTCTTTGAAGTTTGCAAGATTTTTGCCTTTCAACCCCAAACGATGCTGCAACTTGAGCATACCAGTACCTTCTCGGGAAAGACTGGGATTCTGTGTGGGCTGGGTGACTTCTGTATATCTGTTGAGAAACTGGGCTGTAGAGATTCCTCATATCTCTGCTGTCCCAGTTTTTGCTCTTATTCATTCATCCAGCTCAAAGAAGCCCAACACATGCTATATAGATCTTCACATAGATCTGCACACTGATGGTGATTCAGTTGAAGGCACTTCAGCTCGTTGGCAATTGAGTATTTACCCCACTGTGTCCACTGTGCAGACATAAACTGCTCTTAAAGAATCTAGCAGATAATATTTACAGTCAAGTGACATTAAAAGCCAGGTGGAGCAACTATTGGGAACATACTGCTGTTAGGAAGTGCATATGAACAGGCCAGAGGTGAGACAGGCTCTCTGCAATAACCCTGTCTGGAGTACTTATGTTCAAGAGAACAAAATCACAGGGACTCTCACTGTCAACACTGCATCCACTCATTTGGTCTAAACTTAACTACGGTTGCCTCTCCTTTTCTCTCACATATATTGTCCCTGATCTCAAAAAGGCGCGACCCAGGCTCCTGAGGTGTACCTTTTCCGGCCCCACCCTGAGGAAGTCCGTACTCGGCCAACTATGCTGACCCTCACCTGCCTGGTCACTGGGTTCACCCCAGAAGCAATTTCTGTCCAGTGGCTGAAGAATCACAACGCTATACCTGAAGATCACCATGTCAACACCCCAGTCATGAAGAACAACAACAACCATTCCTATTTCATGTACAGCCACATGAAAATCCCATTCTCTGACTGGAACAATGGAAATGCGTTCACCTGCATGGTTATCCACGAAGCCCTCCCCATGAAGTTCACCCAGAGGACCGTGGAGAAATCCCAGGGTAAAAAATGAGGACCATCCCTCCTACGGCATTGCAACTTCTTCAGCCTCTCCCAGATTTTCCTCTAGCATTGTTAGATAAGCCCTGTGTAAATAATTTCCATGCATGCATGTTTGGCCTATGGCTGAATAAAAAGAGAACCGACTCAGCTATATCCCATGTTGTGGTCATTTGCAGGAGAAATTGATGACTAGCGTGGGTTTTGGAAAGTGTGTGTGTGTGGATTAATTAAGTGGGTATTCATGTTATTTGGAAGTAAAATGTATTCACCATTATCAGAGCTATGCCATGGGGAGTGGGGAGGTTGCAAAGGTCTGATGTCAGTATATGTGTCGTTTTACTGCTCACAACAGGCCCTTGCTATGTGCCAGAAGTGAGATGGATTTTGTCCAAAGACACCCAATGAGCTTCATCTAGTTAAGTGGTGATTTGAATCTGGGTCAAATTCCACCAGCCTCAAGTCCAACATCCCATCATCTGCTCCACACTGGCTTCCATCTATACATCTCCATACACAGGAAGCTGCTCTCCTTTTAACGTCTGGTGCTGAAAACATCAAATAAGCTGCTAATACACTACTGAGGAATATTTCTGTACCAGTCTCTGCCTCCTTCAGTCAACTGCCACCATGCCTCAGTTCCTCAGTGGTTCAAACCAATCGATCATGGCAGAGCTGCAGTGTTCACTGCATTCCAACAACATAATTATAGCTCAGTGCTCTTTATATTTTTGAATCTGCCACGCCCCCCAAAAAATCAAAGCCCAAAGTTCATCAATAAGTTTGCCTTTTTTGGCACCCATATATATAGAAGAGAGTCCTGCCCATATCCGAATATTTTGCATTGCCTCTCCTTCCCCTGCCTGTCCCAAATATTGATGTATGGTACATGATGTAAGAAGCTGGCTCATCGGTTTGCCTACTCAGAGTAGCCCCACTGAAATTAATTGATAGGTGCAATTTAGGTTCATTCATTTCAACAGGTCTACGCTGAGTATGGCTAGCATTGGCTGCAAGCTCTGTTGCAGAGCTGGAACCTTGTTCCAATAAGAGGTGCAGAGCTATCTGTATGGAGGTGCAACACAGAGGCCAACGCCATCCTGTGGAAAGTTGGTTCAATGGGGCGCAGCAGCATGAGCAGCATGGACAGAAAGTAGGCAGAAGTCGTCTGGTGCAACATATGTGCACACTCCCCCCTTCGACACATGTAGCTTTCCTTCATGTCAACTCACCTGGCCTGGATTACTGTGCATATCAGTGAAAGGGCAGAAGAAACGAGAGAATGCAAAACACCTGCATTGCTTGAAAGCAAAGAATAGTTTCTGAGGGCCAGATATAATGTGATGCCATGTGGGGGGGGAGGGCATTTTTTGTTGGGCAACCCAGAGTTTGCTGGGGCTGCATTTCAGGTCACTGCACAAGGCAGCAGAATGCGTGTGAGCCCATTATGGCCCATTGCACCCTCTTCCAAGTCAAAACACAGTGAGTGTTTGCACGGCCACATGTGCCTTGAATGTGCACAAAATGGTTGTTGCCTATAAAGGGAGAGGTTTTCTCCCTTACCGCCCCCCATTGTTACAATAGAAGCACCATAGATAAAGGTTATTTTAATCCAGAACCACATAAAAAATAACCTCCCATTGCACCAGGATCCTGACAAAAAAATGGCCTTCAAAGTGACTATTAACTGTTAAAAAGAATCAGAAGAAATTTCATTTGACACCTTTAGCATCACATCAGTAAGACATGGGGTGTGTGTATTAATAATAAACCTAATTTGACCCTGAATTTGAGATGGGTGAGCAAGCTGAGCCAAGTCTGGATAGATGAGTGCGCAAGTCAGATGGAGCCATGAGAAAGAATCCAATTCACAAAATATCCAGGCCATATTAATGGATTGTTCATATATTATTGGGTGGGTTGTAAGAAATAAAAGGCCCAATCAAGACACGTATGTACACAATGCAAAAAGGCAGAGAAAGGGTATGTTTTCCAAAATGATAGTCAGGGATCCCCCTCGGGAACCATCCCATCAAATACAAAAGAACAAAATCTCTGACATTTTGCAAAATCGGAGAAGGGAGAAAATGGGACTTTCAAGTACACTTTCCCCCCAGCCACTCCTCTTTTTGGAAACCAAACACAACATCTCCACTCAATCACTCTTGCCCTAGTTATGCTGCAAGGGTGCGGCCTCATCCATCACACACCAACTCCCTACCCACACACACCTTCTCCCTGGTTTCTCCTTGTGCCAGTGTTAACAGGTAGCTTGCTTAATGTACTGTTTATGGTTTGTTTTGGTGCTTAGAACTCCAGATTCAAATCCCTCCTCAACCATGAAGCTCACTGCGTGGCCTTTCTAGACATCCCTCAGAAAACAGGTTAATTTAAGACTACTGTATGCTAAAACATCCCCAGCTCCTCATTTATTCAGGATTATTCCATCCAGCCATCTTCCGTGAGTCACTGAAACTTGTCAAGACTAGGGTGTATTTTGTCATGTGGTGAAACGGTTAAGCAACTGTTTTGAACACCTCTGCACATAGCTATTCCTCATTTATATATTACCCCAAAAAATGGAAGGAAAATAGCATTCTGCAGATGAGTTGAAACATTGCACAACAGGTTCATCCTAAACAAACTGATGAGAATTAGATGAACCGGTGTTTTAGGCAGAGTGCCGGAAAAGGGAGAACAGGGGAGGGAGGGAGGGAGGGAGAGAGGGAGGGGGGGAGAGAGAGAGAGAGCTGTCCCAACATAGTGAAGTTACTCTACAGGACAAGGCACAAACATTATGTGGGGTGAACAGAGAGGGTTCCCAAAGAGCCAACACCAAGCCACTATTGCAAAATTTAAAAAGGTTAAGGGACCCCTGACCGTTAGGTCCAGTCGCAGACGACTCTGGGGTTGCAGTGCTCATCTCGCTTTACTGGCCAAGGGAGCCGGCGTACAGCTTCCGGGTCATGTGGCCAGCATGACTAAGCCGCTTCTGGCGAACCAGAGCAGTGCACGGAAACGCCGTTTACCTTCCCGCCGGAGCGGTACCTATTTATCTACTTGCACTTTGACGTGCTTTCGAACTGCTAGGTTGGCAGGAGCAGGGACCGAGCAACGGGAGCTCACCCTGTCGCGGGGATTCGAACCGCCAACCTTCTGATCGGAAAGCCCTAGGCTCTGTGGTTTAACCCACAGCGCCACCTGCGTCCCTATTGCAAAATTTAGATAATATTAATTGTTATATAGGCCATAGGTGATCTTGCAGGTATACAGTTAGTGCATCATGGATTTTGTAGTCTATGTTAGACTGTACGTAGAAGAAGGAATAATATTAGTAGTAGGTAATTCGGCATAATTCTATGTGTACAATTAGATATTAGTGGTGGGTGAAGGGATGGCTGAAGTTATGGGATATTTTATGTTGAACACTGCAAATGACGTCTCTCCCTCTCTCCCCCACACAGAAGTGGCTGTGTCAACAATGGATGATTACAGCGATGAGAAAGAGGATGAAATGGATCGTCTCTGGGTCACCATCTTTGTTTTCTTCATTCTCTTCCTCCTCAGTGTTTCTTACAGTGCCACCATTACACTGTTCAAAGTGAGTAGAGAGGACGGTCTGTTATATGTCTACATTTGAATCTTACAATGTGGAGTGACAGAGGCAGCATAAATACCGCAGGAATGGCGGGGGGGGGGAAGCAAAGGATAAGGCTGAAATATTTGTACTCTTTATTGTAAATTAGTGAATGGTTCTGTGGAGGACTCAGCACATACCTTTACTTATCCTTGATGCTAAATAGTCCGTTAGATATCCCATTAAAATCAGAAGACTGAGATGAAGGAAAATATTTGACTTGTTGGTTTGCAAGAGAAGTTTAGGGATAGGAAGATGCTGGAAATGCAGTGAGGTTGAGGGTACGTTCTTTCACATGTGGTGGACCTGTAAAGGGTTAAAAGCGTATTGGGAAATAATCCACAATGAATTGAAAGCCCATGTTTTGTTAGCCCCAAAATGGAAAACGAGCGAGGTCCCAGCTATAGAAGTATGCCAACTTAAACTGATGGAATATACACAGCTTGCGGACCTAAAATATAGAATAAGAAACAAGAAGAACATACATTTAAAGAAGATTGGAAAATGTTTATTGAATGTATAGGAGGGACTGTGTACACTTGAAAACGTTGGCAGCATTAAGATAAATTCAACATTGTAAACAAGTTTTGTTGGATGTAATAATGGAATACTGAATGGTTTAGTTTATGTAAAATATGCAGGGATTTGTGATATGCAAAATGAACCACGGAAAGAGAAGAAGGGAAGTCATTGACATTTTAAGGTTGTTTAAATGAAAATTCTAAACTTCAAAACAGAAAATTTAATAAAAATTATATTTAAAAAAGGGATAGGACGATGCAGAAAGATGGCAAGGAATGATGTTATTATAGAGTGCCAAAAGAAAGTGCTTCTTCACATAGCATAGTTAAGCTATGGAATTTGTTCCTACAAGAGGTAGTGATGACCCCAGACTTGGATAGCTTTAGAAAGGATCACACAAATTCCTGGAGGATAAAGGTGATCAATGGCTACCAACCTCAATGGCTTCATTGTTCAAAACAGTGTTCTTCTGAGTATCAGTTGCATTCAAATCCTGCCTTTGGGCTTCCCACTACAGCATCTGGTTGGCCACTGTGGGAGCAGGAGGCCAGACTGCATGGACACTCTTTGACCAGATCCAGCAGGGTTCTTTCATGTCCTTACATTTTCTTGTGAGCTGGAGGTTTATAAATAAATAAGTAAGTAAGTAAGTAAGTAAGTAAGTAAGTAAATATAAGTAATAAGTACAGGGTAAGTAATAACACATCATAGAACTTGCAACCTGTGACTGGCAGGAAACAGGGAGGACAAAACCACGAATGACAAATAGAACAGGCAGATCTTTCTTCTTCCACACTCACTTTTGTTCTGTGTCTTCCTTTCTCCTCACTCTCGCTCCTTCCCACAGGTAAAATGGCTGTTCTCCACTGTGGTAGTCCTGAAAAAGCAGCCAGAAGGCCCCGACTATAAGAATGTGCACCAATGAGTGACCTAGAAGCATTTCCCTGGGAGCTCTTGTCCTACACTTTGAGCGGTGTAAAGAAGAAGTCACTGGCTGGAGATAGGACTCCATTTCCAGCATTAACAACCAAAGCTTCTCTCCACTATCTGCTTCTCTTCCCTGGTAGGGGGACAATGAAACCCCATCAAATGAATGACAGAGAAGCAATTTTGTTAGAACTTGGAGCTGGACTTGTCATATGTCATTTGCTGAGACTGCACTCCCAAGACAGGAAGCCTACTGGCCCTATATACATCTGTTTTCCACAGTGATTGTGAAGAGGAGCAACCAGTACTCCCAACCCAAGGTGTGGAGACAGTCACACAGGCCTTGAGAAAGGAGTTTGGCACATCTACTCAGCATAAGTCCTCCTGAGTTCAATGGGACATACATCTAAGTGTACATATGACTGCAGCCTGGGTATCCACTGGACTCTCCCCATTTCAGAGCTTCAGATCTCCTCTCAACCCCATGTTCTGCCATATGATGTGCCTGTTCATCCAACGTACCCTCATCACTAGCAGGCATCCAGTCTCACCCAGCTATTGTCCTTCTTTAGCCAAATCCACCTAAGCACTCTACATAAATGTCCTATTCTGAATATTGCCCTTCCCTATACTGAATATTCAGATCAATCAGTTCTAAGACCCACCCAACACCAACAATATGTTCTTCCTCAGCTGGCACTGAGGACATTTCTGCTATTTTATATATTACATGTTTTGTGGTCACAACCAGTGCTTTCTTCTGGGGGGACGCAGTGGGACGCATACCCCTAAACATTTTCTTTTGCCCCGACCAACGGATGGACTGACATGCCAGCTGTCTCTGCTGCAGCAGCAGCGCGGACTGGAGCTCCATCATTCTCCCTGCCGGGCTGCTGCTGCTCCTCTTGCCGGGCTAGAGCCAGCTGGTGAGCACTCACCCCTCCTCCCTCAAGCCAACCCCACCGCTGCTGCTGCCCTCTCAGCGCCATTGCTATTTTCTAGCTATTTTTAACTAGTTGCTGCTATTTTCATATATTGCATGTTTTGCGGTCATAACTATTTTTACTAGACAATAATAAAAAACATAAATAAATAAAATCGTCTTCTGAAGCTTTTTGTTTGTTTTTGCTCATTCTTCACATACTTTCAGGAAGGAGTTTCATCATCTTTTGGAAAATTCCGCCTGTTGTCCTTCATTCCCATAAAAATCAGTGCTGGGGAACCTGCAGACTTGCAGGTGCTATTGGACTCCAACTCATAAAAGTTGCAGCCAGCATAACAAGTAGTCAGCGATGGTGGGTCTTGTAGTCCAACAACTTCCGGAGGGCCACAGTTTCCTCACCCTTTACTTACATGCCAAGATCCCATGACCCCGCAGTTCTCCAGGAAGTAAATTACCAAATAAGACAACAGGATATAGTTTGTGGCAGGCATCCCCAACCTGCGGCCCTCCACATGTTTTGGCCTACAACTCCCATGATCCCTAGCTAACAGGCCCAGTGGTCAGGGATGATGGGAACTGTAGTCCAAAACATCTGGAGGGCCAAAGGTTGGGGGTGCCTGATTTATGGTTTCAAATAAACCACAACTTTTTTGGCATAAGCATTTGGTGAAACCAGTTTATTTCACTCCAGCCCATCTGCTGGGAATGCATCTAAGGGTAAACCACCTGGAGGGGGGGAATATGACCTACATCAAATAGGGGTACCCCCCGAGGGGTCCCCATTGGAGGGGTACTATGGCTGTAGCCCCCACCTGGGCATTGGGCGGAAGCTACTCCTCCCAGATCAGAACATTCCTTTTTGCTCCAGAGCTGTGATGGCCTGGGATTCAGACTCAGATGCTGAACTTGAGGAATCCCAGCCTGCACAGGATTCCCCGCCTCCAGAACCAGCTGAGCCGGGGCTAGGGCATGAGCCTGAAGGGTCCTCACCTGTGCTGGATCCTCAGGTGCAGGCATCAGCAGAGTCTGCTCTGGCTTCTGATGGGGTGGAGGACCCATTGCCTGCAGGTGCTCCACACCCAGCCTTGTCAGAGGAAGCTGAGGCGGCCCCTGGGTCCGGTAGCCCACCGGCCTCTCCTGAGCTCCAGAGGTTCAGGGCAGAGAGGCGAAGGGAACTGAGTGCTTGCAGGAGGAGTACTCGCCTCCAGGCCAGAAGGAGAGGCGAGTCTCCAGAGGATCGGGGCCGCCCTAAGCGTCAGGGCAGATAAAAGCCAGCCAGCCGCAGCCCCAAGTTGTGTGAGCAACATAGTTGCTAACACGCTTCTGACTGTAACCCTGTTCCTGCTCCTGCCCTATTCCTTGACCTGCTCCCTGCCAGGCTGACCCTGTTGGACTCCTGGACTTAGGATTGGACTGGACCTTGCTTTATGGACAAACCCCTGGGGGCCAGCACAAGAGCTTTCTCTGTGAAAACCTGCCCTTTAAAGCTCATTTGGAGCAAGCAGTACTCCACAGCAACCCAAATGGACTTTTTTTTCCCAAATGAGCACTGAAGAGTGGGTTTTGTGGAGAAACCTCTGGAGTGAAAACAAAACAAAAAATACAAAACTTGGAGCTTTTAAGCATCTATCTATGCTTGGAAGGAGTGGGGCAAAGGTGACTGTGGATGAACCCCGAGATGTGCCATAGCTGTTCCGTCTTTGCCCGCTGCTTCCGCCACCTCTGCCCAAGGTGGTCATCCAGCAAGGGACCAACCAGACTCCAATGGCTCCTCCTCTGGCAGAGCCCAGAGCTCTGAGGCAGGAGCTTCTCATTCACCTGCTTGTAGTACAAGTGAGGTGAGCAATGCTTCTTTCTATGTCAATCATGGGGGGTTCCCTCTCAGGAATATACTGCATTTACTAAGAGGCAAAGGACTCCTTCATAGTAAACACAGCAGGGGGAGGTCATAAAATCATAGAATTGTAGAGATGAGATGGATCTCAAGGGCCATCTAGTCCAAACCCCACAATGCAGGAATCTCAGCTGAAGCATCCATGACAGATCGTCATCCAACCTCTGCTTGAAAACTTCCAAGGAAGGAGAGCCCACAACCTCACGAGAGAGACCATTCCACTGTCAGACAGCTCTTACTAGAAAGAACAGCTCTTCATAGAAAGCCCAGAAGGGAAAGAACGGGCACCATTTAGGAGGCATAAAAAGGGATCTCTCAAATGTTCAGGTTCCTGTGAGGTCCCGTTCCTGCCGCCTTCTGCAGCAGATGTTCTCCTGTCATCATGGAGCCAGCTCAGAAATGTGCGGAGAGGGAAGATGGTGCTGCTGAAACTTAGCCTTCAAAGAGAAGAAGATGCACTCTGACTCTGGTCTGAGGAAGAAGTGGGGGGGGGGGGTTCCCAACTTTAACCAAGATTGTTCTTCTGAGGGTTTATTTTAGCCCTTCTAGCAAAAGCACAGAGTGTGTTAATAGCTTACTGTGGATGAAGTTCCACTTCAGGTCTCCAATTTCAAATATGGTTGCATGGAAGAATATGGTTGCTGCACAGTGCTGCAATTCACTGTTATAACCCCAAATACAGAAGAGGAGTCTGATACTTGTGCGGCTGTTACCTCATGAGGAGTTTTAGGGCTTTCCCTATAGGATGGCTTGGAATTACCCTGCTGCATGAAACTACAGAGTGGGTTTGTCCTTTTTTCTGGTTTTATCAGGCTTCTCAAAGTATAATTTCCTCTCTTTTCTCCTGGTTTTCAATTCGTTGGCTTAGGGAATCCCTGAAATACTCCCAGTTAAGTTTAGTTTTCTGTGCACAATATGTGTAATTTGGCTACAGCTTGCACATGCAACCTCAGATGCCAGACTGTTTTTTTCAATCCCTGGTATCCTGAGAAAGGGCTGAGAGATAACCCTGCCAGTCAGACCCTGGAGTGTCACTGCCAGTCAGTGTGGGCATTACTGGGCTAAATAAAGCAGCATCCTACATTCCCACTGCCATTGAGCATTTTATGTGTCATTTTGCTATTACGTTTATAAATGGTGATGATGATTTATTAAATACGGCATACTGCCTTGTATATTTTTCTGTCAATTGAAAGGCAGGATGCAAGCAGACACCTGGCCACACGACAGGTCTTCTCCTTCCCACTGCAGCTTTCAATATGCCCCAAAAACTGTTCTTTAAGGTTGAGGGACTCTCCAGAGCAGATTTTAGGGGGCGTGTTGGGGCTGGTGGCAGGAGAAGAGGAACCAGAAAGGTCCTGTTGCACAAGTGGTCTTACGTTTCACAAGCAGGCGAACGTCAATGAATAGCGACCATAGATTATAGACCTATTGCCCTCACAATTTAATCTATCCCAAGTAAGAATTGGAAACCATCAGCGGGAATGAAGTGTGATACAAAAATGGTTACTAAATGAGGGTCAGGCCTAGAATGGCACTCAAGCCTGAGTTTGCTGCTTTAACAATGCCATTCTTATAACTGGAAATAATTCCACTTACAATAACGTCATACCAGTGTGGTGTAGTGGTTAAGAGCGGCAGACTCGTAATCTGGGGAACCGGGTTCGTGTCTCCGCTCCTCCACATGCAGCTGCTGGGTGACCTTGGGCTAGTCACACTTCTTTGAAGTCTCTCAGCCCCACTCACCTCACAGAGTGTTTGTTGTGGGGGAGGAAGGGAAAGGAGAATGTTAGCCGCTTTGAGACTCCCTTCGGGTAGTGAAAAGAGGGCTATCAAATCCAAACTCTTCTTCTTCTTCTACCTCACTAAGTTCACTAAAATTGACCATGCAACCCTATACCTGTTTGCTCAGAAGTAATCCTCACTGATTCAATGGGATTTTGAACTCACTGGTGAGAGAGAGGAACAAGGTGAGTTACTAGAGGCCTGGGTACCTGCAAAATTGTATTTATTATTATTATTATTATTATTATTATTAATTTTATTCTCGAAGCGAGTAGCGCGAGTTTGGCCAAACTGCAGGAGGCAGTGAAAGATAGGAGTGCCTGGCATGCTCTGGTCCATAGGGTCACGAAGAGTCGGGCACGACTGAACAACAAAATTATTAATTTATTTATACCCCACCCATCTGGCTGGGTTTCCCCAGCCACTCTGGGCGGTTCCCAACAGAATAAAAAACGATAAAACATCAAACATTAAAAACTTCCCTAAACAGGGCTGCCTTCAGATGTCTTCTAAAAGTCAGATAGTTGTTTATTTCCTTGACATCTGATGGGAGGGCGTTCCACAGGGCAGGTGCGCCACTACCAAGAAGGCCCTCTGCCTGGTTCCCTGTAACCTCACTTCTCGCAGGGAGGGAACGCCAAAAGCCCCTCAGAGCTGGACCTCAGAGTGCAGGCTGAACGATGGGAGTGGAGACGCTGCTTCAGGTATACTGGGCCGTTTACAGGTATGCTGTTTGTTTAATACTTTGGAATCCTGTATATCTTTACCTCACCTTGGTCTTATACATCACCTTGATCACCCCTGGGCAAAAAACAAACTAACCCTGTTAAGTTTAATCAACTAATTAATTAATGTGTGCATAGGTAAGAAAAAAATAAACAAGTGGTTCGAGTTTTTGCAGGCCAAATTCAGCCCAATTCCGGTACTTCAGTACTTCATATAGCCTTGTTTTTCTGAGCAATTGAACTTTTGGGTTTTGAAAAGGTGTTAAACCAGGTGATTAAAAAAGAGGAAGTGATTGGCTCCCAAATATATCCCCTGGACCTCATTTCTGATTATTATTATTTTCACACCTTCACGCCAGCTCTCAGGATGTCAGTGTTCTTTTTAAAGGGACTTCTTAAGAACATGGGGGGAACTCTGAAGGCCTCATTGCGGCGGAAATGACTCCCCCAACACAAACAGACTTTGGGTCATTCAACAGAGGTCTGGCCGCTTCAATCATCTCCAACCTTGGGATCGGTGAGTTCAAAAAAGGGTTTGTTCTTTATGTTGGGGGGCAGGGGAATTGTAGTATGGAAGGTTGGGTGAATGCAGGTACATTGACTCTGGACCAATTGAATAAGATGACTTTTATACATATTTTGCGTTAAATGATACTTACCACTTTCCAGAGGTGGCCTAAAGTATCTACAATGGCAGCATTTGTTAATAACCCTGTTTGGACCAGCACTGAAGACACCAGAAATATTAGAACAATTGGTTAAATCCTTTGAGACCAAAAAGCTGGTTACTATTTTATTGTATAGATATTTGGTATCAATAAATCAATTTGATATGCAGAGTCTGATAAAAGAATGGAATTAAGAATTAGAGATTCCTATATTACCTAGACAGAGAGTGTTTTAGCTTCTGTAGCAAAGGTGTCAATGGATTATGAATTACATCTTAGACAACAAAAAAATAATATTTAGAAATTATGGGACTCTGTTACGTTTGTATAGAAAGGGACTATCTACGACAACTGAGCATCTTTATGTAAGGGAGATGGGGGGAAGTAGAAAGAGCTTGGAGCTGCTGCTCATGAGGCAGGGAGGACTGCCAGGTAGTGTAGGCGATACAGAGCTCAATATAAGGAAGCTTCCTAAGTTCCAGTGTCAGGCTACAGCAACATGGGCACGTGAACCTTCCCCAAGCTCAGAAGCTTCCCACCACTCAGCCAAGAGAGAAGCCTTAAGAAGGTAGGTGAGAAAAGCCCCAGGGCTCCTTGCTAACTTCTCCCAGGCTTGTTACTCAGCTAGATCCCAGCTGGGCTACCTGCCAAGCTGTGTCTTGCATCCAAGCTATGGTTTATGCTAGGAAGCTGGAGGAGGGCAAGGGGGCTACCTGAGAGTCTCGCCGAAGACTCGTGGTCTACTGGGGAACTCCTGAGCTTCAAAGAGATAGGCTGGGAAGAAGAAGGCTGACTGAAAGCTTGCTCAAATGCTAGGAGTTTCCAAACTTCCCAATGAACATTTGGCTTCCAGAGAATTGGCTGGGTGGAAGGAGGAGACAGAAAGATCAGCTGTGAAATTCCTCACCTCACAGTTCAGTAGCAGGCTTTAAACTAGTGGGCCAGGGAAAGTTCCTGAAAGCTTACTCCAAGCCTAATGACTCCTGCTCTCTTGAAGGCTCATGGGAAGCTGATGGGGAGGAAGGGAGCTACCCAAAAGCCTGTCCCAGGCCTGATCCTCAGCTGGGAGATGGCAGGGACCCAGCTGAGCACTAGGGCTTGCAACAAGCTGGACAGGTGCAAGGGAGTGCTATAAAATCCATGTCAGCTGTAAGACGCCTGGCTTCCTACATGAGCATTATGCTTCATGAACCCTGGAGGGGAACAAGGGAGGGGAACTGGAGCTATGCCCCACCTGATGCACAGCTGTAAGAGTCAATACCTAGTTCAGTAATTAGGATTCGAAGGAAGCTAATCCTGGAGCAGAGGAAAGCTGAAGCCAGCCCTGAATGTAAGGTGCTAGGGAGCTGCCAGTGGGGCCCAAGCCTGATGCTTCATTTGGGGGATCCTTGACCACCCAAGTGAGAGCTAGGCTTCACAAAAGCTGAAGGGAGCAGCCGGGTGGGTAGGACTGGCCAAAATGCTTGCCCCAAGCCCAATGCTCAGCTAGAAGATTCTTGACTACATAGCTGTGTGCTACAAAAGCTATAGGGAGCAGCTTCAGGTCTTTCCTGATGCCTGCCACAAGCTTTATGCACAAGTATTTGACAACCCACCCAAGTGGTATAATTCACAAAAGCTGGTGGGGAGGGGAATGCCTGGATGGCTGTCCCAAGCCACACACTCAGTTGGGAGATTTTTTTTTTGTTAGGTTTCTGTTATGCCCACTGTGCAGTTTATTGGAGAATCACAAAACTCTGTTGACACATTCCAGCACTACGCTGTTGGAAGTCGCACGGGAGACGGATGTTGTTATAATTGTTGTTTCCCATTTCTCTGTACTGTTTTTCCCCCGGACTGTCTCTCACGGAGAGCAGACATGATTTCTTTTCTGCCTTGCATAGTTAGAAAATAAATAGCAATATAGCACATACTTCAGGCTGCTTCTGCTGTGTGTTCTCTCTGGAAGAATTGGAGAACGTGCCTATGCCTCATGCAAAGGCTTAGGTCATTAAACAACGTTGGAGGGGAGTCGGAGGTATGGCCATTCGTCACACCGACGTTCCGACATTTTTCCCACCTACCTAGCTGTTGGTGTTCCCATAAGCTGGTGGAGGAAGCAGTTGGGAAGCAGGGCTATGTGTAAGGTTTTGCAATTGATTGGGGGGGGCAGGCTGGTGCCTGGAGGCCTGCTCCAAGCCCAGTGCTCAACTAGAGGATTCTTGATCACTCAGCTGAATGTCAGGATTTATGTAAACTGGCGGGGAGCAGTTGGGAGGAGGGCATGCTCTGAGCCTCATGCTCAACAGGAAGATTCTTGACCACCCAGTTGAGAGTTAGGTTTCTTCACAAAAGCTAGCCAGGTGCTGCCAGGTGGGTGGGCTGCCCAGGTGCCTGCCCCAAGCCTGATACTCAGCTACGAGGTTCTTGACCACCTGGCTGTTCACACAAGCCTGGGGGGGAGCAGCTGAGAAGGTGGGGAGGGCTATGTGGATGCATGGCAAAAGCCAGGTGCTCAACTGTGAGGTACTTGACTTCTCAGACAATCAGCAGACCGATTGTGGCTGGTGAGGAACCAGAGGCTGCCTGAGAACCTGCTTTAACCTAATGCCTAGCTGGGAGTTTCCTGACTTTTCAGATTAAGCTTCATCTGGCAAGGAGGAGGGTGGTTGAAGGTCTACTCCAGCCAGACGCTTAGTTGGGAGATTTGTGCCACTGCCCCGACTCCTTGATGAGCAGCAGGCTTCAGCCTCACAGGGTGCAGGGGAGCTACTTGAAAGCTTGTCCCAAGCCTGATACTCAGCTGGGAGAGATTCCTGGTTTACAGCTGAGCACTAGGCTTAAAACAAGCTGGACAGGTGCAAGGGAGTGCTATAAAATCCACCTGACACTCAACTGAAAAATTCCTGGCGTCATGCTGAAGCAGCAAGTGAGAATAAATGGAGCGGGGGTGGGGGACAGGAGCTCTGTCCCACCTGATCCTCAGCTGGGGGATTCTTCAATACCTACTTCAAGGAAGCTGATCTTGGCACACATAGGAAAGCTGAAGCCAGACCACAGTGCAAAGCTTCTGCAGGTGCTGGGGAGCAGCTGGTGCTCAACTGGGAGATTCTTGACCAACCAAGTTTGAGTGGCACTGCAGAAAAGCTGGTGGGAAGCAGCTGGGTGGGCTGACGAAATGCCTGCCCCAAGCATGATGCTCAGCTAGGAGTCACGAAAGCTGGTAGGAAACAGCCAGTGGTGTTTCCTGATGCCTGGTGCAAAGCTGGAAGGTATGTGACGACTCACCCGAGTACTATCATTCACAAAAGCTGGTAAGGAGCATCCAGGAGAGAGGACAGCCTACGTAGATGCCTGTCACAAGCTCAGCTAGGAGAGTTTTGACTATCCAGCCGAGCATTAGAATTCACAAAAGCTGGTGGGGAGGAGCTGAGAGGGGAGACTGCCTGGATGGCTGCCCTAAGCCTAGTGACCGACTAGGAGATTTCTGACCACCCAGCTGTGTGTTAGGCTTCACACACAAAAACTAGTAGGGAGCAAGGTGGGAGGCTGCCTGGAAGCCTGCCCAAAGCCTAACACACAGCTGGAAGATTCTTGCTAACTCAGATCAATGTAAGACTTCACATAAGCTAGTGGGAAGCAGTCAGCAAACTCTCTGGATGTCTGCCGTTAGCCTGGTGCTCAGCTGGGAGGTACTATCAATCAGCAAACTTCAGGGGAGGATGGCAGGGAACAAGGGGACTGCCTGAAGAGCTTGCTCTAACCTGATGCTAGCTGGGAGCTCCCCAAACTTCCCAGATGAATGTTGGGCTTCATTTGGCAAGGAAGGTGACTGAAAGTCCACTCAGGTGCTTAGCTGGCAGATTTCTGACCACCAACCACCCCCCAGATGAGCAGGAGGCTCCAGCCTGGCAGGGAGCAGAGGAGCTGCCTGAAAGCCTGTCCCCATGCCTGACGCTCATCTATGGTGTTTTTGGCATCCCAGATCCCCAACAGGCTTCAGGAGCAAGGAAGTATCTTAAAGCCTGCCAAGCCCAGTGTTAAACTGAGAGACCCATAACCTTCCTGAGCCACAGCAGGCTGCAAGAAGCCGAAAGGGAGCTAGGAGGTTCCTGACCCTTCAGATGTAGGAAGCTGGTAGACAGCAGGAGGTGCTTTCTGAAAGTCTGGTCCAAGCCTGACGCTCCACTGGGGAATTCCTGACCATTCAAACGAGTAACAGGCTTTATGGGGGCTGGATCTGCTCCAGGCGTGAATCTCAGCATGGAGATCCCCCAATTCTTACTTGAATAGTAGGCTTCAAGATCAAGTAGTCTTGGATCAAGTAGCCTACCTTAGCTTGGCTCCCAGCTCAGGGTCCGGCTTCAGGGAAGCCATAAGAGAAGCTGACGGGGAGCCAGTGGGCTACTTGAATGCCTGTCCGACGCCTGAGCCATAATGTGTAGCTTCAGGGCTTCATATCTTGAGACCTGAAACTGTGAGCAAAGCCAAGGAACAAGAGGGTTAGGAAGCAAGCGGCTCTGAGGAGCCTAAGTTCTACTCCCTGCTCAGAAAGTGTTATTTGGGGCAAAAAGACCCCTAAGTTTTGCTAGGCTGCAAGGGCTGAAGTAGACAGGAGTGGGCTGCAAGAGATGAGTGGGGCCGAGCTGATTAGGACAGAGGTCTGAACCCAGCCATAGAAGAGTAGGGTAGTTAAGTGGTTTAGAGAACAAGGAATGTGGTACCTGAGAATGGCAGCCCTGGGGGAGGAGAGAGGAGCATGACAGCTTAAAACAAGCATGGACTCCCCACATTAGGAGAGTGGTTTCCAGTGGTTGCAAGCTGGAGTCAGTGTTTATTGGGACTCCTAGGTTTGATCATCAGCTCTGACTGAGGAGGAAAGGTAGAGAAGATGTGGGTGACTGGGGAGGGGGCCTGTGCAAGGTCAGAAAGGAAGCTCCATGGGGCTGAAAGGCAGAGAAGCTAGAGAAGGACATGTTTGGCAGTTGCCACTATTTATCAGGTTCCTATTTTCTGGAACTTGTCTCTGGCAAAGCGGGTTCTCCACTTAGGGAGAGCACGGGTTGCGGAAGGGTTAACAGGAGAACTCCCTTGTTGCTGGGCGGGTTAGTTTGGATGGCCACAGTTGAGATTGGGCTCATCGGGTTGCTGGATAGATGAGCATGTTGCAAGTTAATGATTGACAGGCATAGTTGTTTAAATTCTTGCACGCGACTTTTAGGTTTCACTTTTGCTGCGTGCAACGGATCTCCCGCCCTCCTCCCTGTTTTCAGGGCCTTTTCTCTTCTTGCATTTGACCTTGCTATGCCTGTCATGGGGTCGTCCGCTTTGGAGCGGGGGCCTGGTAGGAATTTTGTCCATTTGGCTGATTGGCTGGTGCCATTTGGTTTTTTGCCTACTGCATAGCAAATCGTCACAACTTGTAAGGTTGCGGTTAGGCATTGGTTAAAATTGGTTGGTGTAGGGGTAAGGAATTGGCTGGGCCTGCCCCTAAGAATGCTGCTGCAAGGGTATTCCGTTAAAGGAATCCAGGGGCTCATCTTGCTTTTGTCCGTACCCCCCGAGAAGGGGCTAGGGCCGTGCAAGAGCCCCTGGGAGCATTTGGGGGAGAGCTGAGGGCCTGGCACCCAGCTCCTGATCTCACCCCTATAGGTGTTTACCCTTAATGACTTCGCTGGCTAGCGGATGTCAGTTCTGTCCCAGGGCAGGGGGACAGATAGTTGGAACCACTCACATTGGTTGTATTTAAATAAAGTTGTGGCCAAAATTATGCCCCAAACCTTAAAACTTAAATGACTGTGTGAAGTGTGAATTACTGGGGGGGGAGGTGACTTGGAACCTCAACACGCAAAGCACTGTCCCTGCCTTGCCTTTGGGCTGGGCCTTGTTGAAACCATCTTAATTATGAGTTGCTTTTGTTCAGCAGCATCCCCAGGACTTCTAAACATCTCTGTGTGGACAGTGATTCACACAACTCATCTTTAACACTCACACATGCTGATGACGCTCACATTCAGCATTTGTGAACATATTGTTGGACTCATGCTTTGTCACAATATTTGCACCTTCTTGGCTTTTAAAGATTGCCGGGCAATCCCATTTTATGCCTGGATTTTATCTACTGCTGGGTTGTCTTTTCTTGATTTAATCATTCTACTGAGTTGTCGCATAGTCTGTTTTATTACGCATGCTGCCCGGTGAGTCAGGCACCAGAGAGACACGGCTGTTTCCTTGGTCTTACTCCTGAAACAAGGTATCTAAGCAGTTAAAGTTTTTTTTCCCCATCATGGCAGGAAAAGCTTCCCCTCCTAACTTTCTGAGTGACACCTGTGCGGGGAAAGGAACTGGCCATGTGCAAACGTGTCTGCAATTTGCAAGCTGTTGAGAAACCTGAAGTTTTTCTTATGGGACAGACGTTCGGCAGCACCCTCTTAGCCTAAGGCTCTGCATCCTCTAACGGACAGCAAGGCCTTGTTCCCACAGAGGTAGTAGACCTAGGTCTCATGGCTGATATGCCCTCGTTTTTTTCAACCTGCATTATTTGTAAAAGGTACTGTTGTTGTTCAACTAGTGAACCAGGGGGAAGTGGGGCACCTCATGCTTAGGGGACAAATTTGCCCCTCCATTCTCTCCGTCCAGCTTTTACAACCCTCCCCAGATTTACCACATCCCATTTTCTGAGTGTTTTTTGCCTGGTTGGGAAGTGTCCTGGTTGGGAATTGTGATAATGGTTCTTGCTTAACTTGGATGGGGGAATCTATGTGTGCACAGAATCCTCTGAATTTTCCGCAGGTAGAAAGTGCAAAAGTGAGTGTTCCATCTTTTCCTCTGCTCATCTTTGCTGCTTTTGACTTTGAGCAGACTCCAATTACCATGTGCCCCCAGAACATTGCTCATGATGGAATGTGACCCTTGGGTTACAAATGGTCCCTACCCTGCTGCTAGAATTGTTCCTCCCTGACATCGTTTCCTTTAGGCATAGGCCAGACACAGTTTTGCCACCAGTGAAAACTAGGCAAAAACTACACGCTTCCTTCTTAATGATTTCCATAAACCACAAAGCCCCCTTTTCATGGATGTAAGATCCACCCCACAACTTTTTTTTTAAATTAAATAAATGTAGAATTTCAAAATAAAAAAGTATCTGGTTTGGTTATACATTAAGAACTGGAAGCCCCCCCCCCCAAAATTGATGTGGAATTCACTGAATAACAGTGCAAATGCAGCTCAAGGACAGGTGTCAAGCATTTGGCAAATTTGGAGAGATTCAGCCAGTGGGTGGGTGCTAAACGTGGCTGTTTGTATTCTGCAAATAATTCAGCATCCTAAGCTTTCGGTATTTTCAAGAAAGTTTCTAACTTTTGTGGTTAAGAAAATAAGTTTGAAACTGTTGCTTTGGTGCAATAGATACCTTCCCTCTCTCAAACAAAAGGCCAGGAGATCAATTAAGCAGCGTTCTTCGTGCCCAGTAGGTTTGAAACTTGTTGGCAATAGCAGAACTATGGATGAACTGAAGGATGCGGGTGGCACTGTGATCTAAACCACTGAGCCTCTTGGGCTTGCTGATCAGAAGGTCAGTGGTTTGAATCCCCGTGATGGGGTGATCTCCTGTTGCTCTGCCCCAGCTCCTGCCAACCTAGCAGTTTGAAAGCACACCAGCGTAAGTGGATAAATAGCTACCACTGCAGCGGGAAGGTAAATGGCATTTCTGTGCATTCTGGTTTCCGTTATGGTGTTCCGTTGCACCAGATGCAGTTTAGTCATGCTGGTCACGTGACCCAGAAAGCTGTCTGTGGACAAATGCCAGCTCCCTCGGCCTGAAAGCAAGATGAGCATTACAACCCCATAATCACCTTTGACTGGACTTAACCGTCCAGGGGTACTTTACCTTTACCTTTATGGATGAACTTGAGCATGTCCCAGTGTCTTTCAGGTAAATGTGCTGCCTCAAATAATGTTTGAGATAGGCCCCTTATGGGGTTTAAGGCTCTTACTGTTAGCACTGGCTCCAAGAGCAAAGGATTTGTTTCTAGTATCAATAAGATCTTAACAGAAATTGTGACAGGCCTCCTTACTGAACCGAAAGAGGTCTGGGAGATACATATGGGTGAGCAGAGTGATGAAGTAAAATGTACGAATCTATGGTTTTCCTGACCAGGGAAGTCACTGTCGACTTGCGTAAGGGAAAACACTTAAAAATTAGCCATAAATCGTAGAGAACTCCAGGACAACTATTGCCTATGGAAACTAACACTCACTCCAGGTCTTGGAGGTTAAGCCACCTGGGAGACCCTTAATTCTAAGAAGAATCCCACCCGGGGCATCAGACAAGCTCTGCACAGGCCCAAACATAGCTTCTTCTTCTTTGGCGATCACTCGTAGCCGAGTAAGATGGTCTTCCATAAACACGGTTTTAACAGTGGGTCCATAGGTGACTGTAGAGGCCAGTTCTGGATCCACACATCCTTCCACAGTGGGGACATAGATTTCCGGGCAGGAAATGATCATGGTGAGGGTTTGCCAAGCGTGCCTTCCTCTTAGCACATTTCTCCCTTTCATCCTGACTTCAAGCATCTTCAAAACTCATGAAACCTTTGGTAAAGGCTGTTCTCCAGTTGGAGCACTCACAGGCCAGTGTTTCCCAGATGTCATTGTTTATACTACTTTTTTTTTTAGATTTGCCTTGAGAGAGTCTTTAAATCTCTTTTGTTGACCACCAGCATTACACCTTCCATTTTTAAGTTGGCATGGATGTGGTGCTAGAGACATTTGTTACCACTTACTATGTTGTGATGAGGGCAGGAATGAGACAAGTGTAACCCACACTCAGCCCATGGAACACACATTTGCTGGACAGCACATCTTCAACATGTCTTTTTCTCTCTTTAACTGCAGCAAGTGCCACAGCCCCAACGGTCTTCCCATTGCCTCCCTGTAGCCAAGACTCCTCTACTGCCTCCCAGATCTCCATAGGTTGCCTGGTCTCTGGCTTACTTTCCTGAACCGGTCACAGTACAGTGGAATTCGGGAGCCATCTCCAGCGGCATCCGGACCTTCCCTGCACTATTGGATTCATCCAGTGGCCACTACACCCTCACCAGCCAGCTCACCATCCCAACCAGCACCTGGGAATCAGAGAAGTTCGAATGCAATGTCACACATGCAGCTACCGGCTTCACAGCCAACAAAGACATTGAGCGTGAGTCTTTCTGGGCTTTGGTTATCTGCTTTCTTTTTTAATTCTCAAATGCGCAATCAATGCAGTGAAAGAAAGTAAAGTAAAATACTTGGGTGGGGAGAGAGGGGCAATAGATGCAATATTTGGGGGTAGTATTATTGTCTCATTCCAAGGCACATTAAGCTTGGAAGGCGCCACCAAAAAGAAAAATGTCTCTGCCCAACAAGGCTTACAAATGGAATATAGGGCTTGGGGTGGAGTGAATGAGTTTGGAATCCTCCATTCAGTACCAACAATGGTATAAGAAAAAGTCAGGTTGTACCATTTCAGATTTCAGTTGTCAGCGGCAAGTTGGAGCATCATCCAGCAGCAACTTGTTGGAATAGATTTCAAGGTTAGATTGATTGAGGGATTTGTGGCCATTTATAGATGATTCTTCTTTATTTTGGAGCAGTGTTACCAAAACACAAAACACACACACACAGTGTTTGCTGCTAATGGCAATCATGACCCCTCATTCTTAATTCCTTATATGAGTTGTCCGCCTGCAGAACCAGTGAAACGAATTAAGTTCTAGTGTGGTTGGGTGTTCCTACGGCCCACTCACTTGTAATGGTGGAAGGAATGGCTAGGATTGATCACCCTGTGCAAGGCAAAGCATGATAGCTACAGGGGGGAGGCAAGCTTTGAATAGGGATACAGAGTGGGGGGGGGAAGTGCCTTGATGAGAAGGTGAGGCTGTTCATAACTTTGGGATCAGCATGTCAAAAGGTGGGGAGGATGGTAACAGGAGAACCAAAAGAGGCGAATTGCAGATGAACTAGTAGCCACTTAGACCAGTGTTTCTCAACCTGGTGTTTTTGGCCTACAACTCCCATCATCCATCACCACTGGTCCTGCTAGCTATGGATGATGGGAGTTGTAGGCCAAAAACATCTGGGGACCCAAGGTTGAGAAACACTGACTTAGACCTCAAAGCTTACAAGGAGAGGGAAATAGGTGGCAAAGTGAAGATCACTAAGAAATGGGGAATGGGGGCAGATCACAGACAAATTGTATTAATTCCCCTCACATATGGATAAGGGAGAATATCAGTTCTGTTAAGATTTAAATATGAGTCAGCCTAATTCACAACAACACTTGAAATGAAAACACAGCCATCTTTTCAAATTCACACTTATCTGAATTTTGCAAAGAAGTTCTCCAGGCAAGTAGTGTGTACAAAAAAGCATCTACTAGGGAAAGATGTGCACAAAAATGGATATATTAGTATAAATAACATATAAAAATGCATTATATCAGGAGCACTGCTTAGAAAAAAACATTTATACAGTGGCGCCCCACTAGACGAATGCCTCGCTAGACGAAAAACTCGTTAGACGAAGGCATTCGTCTAGCGGAAGGCTGCCCCGCAAGACGAATTTGTCAATGGGGCTGCCTCACAAGACGGAAAAAAAAATTCGTCTAGCGAAAACCGCGGTTTGCATTGGTGCTTCGCTAGACGAAAAAATCGCTAGACGAAAATACTCGCAGAACGAATCATTTTCGTCTAGCGAGGCACCACTGTATTAGGCAAGACAGCATGTTAGGAAAAAATTAGATTAAAATGCAGATCAATTTTCATAAGTACTTATTTTAGAAATATTTGCATACAGATCTGGAGAATGGGAGGAGGAGAGAGAAACTGAGAGAAATCAAAATTGACAAGTTAACCCACCCCTGCCTTCCCATAACTTATACCCCTCCAGACTCGCCTGCGAAAACCACCGGTGGTCCCAGAAGTCCGCCTGCTCCATTCCTCCTGTGATCCCAGGCATGCCACCATTGAGCTGCTGTGCATTATCTCCAGCTTCTACCCCAGCAGGGTGACCATAGAGTGGCTAGTGGGTGGGCAACCTGGCTTGCTATCCTCGGTCACAGCACCACCCAGGAAAGATGCCCAGGGATACACCTTCAGCACCACAAGCACAGTCAATGTTAGCAAAGAAGACTGGCAGGCTGGGAATACCTACCACTGTCAGGTGTTCCACGAAGCAACCCAAACCAAAGTGAAAAGCAAAGCCAAGATATGTGAAGGTAGGAAATGTTGACTGAGCCGGCACTTGGGTTTTCCTCTGTTTTTGGTGGGCATGGACTGGAATGCAGGGGGGAGGAGGAGGACAACTGCTTCGAGGTTACTGAGGATCCTCTCTCAAGTGCTAAGCATTTCAAGACAGTGTCCTTCCTAATTCACACACACACACACACACACACACACACACACACACACACACTGGTACCTCGGTTTGGGAACTTAATCCATTCCAGAAGTCCGTTCTTAAACCGAAACCATTCTTAAACCAAGGCACGCTTTCCCTAATGAGGCCTCCCGCCGCCGGTGCCCTTCCACTGTTCGGCTTCCATTCTTAGACCAAGGTAAAGCTCTCAAAACAGGACACTACTTCAGGTTTTGCGGAGTTCGTAAACCGAATTGTTTGTAATGACCGCTCCCCACATCAAATTGGGGGGGGGCATTTTTTGCATGATCATGCAAAGCCCGCCCACATCCTACGTGGCTCGCTAAAAATACAACCAGGCTTTGCCCCCTCCCACACTGGATACCTGGAGGTTCCCACCTAACCTCAGACAGTTAACCAATCCCGGGGGGGGGGCATTGCCAGGGGAGTTGGCCTGGTAGGGTGGGGCTGCCCTGCCTACACAATAAAGGGTGGAACTTACCTGGGTGTCCTCTTAAACTGAGGTACCAGTGTGTGTGTGTGTGTGTGTGTGTGTGTGTGTGTGTGTGTGTATCTGTACACACAGATACATACATATGTACTGCTTTCAATTATGGCCCATTGAAATAAACCTTTTCCCATTGACTGCAATGTACACATGACCTTAATGGTAGAGTAGTTATTTTCCATTTCTACTGGAAGCAGGACTCGGGGAAGACATAGTGCAGTGGACATCAGAGTGCTGCAAATGTCCATGAAAAGTCTTGGCAAATACGCTATCCTCTCCAGGAGGTGGGGGACATTTTCCTTCCTCTACAACATGTAGTTTGACTCAGTGGTATACACCTTCTCCTGCATAAAACAATGTAGTCTTGATAGCAGAAGCTGATGATGTAGAGGAGGGTGTCAGGGAACTGTTTGTTCCTGCTCATTATTCACAATGGAATATGGAGGGTGACAGGGAATAGAATATAGAGCTTTTATTGATTCTCAGACACCCAAGGGCACCAAATGCTATCTTCTTTCCTTTAATACATGTACCAGGAGTGGAGTTATTGACTCCTTTTACTCTGCAGCAAGGAATGCCCTTCTTAACAGGATGCATGCAAGCCCCTAAAACAGCAGGGGGAGGGGCAGTTGGAGAAGTTAACATGACGTTTGTATCCCCAGATAATACTGACTGCCCCTCGGCTGGCATTAGCGTGAGAATCATGCCCCCAACCCCAAAAGACTTGTACGTAAACAGAGACCCTACACTCACCTGTGTGGTGGAAAATCTGGAAAATGCAGATGGGCTGAAAGTCACCTGGTCACGGGCAGATTCAGGACCTGTGAGCCCAGGTTTATTGGAAGTGAAAGAAGAGCTTAATGGAAAGTACACGGCTACCAGCTCCCTCCATGTCACAACGTGGCTGCAGGATGAGGAATTCACCTGCATGGTGGAATATCCAAGCTTGGCTGCTCCCATCAATAGGACCATTGCCAAGACGACAGGTAAGAGGGGAAACAGGGTTGGTCTACTATCCTGGGGCTGGTGGCCTTGTGTTCCAGCAGGAAAGAGAATACTTAAACACACAGCACCAATTGGTTCATCTGCAATTTATACTGCGGACACACTTTGCAATTTCACACAGTCTGGTGGGGGTATTGTGCAGGTTTGCACAATCATTCTACACTTGTCTCTGCTCACAGGTTTTTATGGTGCTTGAGAAACCTGCAATGCATGTTATTGTTTTTAATCAGAAGGCAACACTGGGACTACTTCCATCTCTAGCTAAGGATCCTCCTGACCCCTGAATCTGTCTATTGATCGGTTGAACTAGATGAAGGATTGAGCCAGTTCTGTTGAGGGCAGTTCATTATCCTTGCCCTGGTGGCCTAATCTGTACATTTAAGGAGCTACCTGGAAAGAACAATGTGGGAATTTGAGCATACCAATACCTTCTCAGGAAAGGCTGGGATTCTTTGTTCCATGGGCCCCTCTCTGTATATCTCTTAAGAGAAAGTAGGCTGTGTAAATTTACCTTAAATCTCTGCTATCTTGGTTTGATATCTTATGTATTCATCCAGCTCAAAGAAGCCCAACCCATGTTGCACTTCTTCCTACCCAGGTCCATGTGCACAAGGGCTTCAGCTAAATGCACTCTGACAGACATTTAACAGATAATAATCAGCACTCCTGCCCAAACCACATGCCCCAGGATTCTCTTGGGGAGAAACCATGGCATTCAAACTCCAACAGGAATTGCAATATGGATAGATTAATTTCTAAAGCTGTGTTTGCTGCACTATTTATGAATGTGAATGCCATCAGAGAAGGCCGAGCTGTTCCATCATCATTATTATTATTATTATTATTATTATTATTATTATTATTATTATTGTTTGTACATACATACATACATACATACATACATACATACATACATACTCTGCCCATCTGGCTGGGTTTCCCCAGCCACTCTGGGTGGCTCCCAACAGAATATTAAAAACACAATAAAACATCAAACATTAAAAACTTCCCTAAACAGGGTTGCCTTCAGATGTCTTCTAAAAGTCAGATAGTTGTTTATTTCTTTGACATCTGATGGGAGGCGTTCCACAGGGCAGGCGCCACCACCGAGAAGGCCCTCTGTCTGGTCCCTTGCAACTTCACTTCTCGCAGGGAGGGAACCAGCAGAAGGCCCTCGGAGCTGGACCTCAGTATCTGGGCTGAACAACGGGGGTGGAGATGCTCCTTCAGGTATAATGGGCTGAGGCCATTTAGGGCTTTAAAGGTCAGCACCAACACTTTGAATTGTGCCCTGAAACGGAATGCCTGTGTATATCGTGGAGACAAGCAGTGCTTTTTTTCTAGAAAAATAAGTGCCAGTACTCACCATTAAGTGATTACAGTAAATGTCACCCTTTTTAATGGCAAAACAAAAGGTGCTGGTACTGTGTGCCCTTGAATACCCCTGGGGGCTAGGAGCACTGTTTCCTGACCAGAAAGAAGAGCACAGGTAGACTCTGGGGAAATCCTCATGCAGTTTCAGATAATGTGACAGGCCTTTTGGGATCATTATTGGGAATGTACTGTGGCATCCACTAATTTGTTGTAATCCTAATTACTGCTGGCACATCTTTTCTCTCATACATTCCCTCACCCCATCCCCAAAAAGGAGAGATAAAGTCTCCCAAAGTGTTCCTCTTCTCCCCACACGACGAGGAAATCAACGCTCGGCCACCTATGCTGACGCTCACCTGCCTGGTCACAGGGTTCACCCCAAAAGAAGTTTCTATCCAGTGGCTGAAGAATCACAATGCAATGCCTGAAGATCACCATGTCAACACGCCGGTCATGAAGGACAACAGCAACAACTCCCATTTCATCTACAGCAAGCTGACAATTCCATTCTCTGACTGGAACAATAGAACCCCTTTCACTTGCATAGTTTACCACGAAGCCCTCCCTATGAAGTTCACCCAGAGGACCGTGGAGAAATCCCAGGGTAAAAAATGATGGCCATACCTCCTATGGCACTGTAACCTCTTCAGCCTCTCCCAGATTTTCCTCTAGCATTGTCAGATAAACCTGTGTAAAGGTCTTCCATGCATGCATGTTTGGCCTATGGCTGAATAAAAGAGAACTAACTCAGATATATCCCATGTTGTGGTCACTTGCAGGAGAATCGATGACTGGCGTGGGGTGGGTGGGTTCTGGAAAGCAAAGAGAGAATGGATTTATTAAGTGGGTCTTCATGATATTGGAAGCAAAATGTATTCACCATTATCAGAGCTATGCCATGGGGAGTGAGGAAGTTGCAAAAGTCTGATGTCAGTATATGTGTAGTTTTACTTCTCACAACAGGCCTCTGATATGTGCCAGAAGTGAGAGGGATTTGGTCCAAAGACACCCAACGAGCTTCATCTAGATAAATGGTGATTTGAATCTGGGTCAAATTCCACCGGGCTCAAGTCCAACATCCCGTCTTCTGCTCCACACTGGCTTCCCTCTGTACATGTCCGTACACAAGATGCTGCTCTCCTTTTAATGTCTGGTGCTGAAAACAGCTGCTATAACATTGAAGAGGAATATTTATGTATCCTCCTCTCCCACAAAGATTCTGTTGCAGATCCCCCTCAACCTCTCCCATCGCAACCACCAGCAGCTCCATCCTTTGGTCAACTGCCACCAGGCCTCAGTTCCTCAATGGTTCAAACTAGTCAATTGTGGCAGAGCTGTGGAGTTCACTGCAGACCCAGAAACAGTATTATAATTCAGTGTTCCATGTATTAGAAGCTGATAGATAATATTACAGCAGGAAAAGGAGCTGTGAAGGACAGTGTAAACAAGCAAAAACGAAGCAGCAGCAGAGCAAGGGGACCAGAAAGTCAAGAAGGTCCAAGATGCTAACAGGCTCGGAGTGGCTCATATAGAAGCAGCAGATTTAGAAATGGGAACATGTTTGGGAACACAAACACACACCCCAAGGGAGTAAAAATAAAAAAGGCTGGGGAAATGAGTAAAATGAGCAAAAATTTGCCACAGTCCCAAAAAATCAAGGCCCAAGCCTCATCTTCTAATTTTGCCTTCTTGATATGAATATGTATTCTGCCCATTGCAGACAATCGGCGGGAAATTATTTTACGTTGCCCTTCTCTTCTTCTGTCTCCCCGTTTGGAATACATCTTATGAGACGTAAGAAGCTGACTTTTACTGAGTCTTGATCAGCTTTCCTTCTCAGCCTAATGCTGGTCACTCTGACCAGCTCCAGCTCTTCAAACTCTACGTAATGTTTTCATGAATCCTTTTAAAAGAAATTGAGACAAAATCATGAACGACAAGTTCTAATTACAGATATTGGCTGTAACCAGTGCTAGCCTTACTCACAGCAGACCCACTGGAATTGATGAATAAGACTACCACATGTCCATTAATTTCAATAGGTCTACCCTGAGTAGGACAAGCATTGGTTACCATCTTTGCAAGGTATGTTCTCTGCTACAGAGCTGAAATGCCATTCCAGTAACGAGATACCTGTATGGAGCTGGAAGTACAGGAGCAGGCAAGACATCCTGTGGAAAGTTAGTTCAACAGAGAGCAGAAGCAAGGGAGTCATAGGGCCAGAAAGTAGGCAGCAGTCATCTGGTGCAACAGACATGCACACTCACCATCAACATTATAAAGCCTTCATATCAACTCACATTGTCCAGATTATTAATCTCAGTGAGGCAGCAGAAGAAACAAAGCAAAGAATAGTCTCTAAGGGCCAGACTAAATGTGATAACAGGGGCAGGGAGCAGCCACAGGGAAGGGTGAACTTTATCAGGACTACATATAAATTACCTCCCTTTGCTCCAGGGTCCTTACGAGAGAAAAAAAATCAGAGGCCATTTCAAGTGACACAGCATCCCATCGGTGTGAAACTGAAATTAATAATGATGATAATGATGATAGAAATTATAAAAAATAAATAATACTATTTGACCCTAAATCTGATTGGGATGGGTGAGCAAACTGAGCCAAGCCCTGGATAGATTGGTGAATAGGTCAGATGGATGAGGAGCCATGAGAGAGAATCAAATTCACTGAATATTCAGGACATACTATTGGACTGGCCTTACATTGAGGGTGGGATGTGAGAGATAATATGTTAGAGAAGGCGCTTTGACCCAATCATGACACACAGGTATACAATGGGGGGAGGTATTTTTTCCCCTCACAGAGATAGTTTGGGATCACCTCAGAACCACCCAGTCAAACACATACATACAAAAAGATAAGCTACCTCAAAATCTCTTGACATTTTAAGCGGTGATCTTAAAAATCGGGGTAGGGGGTGGGGAATAGGATTTCTAAGTACACTTGGGCCCAGAAGCCCAAATCTCCACTCAAACACTCTTGCCCCAGTTACAGGTAGGTAGCCGTGTTGGTCTACCATAGTCAAAACAAAATAAAATAAAAATCCTTCCAGTAGCACCTTAGAGACCAACTAAGTTTGTTCTTGGTATCTGAAGAAGTGACTTCCACACGAAAGCTCATACAAAGAACAAACTTAGTTGGTGCTACTGGAAGGATTTTTTTATTTTATTTTGATTCAACTCTTGCCCCAATTATGCAGTAATGCTGTGGCCTCAGCCACCTACACATGAAATGAACACAACTCCCACACCTACTTGCTGGCTACTCCATACTTCAATGTTAAGAGGTGGTCTGCTTTGCGTACTGGCTAGTGTTCGGTTTTGGTGGTTAGAAGACCAGATTCAAAGCCCCCCTCAACCATGATGCTCACTGTGTGGCCTTTGTATATGTCCCTCAGAAGAGGAAGAGAGAGAGAGAGAGAGAGAGAGAGAGAGAGAGGAGAGAGAGAGAGAGAGAGAGAGAGAGAGAGACTGAAGTTACTCTGAAGAACTAGGCACAAACGTTACCTGGGGTGAACAGGCAGGGTTACTAAAACTCCTACACCAAGCCTCTATTTCAAAATGTAGATGATATTTATTGTTATATAGGCCAGAGATGATCTTGCAGGTATGTAGTTCATGCGTCATGGGTTTTGTAGTCCATGTTAGACTGTGAGAATAAGAAGAAATATAATAATGGTGCATGAGTACTACTGAGTAGAACCTATGAGTCCGTATAACTCTAAGTGAAGTGTGCATGCATGCTAATACCTGCCACTTGTATCTATATTACTAAGGACTGATAGAGTTGGCAGAACAAATGGGAGCAGATAGAATCTACTGGGGAAAGTGGATTTTTAAATGACAACCCATAGCCTGGCATTAGGTCAGGAATTACCTTACCAATGCACTATGATAGAATTCCTACCATGTGGGTTTCATACATTTCTGCCTGCAATTACAGTCAAATTTCAGAACAGGTAGCTTTGAGATTTCTGTAGCCTGTGTTGATTACAAAGGGTATAGACATTAGTGGTGGCTAAAGCTTGGGGATGTTTTATGGTCAATACAGGGATTGACATCTCTCTCTCTCTCTCCCCCTCACAGAGGTGACTGTGTCAACGAAGGATGATTACAGCGACGAGAAAGAGGAGGAACTGGACCGCCTGTGGCGAACCATCTTCATTTTCTTTGTTCTCTTCCTCCTCAGTGTTTGTTACAGTGCCACCATTACAATGTTCAAAGTGAGTAGAGGGGAAGGGATGTTATATATCAACATTTGCATTTAAATGGTGGAGGAAGGGAGGCAGCATAAACACAGCAGGGATAGAAAGGCGAGAAAAGACAAAAGGGATAATCCTCAGATGTTTGTATTGTTAGTTGTAAATTGCTGAATGGTTCTGTAGAAGAATGAGCCTATAACATGACACATATACTGTGTCAAACAGTCCATTCAATATCCCATTAAAATCAGAACAACAGGATGAGGGAAAAGATTTGACTTGCTGGTTGGCAATGCAAGTTAAGGGTAATGGGATGGGGAAAGATGTTTTTATTGTGCATTGCCCAAAGGACACAGTTCTTCATATGGAACTTGCCCCTGCGAGTGGTAGTGATGGCCATCAACTTGGAAAGCTTTAAAAGACAAATTCATGGAAAATAAGGTTATCATTGGCTACTAACTGCAATGGATATGTTCTGCCTCCATTGTTAAATGCTGTGTGGCTCTGAGTGCCAGTTGTTAGGAATCACAAGTGAGTAGAGCACTGTTGGGCTCAAGTCCTGCTTGTGGGGCTCCTGTGGAAATCTGGTTGGCCGCTGTGAGAACAGAAGGCTCAGCTCCCTTTGCCTTGGTGCAGCAGGACTCTTCCTATTATTCTTCTGTTGTGGTCTTATGTGTTGGTGGTTTATAAATAAACACATGTTCATGTTCAAATATATAAAAGGATGTCATCTGGAGGAGGGTGAAAGGTTGTTTTCTGCTGCTCCAGAGAAGCGGACACGAGCAATGGATTCAAACTACAAGAAAGAAGATTCCACCTAAACATTAGGAAGAACTTCCTGACAGTGAGAGCTGTTCACAGTGGAATTTGCTGCCAAGGAGTGTGGTGGAGTCTCCTTCTTTGGAGGTCTTTAAGCGGAGGCTTGACAGCCATCTGTCAGGAATGCTTTGATGGTGTTTCCTGCTTGGCAGGGGGTTGGACTGGATGGCCCTTGTGGTCTCTTCCAACTCTATGATTCTATGATTCTAATAAATATACTTGCAAACAGTGACTTTCAGGAGATAGGAAGGGGAAAGGAACTAAGAACAAGTAGATCTTGAATATTTTCCTCCTCCTGTACTCATTCCTGCTGTATGTCTTCCTTTATCCCCACTCTCACTACTTCCCACAGGTAAAATGGCTCTTCTCCACTGTGATGCTCCTGAAGAAGCAGCCATTGGGCCCTGACTATAAGAACGTGAACCAATGAGCGGCCTAGAAACATTTTCCTGAGAACTCTTTCCCTACACCTCATGGGGTGCAAAGAAGTAGTCGCTGGCTGGATTTAGGGCTCCTTCTCCAGTGTGAATGCCCTAATCTTCTCTCTTTCGGCCCCATCTCCTCCTTGGCAGGTGGAGATGAAGCCCTTCTACTGGTCCTTTAAACATGTTTTCCACAGTGACTGTCAAGAAGAGTGTGGTGTTTTCCAGTGTAACTGAACTGTACAGCTTTGTATTTTACGCACTACTTGGTAAATGTTCTGTGGGGGGGGGGGTTGTCCTATATAAGGTTAGATGCGCACAAAGGGAGAGGGAGGGAAGGAATACTGGTATGTTTTTGTGCTGATTTGCTGAAAATGGAGTGTGACAGTTAGAACAGGTGTGTGTGTGTGTGTGTGTGTGTGTGTGTGTGTGTGTGTGTGTGTTGGGATATTGGAGAGGGGTGGTGAAGGGTGGCTGGTTTGGGGGCTGAGAAGCAACGGGTAGAATGAGCAGGATAAGGCTATTAATAGAAGTATAAATACATGATATAAAATATCCAGACTCTGTTATTTGCAACATCGTATAAGTACCTGTCAACATACAGCTTTTACTGCCGTAATAAAGTTTTGGTTTGTCCACACCACGTCTCATGTTTGGCTAAGCTATCAAGGCTGGGACAAAGGGATATTGGTATTCATAAGGTGGCAGAGGAATACTAGTTTCTGGGAGACTGTCTTAGGCATTGGAAGCCCAGAGCTCATAACCCTATAAGGCACATAGGAACCCAGCGGTCGGTGCGAGTGAGAAATCCTTTACCAAGCAAAAGGGGAACAAAACTGAAGTACCCTCTTGCTCCGAAGTGGTGGGCTTGGGCTGGGGAGGGTACAGCAAGGAGGAACCAGCTCTCCCACCCAGCCTGTGATTTATAAAGCTCTGAGGCAGATGCACATGCCTTGCATTTCAACTCGGAAGTCAGTCTAACTGGGTCCAAAGGGTAAAGGTAAAGGGACCCCTGGCCATTAGGTCCAGTCGCGGACGACTCTGGGGTTGCGCGCTCATCTCGCTTTACTGGCCGAGGGAGCCGGCGTACAGCTTCTGGGTCATGTGGCCAGCATGACTAAGCCGCTTCTGGCGAACCAGAGCAGTGCACAGAAACACCGTTTACCTTCCTGCCGGAGTGGTACCTATTTATCTACTTGCACTTTGACGTGCTTTCAAACTGCTAGGTTGGCAGGAGCTGGGACCGAGCAACGGGAGCTCACCCCGTCGTGGGGATTCGAACCGCCGACCTTCTGATCAGCAAGCCCTAGGCTCTGTGGTTTAACTCACAGCGCCACCTGCGTCCCTGGGTCCAAAGGGACTTACTGCTAAATACCTATGCATAGGATGGCAGCCTGAGTGTCTTGAGCTACTCTGAGTACCCTCAGTCCTTACGTCCACTGCACCTTCCCTGTTTTAGGGCTTCAGGCCTCCTCTCCACCCCATGTGCTGTCACATTATGTGCCTGTTCACCTCTGATTCTGACCTATCCTATTGTAGCCAAATCCACCTAAGGACAGTACACAAATGTCCTTAAACTCCTTCCCTATACAGTGGTACCTCAGGTTGCAAACACTTTGGGTTACAAACGCTTTAGGTTACAGACTCCGCTAACCCGGAAGCAGTATCTCGGGTTAAGAACTTTACCTCAGGATGAGAACAGAAATCGTGTGGCGGCAGCGGGAGGCCCCATTAGCTAAAGTGGTACCTCAGGTTAAGAACAGTTTCAGGTTAAGAACGGACCTTTGGAACGAAATAAGTTCTTAACCAGAGGTACCACAGTACTGAATACTTAAATATATCAGTTTTATGACCCACCCAGCACCACCACCATGTTCTTTGTCAGAATCATGACTGGCACTGACCGCTGTTTTCATATATTGCATGTTTTGTGGTCATAACTATGTTTACTAGACAACAATAAGAACATACCAAAATGAAATAGTCTTTCTATAGATTTTATTTTGGCAGGGGGAGGGTGTTTTTGTTCCTCCTTCACATACTTTCAAAGGAGCTTCATCCTCTTTTGAAAATTCCACCTGTTGTCCTTCATTCCCATAAAATCAGTGCTGGGGGAACCTGCAGACTTGCAGATGTCATTGGACTCCAGTTGCCAACAGCCACAGGCAGGTTGGGGATTATGGGTTTTGTAGTCCAGCAACCTCTGGAGGACCAGTTTCCTCACTCTTTACTTACATTTTGGATTACCTGGACTCTTACATAGAGCCACTTCTCACCTTTTCCATACAGCATTTTGGCCCTTCAGTGTCATCCCCGACTCAGAGCCTGATACTAGAGGAGCGAATGCTGCTTTTCGAAGAGCTGAAAGCTGTTTAAAAGAGCTTTCACTGCTCTTGTTTTGTAAATTTATTTCCCTTTTACCACTGAGACAAAGGCTTGGCAGATGTTAAAAAAAACTCTTTTACCTGATGGGTCAAAATAACATGTGCTATTGTAATTGTTTTCATCTCCCTCAAAAATGTTTAAGAAAATGGGGTTGTCATTGAGCACGTTGAGACATTAACTGAGGATGAAGGCAATCTTTCTTAGACCAGTCTTTCTGTGCTGGTAGGTCTGAGGAAATGAAGAGCAGAAACTTTTACAGGAATGGCAAAAGCTCACCAAATGTCCCAGGTTCAGTTTCTGGTATCCTGAAACAGGGCTGAGAGTCCCCTGCCTGAAACCCCAGAAAGCCACTGCCAGTCAGTACTACTGGGCTAAATGGACAGGTGGTATGACCTGTGAAAAGGCATTTCATGTGTTGTTTGGCTGTTATATTTTTAATTTTTTAAAAATTTAAGTATTTATTGAACTTCCCCCACAAATACACAAAAAATTATGTAGTACAAAGTCAGCATAGTGACACCAGCATGAGAAAAATGGGGGATCAACAATGGTGGCTACGGGGAAAAAATAAAAATGGTTAGCTGTTCGGCCTGCTGCACTGTAGGGGTAGGGCGAAGCCAGCTTTCTTTCTTTTTCTTTGTCTTTTTCGCTTGTTTTCTTTTTTTTTCTTTTTTAGATAATGATTTGTGTTTATGGAAATAAGGATATATGTATGTATGCCTGTGTTTATTTGTAATATTTTATATATACTTTGTAATAAAATTTTAAAAAATAAAAAAAAGATATCTGGGTTGGATTGTCTAAGCAAAAATGTTTTTATCAGGCACCAAAAAGAGTACAGTCGTACCTTGGTTTTTGATCAGCTTAGTTCTCGAATGTTTTGGCTCCTGAATATTGCAAACCCGGAAATGACTGTTCCGGTTTGCGAACTGTTGGCTTCCTGCAGCCAATCAGAAGCCGCGCTTTGGTTTTCGAACATTTTGGAAGTCGAACGGGCTTCCGGAATGGATTCCGTTTGACTTCCAAGGTACGACTGTACAGTGAAGGCACCTTCCTGATGTCAATAGGCAGGGAGTTCCAATGTATCAGTGCCACCACAATGAAAGATTGATTTCTTATAGATGCATAATGAGCAATATGTGGCACCTATAAACAGTGCCAGTTCTGCAGATTGAAGCAGCCGAGAGGATATAGGTGGGGTAAAGGTGATCTCAGAGGTAAACCGGTCCCAAGCTGTTAAGGGCTTTGCATACTAATAGCAACACCTTGAACTTGACCCGGTAGCAGGTCGGAAACCAGTGCAGAACTCTGAGCACAGATGTTATATGTTGACAAGGTCTCACTCCTGTCAGCAATCGTGCTGCAGCATTCTGCACCGACTGCAGCTTCCAGATCAAGCGCAACAGAGCGACACATTGCAGCGCTCCGTTCTTGAAGTAACCAATGCATGAGCTACTGTGGGCAAGCTTCCACAGTTGTAACTGAAATACCCATTTCAGTTGGTAAAAGGGCACTTCTAGCAACTGAGGCTAACTGAGTTTCTAGCAACAGAGCTGGAGCCAGAACAAAACCCAAACTGGTATGCTGCCTTGTCCATTTTCCTATAATAGACGTTCCCCACATCAAATGGCGTGCGCATTTTGCGTGGTTGCGATTAGCCCCTTTGAATCATGGAGCAGCTCCTGGCAGTTGGGCCTGGCACTGCCTTCCCAGGTTGGATACCTGTGGACAGGGCTGCTTTCAGATGTCTCCTAAAAGTCTGGTAGTTGGTTTTCTCTTTGACATCTGGTGGGAGGGCGTTCCACAGGGCGGGTGCCACTACCGAGAAGGCCCTCTGCCTGGTTCCCTGTAACTTGGCTTCTCGCAGCGAGGGAACCGCCAGAAGGCCCTCAGCACTGGACCTCAGTGTCCGGGCAGAACGATGGGGGTGGAGACGCTCCTTCAGGTATACTGGGCTGAGGCCATTTAGGGCTTTAAAGGTCAGCACCAACACTTTGAATTGTGCTTGGAAACGTACTGGGAGCCAATGTAGGTCTTTCAGGACCGGTGTTATGTGGTCTCGGCCGCTCCCAGTCACCAGTCTAGCTGCCGCATTCTGGATTAGTTGTAGTTTCCGGGTCACCTTCAAAGGTAGCCCCACATACAGCGCATTGCAGTAATCCAAGCAAGAGATAACTAGAGCATGCACTACTCTGGCGAGACAGTCCACGGGCAGGTAGGGTCTCAGCCTGCGTACCAGATGGAGCTGGTAGACAGCTGCCCTGGACACAGAATTAACCTGTGCCTCCATGGACAGCTGTGAGTCCAAAATGACTCCCAGGCTGCGCACCTGCTCCTTTAGGGGCACAGTTACCCCATTCAGGACCAGGGAGTCCTCCACACCTGCCCACCTCCTGTTCCCCCAAAACAGTACTTCTGTCTTGTCAGGATTGTCTGTTAGCTGCCATCCATCCCCCAACCGCCTCCAGACACTCACACAGGACCTTCACCGCCTTCACTGGTTCTGATTTAAAAGAGAGGTAGAGCTGGGTATCATCCGCATACTGATGAACACCCAGCCCAAACCCCCTGATGATCTCTCCCAGCGGCTGCATGTAGATGTTGAAAAGCATGGGGGAGAGGACAGAACCCTGAGGCACCCCACAAGTGAGAGCCCAGGGGTCTGAACACTCATCCCCCACCACCACTTTCTGAACATGGCCCAGGAGGAAGGAGCGGAACCACTGTATAACAGTGCCCCCAGCTCCCAACCCCTCTAGATGGTCCAGAAGGATGTTATGGTCAATGGTGTCAAAAGCCGCTGAGAGATCCAGCAGAACTAGGAAACAGCTCTCACCTTTGTCCCTAGCCCACCAGAGATCATCAACCAGCACGACCAAGGCAGTTTCAGTCCCATGATGAGGCTGGAATCTCAATTGGGCAAAAAAAAGTTTGGGAAACCACTGCTCTAGAGCAAATTTGAGGAGGCATGAGTGTTGTTGGAGTGCGAAGAAGAGAAAGTGCAAGTCCTGTTGCACAAATGCACTTCCATTGCACAAGCAAGTGGACTGCACCAGATATTGCCCACATTGGCCTCACGATTAAATCTGTCCTAAAGCTGTATGAAGTGGGAATTCAAAACCATTTGCAGGAATGCTATGTGATATGAAAATGGTTAATAGCAATATATGAGGTGAAGGCCCAGTTTGGCACTCAAGCCTGAATGAGCCACTTTGACAGTGCCATTGTTACACTTGGTCGTAAGCTTCACCAATAACAATGTCATCACTAAAGTTTACCGGGATTGACAGTGCATGCCTTTATATGTCTACTCAGAAGTAATCCCCACTGAATTCAATGGGACTGTGAAGCCAGTGGTGATTGTGGTGAACAATGTGAATAACCGTAGACCGAAGCCCCTGCAAAGTCCATATAGGATTACAACCTCAGTTTATTTAACTCTGTAATGCTTAATGTTTTTATATAGTTTTGATTTTATACATCACCCTGGACAAAACAAGCAAACAAACAAGGGCTGTTAAGTTGAATTAACTAATTAATTAGGAGGGAAGTAGGTGAGTATAAGCACATGTTTTGAGCTTTGGAAAACCAGATTCACCCCCAATTCTGTATTTCATCTAGCCCTGTTTTTCTCAGCAATGGAATTTTGGGGTTATAAAAAGTTCAGAAAAAGAGGGGGAAGTTCTGGCTGCCCTCAATTATATCCCTTGAACTTAAAACTCATGATGTTTTTTCACACCTTCACGCCAACTCTCAGGACGTCACTAACGTGCAATGTTCTTTTTTAAGGCACTTCATAAGAGCATGGTTAGGGGAAAACTCCGAAGGCCTCATTGCAACAGAAAATAGTCCCAAACAGAAACAGACGGTGGGTCGTTCAGCAGAGGTCTGGTTGCTTCAATCAACTCCAGCCTTGGGATCGGTAAGTAAAAGAGGGTTTGTTCTTAACGTTATGGGTCTTGAGAAGATGGGAAGATAGATACCGCACAGGAAAAGGGACTCCTTGGAATGTCCTAGCCTTTCCGGGAAGGAAGTGAAGGATACTATGCCTGAGAAAGTGGAGAAGCATTTTTATCCTTTAGTCAAGGGTCTCCTGTTGATTCTTGGGCTTCCTAGCTGATGCTGAATTGCAAGTCTTCCTTGTTACCATCTTCCAACTGAGCATCTTTATGTAAGGGAGGCTGGGGGGAATAGATGGGGCTTGGAGCCGCTGCATGTGAGGCTTGGAGAAGGCTGCAGAGGTAGCCTGGTTGTATCCCACCAGCTTCCCTATAGTCCAGCATTCAGTTGACTCTTGGAGCTGAGAACTTCAAGGATAAAGAGCGACTGAACAAAATCAAAAATTCTTTCCAGTAGCACCTTAGAGACCAACTGAGTTTGTTCCTGGTATGAGCTTTCGTGTGCATGCACACTTCTTCAGATAGTGAAGAGCGACTGGTCAACCTTCCAGAAGCTCCACTTCAGCTCCTGTTATCAAAGCCAAATGGGAAAGGCTGAAGCTCAGTGGTAGAACATCTGCTCTGCAAGAGGAAGGTCCCAGGATCAATTCGTGGCATCTCCCGAGAGGGATGGGGGAGAAGCCCACCTGCAACCTTGGAGAGCCACTGCTGCCAGTTAGTGTAGGCAATACTGAGCTTCCTATGTTCTGATACCAGGACAGAGCAACAGCTAAGAGGGAGGAACATAGGCACATGAACCTTCACCATGCATCATGTTCAGCTTGAAAGCTTCCCACCACTCAGCCAAGAAAGAGGTCTAAAGAAGGTAAGTGAGAAAAGCCACAGGGTCCTTGCTAACTCCTCCCAAGCTTGTTACTCAGCTATGTCCCAGCAGGGCTACCTGCCAAGCTGCTTCTTACCTCCAAGCTACAGATTATGCTAGGAAGCTGGAGGAGGGCAAGGGGGCTACCCGACAGTCTGGCTAAAGCCTGATGCTGAAATGGGAATTTCTGGGCTCCCAGAGGAGTGTTGGGCTTCAAGAAAGTAGCTGGGGAACAAGAGGACAACCTAAAAGCTTGCTCAGATGTGATGGCCAGCTAGCAGTTCCTTGACTTTCTAGATGAAGGTTGGTCTTCAAGGAAACTGATAAGGTAGCAGTGGGGGAATGACATCTACCCCAGCCAGCTGTGAATTTTTTGACTTCACAGATCAGCAGCAGGCTTTAAGCTGGGGAAGGCAGTACTTGAAAGCTTGCTCCAAACCTAAGGCTCCTTTGGTAGACTGCTACTGTCAAAGCAGGAGAGTTAGCTGACTTCCCACCAGCTTCCCATAAGCCTATCTGAAAGCCTGCCCCATGCCTGATCCTCAACTAGGAGAACCTTGGAACCCAGCTGAATACTAAGCTAAAACAAGCTAGACAAGAGCAAAAGAGTAGTATAGATCCCATCTGATGCTCACCTGTGAGATTCCTGGCTTCCTAGACAAGCAGTGCACTCCGTGAACCCTGGAGGGGAATGTGAGCTCTTTCTCACCTAATGTTCAGCAGGGACATTGTTCCATACCTAGTTCAGAACCAGGATCCAAGGAATCTAACCCTGGAGCTAGTAGCAAAGCTGAAGCCAGCCCACAGTGTTAGGATTCTGGGTCCTGGGGAGCAGCCAGGGAGGATGCCTCTGCTGTGAGCCTAATGCTTGGCTGAGAGATTGCTGACCTCCTAGCTGCATGCTAAGACCCAGAAAAGCTGGTGGGGAGCAGCCAGGTAGGCAGGCTGCCCAGATGCTTGCCCCAAGCCTGATGCTCAGCTAGGAGATTCTTGGCCACCTAATTGAGTGCTAGCTGAGTCACAGAAGCTGATGGGGAGCAGCCAAGGGGCTGCCCAGATGCTTCCCCAAGCCTGATGCACAGTTTGGAGATATCTGAGCACCTAGCTTATTATTCACAAACACTGGTGCGGGGCAGTCAGGAGGGAGGCTGCCTGAATGGCAGAAAACCCAAAACCTGATGCTCTGCTGGGAGATACTCTCAGACAATCAGCAGACTTCAAGGAAGATGGCAGGATACAACAGGGCTGCTTCAGAGCTTGCTGTAACCTAACGCCCTCTGGGAGCTTCCAGACTTACCAGAAGAACGTTAGGCATCCTCTGGCAAGGAAGGTGGCTGAAAGTCCACCCAGGCAGATACTTCACTGGGAGATTTCTGACACCTCCCTCCCGCAATGAGCAGCAGGATTCAGCCTGCCAAGGGGAAGAGGAGCTACTTGTGAGCTTGCTCCAAGTCTGATGCTCCAATATGAGGCTCTTGGCCTACCAGATCCACAGCACGTTTCAGATAAGGTGTTATGAAGCAAGGAATTAACATGTCAAACCCCATGTTAAAGACTCACAACCTTCCTGAGCCTCAATGAAGCTCATAGGGAGCAGCCAGGGTAGGGGGAACTGAATGAGTGCTGGCAGCTTAGAATGACAGGTTCCTGAGCCCTAAGATGTAGCAAGCTTTAAGGAAGCTGGTAGGTAGCTAGAAATGCTGTAAAAGTCTAGACCAAGCCTGATGCTTAATTGGGAGATTCCAGGCTATCCAGATGAGCAGCTGGCTTCATGGGGGCTGGGTGAAAAAAGAGAAACTATGCGAAAATATCTGCCCCAGACCTGAAGCTCAGGCTGGAGACCCCCCAATTTCCTACTGGAGCAGCAAGAAGCTGTATTGTATCAAGGAGGTTTTCTAAACCTGCTCCAAAGAAGATGCTCAGCTGGGAACCTGCTTGCCTTGTGAACCAGCTGAGCACCTGGCTGCAGGGAAGCCATCAGACTGCAAAATTAAGGAAGCTGGGGTGGGAAGCCACAGGGCTACCTGAATGCCTGATGCTGGAGCTACGGTGTGAAGCTTTTGGGGTTCATATCGGAGGCCTGAAACAGCAAGCACAGCAAAGGAACAAGAGGGTTAGTAAGCAAGCGGCTTTGAGGAGCCAAAATTCTGCTCCCTGCTCAGAAAGTGTACTTTGGAGCAAAAAGATCTCTATGCTTTGCTGGGCTGCAAGGGCTGAAGCAGGCAGGGGCCCTGGCTTCTCTCTGCAGTGGGCTGCTATTGATGAGTGGGCTGAGCTGGTTAGGACAGGACACTTGGCAAAACTCCTAGCAGGGGAATGTATTGCAATTTTCAGGAAGAGTTTCAGGAGACCCACTGAAAGACAACTTTCTGGGTTCTGTACCCAGCCACAGGAGGGTAGTGTAATTGAGTGGTTCAGAGAAGGAGGAAAGTGGGATCTGGTGTACCTGAGAAATGCAGCCCTGGGGGGACCTCATGCTCCTGGGAGATGGGAAAGGAGCACAACAGCTTAAAACAAGCATGGAGTCTCAGCATTAGAAGGAGAGTGGTGTCTAGTGGTTGGAAGCTGGGGTCAGCAAGAGCTAGGACTCCCAGGTTTCGTTCCTAGCTCTGGCTGAGGAAGGGAAAATAGATGTGTAACAAACACCAGAATTTTTCAAATGAAGCTTCCGGGGTTACTAAGTGGGAAGCAGTTGCAGCCAAGATTTGGGGGGCTTGTTGCTAGCTTTGGAAGTGTGGTGGATTTTAGAGCAAATGGGTTTCAGGAAGCTAGAGTGGATTGTATAGGTAGCCCTAGCCACCATATTCTGTCTAGGGTTCTCTGCGGACCAGGAGGGACAGCTCACCTTTGCCAGCTCAGTGCAGAAATTATCAGGAATGTGGAAATAAGCATTCTGTATCAAGCTGCTGCTGATGGCTTGGTAGAAAGCAAGAAAAAAAAACAACTATTGACTATTCTAATTCTATCCCCATTTTGGAAGGAAAGTGCAACATATTGGGGAAGGAAGTAGTGGTGGGAGTTGAGGTTCTATCAGACTGGGTTAGCAGAATGCACTTGCAGGTAACACAGTGGAGCAGACCGTCCGCTTTTTTCTTGCAGAGCTTCCATGCTTTTAACTGTAGTCTAGCAGGCAGAAAATCAAGTAGTGAAGCTGTTCCCACCACTCCCTCTCCACTCCTGCACCTGCTGAACTTCTGCCTACTAAAGGCTCAAGGGATTTGGCCAGGGAAAGGAACCATACCACAATGGTTGGGATATAGGATTGCCACCTCATTTTTCCTGCACGTGCTCCTGTGCCTTTAACAGCAGCCTGACGTGCACATATTTAGCAGGGGAAACTATTCCTGGCATTGGAAAAGAGCAAAAGGGGAAACCTTCCTTTGCTGAATGTGTGTGTGTGTCAGGCTCCGGTGATTAATACAAAATGCCCCCAAATATGTGACAGCAACCATAGGAAGTAATACAAAATCGCTTGCGGCTTTAGGTCTCCATCAGGGCAAAATTACTCCGCATGCAACAGTCAGAGGCTGACTCAAAGTAAATCCCTAACCTTTAGACTTGTCAGTCTGTCCACACATACCTGAGGTTAAGGGGGAAGGCCTTCTGTCTTTTTTCAGGCAGACTTGGGGCCTCAGCCTCATCTTCTTACAAAATTCAGCAGAGCATAGCAGTGGTCCAGCTCAAGTGGGGAGGTATCCAGAGATTCTCTAGATCTCTACTGGTCATAATAATGCTGGTCACCATGGCATAAATTCTCCTGATTTCTTCAGGCTACCATACTGTTAAAGGCAGAGAAGCTGGACAGACTGTTTTACCCTGGTCAGCTGGCATCCCTAGCTAAGGACTAAGATCAGGGAACATTAGCAGGGCTATATGAGGAGAAACCAAAAGGCAAGTCCCATTTGAGGACCTTAAAAACAATGCTAAAGTTGTGGCAACTACAGAGTGTGGCATGGCCCAAAAGACTATGGAATTCTATGGCTGGATTTTATCTATTATGGATTCATCTGTTCTTGATTTAATCATTTTACTGAGATGTTGCATGGTTGGTTTTAATTTTGTCTATTTTATAACATATGCTACAGGGAGAATTATTATTTTTTTAAAGTTACTCATAAGCTGAATAGTTGAACATCCACTTTATCCAGTAGGAGGAAAGTATCAGGCCAATGTTATGTCATTTGTGGAGTAGGTTGGGCCCATAAACCACCAGCTGCTGATACTCCGTAGACTAGATAATCTTCCACACTTAGAACTCCAAACAAGTTGCAATTGGCTGTACAAACTGTTTTGGCTTCACCTTCATATTATTACTGCCAGTTAATGACGTTCAAATATTCTCCAGTCACAGTTTGCTTGCCTTTCCTTTTTTGACCGCTGCTATTTGATTGTCCCCTTACCCAGTTTCAGTCAAATTTGTACATGAGGGGGCACTAAGAAGGACATCTGCAACCTGCAGCTGGTGCAGAGCGAAGAGGAAGTGAGAGAACTCGCACAACTAAAAGAGGCATGGGATTTTGAGGTGTGGGCAATGCCAGCAAAAAACGTCACCCAAGAGAGTGAGAAACATGTGCTGACTCAAGACATAAGTCTATCAGTGTTCAAGGAAGCTATGTCTCATTCAAACCATACATTTAAAGCACTCTCTCCCCACTGTTTCATGGCTTCCCCTAAAGAATCCTGAGCACTGTAGTTTGTTAAGGGTGCTGGGAGCCATTAGGAGACCCCTCACAGAGCTACGCTTCCCAGCATTCTTGGGGGGAAGCCATGACTTTTAAGGTGATGTAAGAGCACTTTAAGTGGATGGTGTGAGGTGTGACTGTGTTCCTAGGCAAGTGCATTCAGGACTCCAGCTATAGATCTTGAGCCAGAATTCAAATCCTGATTGCTTCATCCTACTGATTCCGGTTAGATGAAAGGAACTTAAATTTAACGACTTGGTCTCAGATGGGTAGTGAGTCAGCCACCAAAGAGAAGTGGGTATTACCTTGGTTCAGGAGTAAAAAGAAAGGCAAAAAAGGGGGCTGGCTCCACAGCTAACGCTTTCCCCACTGTGGCAGGAAATCTGCAAGCTGTTGAAGTTTTTCTCATCAAGCAGAAGTCCAACAGCACCATCTTGGCCTAAGGCTCCACGCCTCCTAATGGACAGGGAGACCTTGTGCTCACAGCGGTGGTGAACTTATGTCTGAGTGGTAAAACATAGCAGAAGTTCCTTCATTTAAAAACAACAAGAACCCTGCATTATCTTTAAACAGCACTCTTTTAAACTAGTGAACAGGGGGAAGGTGGGAAGTTTCATGTTCAGGTGACAAATGTGCCCCTCCAAGCTCCTCTGACTTTTACAACCTCACCTCAGACCTACCCTGTACCATTTCTTGAGTGGTTTGTTGTTGTTGTTTTGCCCGGTTGGAATATGAATTGTGATCATGGCTTTTGCTTACTTGGATGGGGGAATGGGGAGATGTGTGCATTGGAATCCTCTGACTTTTCTACAGGTAGAATGTACCGAGGTAAGAGCTACACCTGTTGCTCCGCTCACCTGTGTTGCTTTTGCCTTTGGCTCTGCCTGTCAATGGCATGAGGCCCAAGAAGGTTGGTTGCAACAGAATGTGGCACTCAGGCTGCCATGGCTTCCCACCTTTTCCAGCCAACTTCCAGTTTCCTTTAGGCATAGGCCAGATGCAGGGACAGCGAGGCCAAGACTGCACCCTTTCTTCTGACTGCTTTTCCCAAACCATACCCGCACTTTCCCACATTCCTTCCCCTTGGCCATGAATTGGTGTTGCCTTCTCATGGCTATAAGATTTGTTCACATATCTCTCTCTCTCTTTTAATCAATGTAGAATGCAAAATGCAAGTGTTTCCTGCATGTTTAGATACCGTATATACTTGAGTATAAGCCTAGTTTTTCAGCACACTTTTTGTGCTTTAAAAGCTGCCCTCGGCTTATACTCAAGTCAACCATTCCTTAAGAAGTGTACAAGAACGGTGGTTCTTTACTCTCCCCAGGCAGCTTGTTCCATTCCTGAACTGCTCAATAAATGCAAATTTTAGACCCCAGAAGGCAGAAAGCCTATCAGTTAAGGAAGTATTAAAACCCCACAGGTGCTCACTTTCCCTGGCTCCTGCTTAAACAGGACAGGATCCCAGCCTTCTCTGTATAACACAAGGGAACATTGCGCTGTGGGTTAAACCACAGAGCCCTAGGGCTTGCTGATCAGAAGAATGGCGGTTCGAAACCCTGCGACGGGGTGAGCTCCACAGCAGCAAAGGAGGAAGAGGAAGGAGCAGCCCAAAGGGCTGCTTTGGGCTGCTCGTTCCTCCTCTACCACAGTGGCAAAGGTGAACCGGCTTATACTTGAGTCAATAAGCTTTCCCACATTTTTGTAGGGAAATTAGGTGCCTCGGCTTATATTTGGGTCGACTTATACTCGAGTATATACGGTAACTGATGAACTTAAGGCCAAAAAGTTGAAATTAATTATTCACTGAATAACAGTGCAATTGCAGCTGAATGACATAAATCAAGCATTAGGAAAATTCAGAGAGAAACGGTCTGTCAGTGGGTGTTAAAACGGGGCTGAATGTATTCAGCAAAGAATTCAGAATCCTAGGCTTATTTTAAAAGAACATTTATAGCCCTCGTGGCTGAGAAAATTAGCTTGAAAGTGATACTTCAGCACAACATATATCTCCTTGTCCCTCCCTCTAACAAATAGCAGAGATCAATCATGCAGCATTCTTAAATCAGCCAGGACTGGAGCTGGTTGACAACGGCAGAACTCTTGGGCACGCCCAAGTATCTTTCAGGATAATGCGCTACCTCAAATGAGACGATAAGATCCTGTAACCCACACTCAGCTGATGGAATCATAGAATAGTAGAATTGGAAGGGACACCCAAGGGGCATGTATTCCAACTCCCTGCATTGCAGGAACACAAAAACATACACATTGGCTGCACAGCGTATACTCAACTTGTCTTTCTCATTCTTTTATTGCAGCAAGTGCCACAGCCCCAACGGTTTTCCCATTGCCTCCCTGCAGGCAAGACGACACCACCGCCTCCCAGGTCACTGTGGGTTGTCTGGTCTCTGGTTACTATCCTGAACCAGTCACAGTGCAATGGAATTCGGGAGCCATCTCTAGCGGCATCCGAACCTTCCCTGCACTGCTGGATTCATCCAGTGGCCACTATACCCTCACCAGCCAGCTCACCATCCCAACCAGCACCTGGGAATCGGAGAAGCTCCAATGCAATGTCGCCCATGCAGCTACCAGCTCTGAAATCACCAAGGAGATTGACCGTGAGTCTGGCTGGGCCTTCGTTATCTGCTTTCCTTTTTAACCCTCAAATGGACACTCAATATGGTGAAAGAAAGAAAAGTGAAATACTTTGGTGGAGACAGTTGGGGAATAGATGCGATATTTTTGGGTGGCACTATTGTCTGGTACCAAGGCACATTAAGCAGGCAGCGCAAGAAATGGTCTCTGCCCAACATGGCTTACAATTGAAATGTGGGGGGGTTGGTGGATGGAGAGAAAAAGCTTGGAATTGCCCATTCAGTACCAGACATGGGGTAAGAAAAAAAAGCAGGTTCAGTAGTCAGGGGCAAGTTGGAGAAACACCCAGAGGCAACTTTTTTGAATACATTTCAAGGTTTGATTGTTGAATTTACAAGGATCCGTGGCTATTTATTTTTAAATTCTGTTTATTGCTGCTTTATTCTGGGAACAAAGTTACAAATATTAGTAGTGTACAAACAGTGTTTGCTGCCATGGGTATTCATGACCCCCACCTTTAATATTTTATATGAGTTGTCAAGCTGCAGAAGCAGTGAAGTGAATTAAGAAATGGGGGTGGGGGTGGATATTCCTGAGGCCCAATCACTTGTAATGATGGAAGGAATGGCTAGGATTGATCATCCTTTGTGCTGAATCAGGCAAGGCAAAGCATGATAGCTACAGGGGGGAGGCAAGCTTTGAACAGGGATACAGAGTAGGAAAACAGTGCATTTCTGAGAGAGTGTTCAAAACATTGGGATCATGATATCAAAAGGAGGGAATAATAGTAATAGGAGAACCAAAATATGTCAATGGCAGATGAACTAGTGACCACTCACCCTCCAGTCTTCTAACTAAGCAGATTCCTCCATTTGGGTCTCAAGGCTTACGCTGAGTGGTAGACAATCTGTCCTCCTCTGGATTTTGCAAAGCAGTTCTCCAGCCAAGTAATATGTACAAAAATGCATCTACTAGGGGGAAATGTGCCCAAAAACAGATATATGATATGAATAACATAAAAATCCATCATATTGGGAGCACTCCTTAGCAAAAATGTTTCTATTATGCAGAATTGCATGCAAAGGTGTGCATGTTAGGAGAAATTTGGATTAAAATGCACATGAGTAAGACCTTGTTTTTAAAATAGTTGCAAACTGATGTGGAGAACTGGGAGTATAAGAAACTAAGAGGAAACCGAAACTGACAATTTCACCCATCCCTACCTCTCATAAATTATACCCTTCCAGGCTCTATTGCACTACCTCCAGTGGCCCCAGAAGTCCGCCTTCTCCATTCCTCCTGCAAACCCAGATCCAGAGATGCCACCATTGAGCTGCTGTGCATGATCTCCGGCTTTTACCCCAAAATGGTGACGGTGGAATGGCTGGTAGGTGGGCAAGCCGGGCTGCTGGCTTCATTCACTGAGGAGCCCAGGAAAGATGCTCACGGATACACCTTCAGCACCACAAGCACAGTCAACGTCAGCCAAGAAGACTGGCAGGCTGGGAATACCTACTACTGCCAGGTGTTCCACGAAGCAACCCAAACCAAAGTGAAAAGCAAAGCCAAGATATGTGAAGGTAGGAAATGTTGACTGAGCCGGCACTTGGGTTTTCCTCTGTTTTTGGTGGGCATGGACTGGAATGCAGGGGGGAGGAGGACAACTGCTTTCAGATTATTGAGAATCCTCTCATGTATGTGATAATAATTTCAAGACAGCCTACTCCCTAATTCGTGTCTATATAGCTGCTTTCAATTAAGGCCCATTGAAATAAGGCTTTGCCCACTGCCTGCCACATCCACATGACCTTACTGATAGTGTTGTTGTTTTCCATTTCTACTCTGCTGCAAGGAGTGCGCAAGCCCCTAAAACAGCAGAGAAGTGGGGGTTGGTTAGAGAACTAACATGAAGTTTGCGTCTCCAGACAATGCTGACTGCCCCTCCAGCGGCATTAATGTGCACATCATACCACCAACGCCACAAGACCTGTACGTAAACAACGACCCCAAGCTCACCTGTGTGGTAGAGAATCTGGAAAACGCAGATGGGCTGAAAGTCACCTGGTCACGAGCGGATTCAGGACCTGTGAGCCCAGAACTACTGGAAGTGAAAGAAGAGCTTAATGGAAAGTTCACTGCTACCAGCTCCCTTCCCGTCACAACATGGCTGCAGGGCGAGAAATTCACCTGCAACGTGGAATATCCAGGCTTGACTGCTCCCATCACTAAGACCATTGCCAAGACGACAGGTAAGGGGGGAAACAAGGTTGGTCTCCCATCCTGGGGCTGGTGGCCTTGTGTTCCAGCAGGAAAGAGAATACTGAAACAACCAGCACCAATTGGTTCATCTGCAATTTACACTGCGGACACGCTTTGCAATTTCACACAGTCTGGTGGGGGTATTGTGCAGGTTTGCACAATCATTCTACCCTTGTCTCTGCTCACAGGTTTTTATGGTGCTTGAAAACACACAACACCACTTGGCTTATCTGCAATTCACACTGGAGACACACTTTGCAATGGCAAAGGAGGTTTGCAAAACCATTCTCCTTTACTCACAGGTTTTTATGGTGCTTGAAAAACCTGCAGTGCATTTCTTTTTATTAGAAGGCAACTCTTGGACCAAGGGAAGAAAGGGTGTGCCCCCACAGGGGTCAATGCCTCTCCCATAACAATTTCCATCCCCATAAAACTATTGCCATCTCCACTCTATTGATAATGTTTACCCAGCATTGGTTGAACCTAGATGAAAGATTGAGCCAGTTCTGTTGAAGGCAGTTCTTCGTGCCCTTTCCCTGGTGGCCAGGTTCAACATTTGAGGAGCTACCTGAGTATCTGCTGTGCAGAGCTTGCTGCGTGAGCATTGCATATGCTTGCCTTTCGACCCCTGGCCATGCAGGAATTTGAGCATACCAATAACTTCTCAGTAAAGGCTGGGATTCTGTGTGCTGCATGATATCTCTCTCTCTCTCTCTCTCTCTCTCTCTCTCTCTCTCTCTCTCTGTGTGTGTGTGTGTGGAAGCAGGGCTGTGCAAATATACCTTAAATCTCTGCTATCTCATGGTGGTTCAGATAATAACTATGTATGAACAGTCTGCAATGACCCTGTCAGGAGTACCTATGTTCAAGACAACAAAATCACAGTCTTTCCCTACAAGACCCTCATTCTCAACATTGCATCCACTAATTTGGCTTAACATTAATAATTGTTGTTTCCTCCGTTTCTCTCACACATTCCTCCCCCCCTCTCAAAAAGGCATTAGCACCCCTCCTGGGGTGTTCCTCTACCCCCCTCACCATGAGGAAATCAACGCTCGGCCAGCAATGCTGACCCTCACCTGCCTGGTCACAGGATTCACCCCAAAAGAAGTTTCTATCCAGTGGCTGAAGAATCACAATGCCATGCCTGAAGACCATCATGTCAACACGCCGGTCATGAAGGACAACAAGAACGACTCCTACTTTCTCTACAGCCACATGAAAATCCCATTCTCTGACTGGAACAACGGAGTTTCACACACCTGCATGGTTATCCACGAAGCCCTCCCCATGAAGTTCACCCAGAGGACCGTGGAGAAAACCCAGGGTAAAAAATGATGACCATCCCCCCTACGGCATTGCAACCTCTTCAGCCTCTCCCAGATTTTTCCTCTAGCATTGTTAGATAAGCCCTGTGTAAATAATTTCCATGCATGCATGTTTGGCCTATGGCTGAATAAAAGAGAACCAACTCAGATATATCCCATGTTGTGGTCATTTGCAGGGGAATCGATGACTGCTGTGGGTTGGGTGGGTTCTGGAATGCAAGGAGAGAATGGATTTATTAAGTGGGTCTCCATAATATTGGAAGCAAAATGTATTCGCCATTATCAGAGCTATGCCATGGGGAGTCGGAAGGTTGCAAAGGTCTGATGTCAAGTATATGTGTAGTTTTACTGCTCATAACAGGCCCTTGCTTTCGTGCCAGAAGTGAGATGGATTTTGTCCAAAGACACCCAGTGATCTTCATCTAGTTAAGTGGTGATTTGAATCTGGGTCACATTCCACCAGGCTCAAGTCCAATACCCCGTCTTCTGCTCCACACTGGCTTCCATCTATACATGTCCATACACAGGAAGCTGCTCTCCTTTTAATGTCTGGTGCTGAAAACAACAAAGAGGCTGTTGTAACATTAAAGAGGAATATTTATGTATCCTCCTCTCCCACAAAGATTCTGTTGCAGATCCCCCTCAATCCCACAACCACCAACAACAACAACACCAGTAGCTTTGCCCCGGCCTCAACTGCAACCACCGGGTCTCAGTTCCTGAATGGAATTGTTGTTCAAACCATCCAATCATGGCAGAGGCTGCAGTGTTCGCTGCAGGCCCAGAAACAGTATTATAACTCAAGAGTTCTGTGTATTAGAAGCTGATATATAATATACAGCAGGAAAAGAAGCTGTGAAGGACAGTATAAACAAGCAAAGATGAAGCAGCTACAGAGCAAGGGGACCAGAAAGTCAAGAAGGTCCATGATGCTAACAAGGTTCAAGTAGCTCATATAGAAGCAACAGATTTAGAAATGGGAGCATGTGTGGGAAAACATACATATAAAACAAGGGAGTGGAAATAAAAAGGCTGGGGAAAGGCTGACATGATTGTAGAGAAACAAGAGCTAAATGCATTTTTATACATATAGTAATAATAATTATAATTTTAAATCTAAAACCTTCACCCAAAATCAAAGCCAAAGCTTCATATTCTAATTTTGCCTTCATGATATGAATATATATATATATATAAAAATATATATATATATATATATATATATATATAAAAATATGGAGAGACCTGCCCATATTAGAAGATCAGTAAGAAATTATTTGCATTGCCCTTCCCTTTCTCCATCTTCACCAAATCAGGAAATATCTTACAAGATGTAAGAAGCTGACTTTTAGTGAGCCTCATGCTGGAAAAACGCCCTGGGGGTGAGCCTACAAGCCCCTGGAACTCCGAGCGTCCTCCAGTATGTGCAGCTCTGGAGAAGGCATTCTCCCCTCTTCTCCAGTGCGCTCAGCGACATAAATCAGATTATTTATGCACACGAATCTTCTGGCATAACACAGCAAGAAGAGTGAGACATCATAGATCTAGTCTACTATTTATTTACACACTATGTACAGACAAGGGCATAATGGTGTCTGTTCTCTCCAGCTCAAAGAGAACAAACAGACAGAAATAAAAGTGAAAGTACATTGTAATAGTACCCGCAGCAGAAGAGATAAGAGCCCTACTGGATCATAGAAGAGCCCTCTTACCATCTTCCTTTCTCAGACTCATCCCAGACAGGCATGTGATTTACAACAATCTCATCTGCAGCATCAGAGGCATGAAATACTAACACCTCATCTGCCCTCCTTCTCAGTCTAATGCTTGTCACTCCGACAAGCTCTTCGAGCTCTCCTTAAATGTTCTTATAGAAGCAGTTAAGAGAAGCTGAGACAAATGCATAGATCTCATTGCAGTTATTGGCTATGATCACTATTTGAAATCCTCCTTTTCAGAGGCACTGTGCCTCTGAATGCCAGTTGCTGAAGGCAAACTGACAGTGGAGGGCGAAGGTCTTCATGTGGCAGCGGACCAGCCACTGTTGGACGTGCTTACACAGGCTCTCCAAGATCCTTCATCAAGGTTGCGCCTGTTCACATGCTCAGAGCAGACCCATTGAGTCTGCTCAGGGCTATTAATTAAAACAGGTCTGCTCTGAGTAGGACTAGCATTGAGTACAACTGATGCGAAGTACACTCTCTACCGCACAGCTAGAACCTTAGTCTGACAGCAGGTACAGAGCTTATCTGGATGGAGGTGGAAGTACAGGTGTAGGCAAAACATCCTGTGGGAAGTTAGCTCAATGGAGAGCAGCAGCAAAGTAGTCATAGGGCCAGAAAATAGTCAGCCATCGTCTGGTGCAACAGACATCCACACTCACCACGGACACATATACCCTCCCTCCCATCAATTCACATTGTCTGGGTTGTTGTCTATTTCAGTGGGAGAGCAGAAGAAACAAGAGAATGCAAAATACTTGCATTACCTGAAAAACAGTGAATAATTTCTGAGGGCCCAACTAAAAGTGATAGCATGGGGAGTGGGGCATTTTTTTTGGGGGGGGGACGGACAACGAAGACGACTGTGCTGCACAGGAAGAGGTTTCCTCCTTCAAAACCCTCTACCATGGTATCTATAGAAGCTTATGGCAAATTACAGCCACAAGGAATGATTAATTTCATCAGGACTGCATATAAAATCACCTCCCTTTGCACTAGGGTCCTTACAAAACTTGGCCCTCAAAGTGGCTATCAACTACTTAAAAACAGAAATGTGTCAAATTCAAATGACAAATGGCACATTTAGCATCACATTGTGTTTTATCGATTTTTATTTTTATTTTATTTTTTACAATTGTGCAAGCTGCCTTGAGTCCCAGCCTGGGGGAAAGGCAGGATATAAATAAATAAATAAAATAAAATAAAATAAAATAAAATAGCAGTGATAGTGATAGTGATAATAAACCTAGTTTGACTCTAAATATGACTGAGATGGATGAGCAAACTGAGCCAAGCCTGGATAGATAGGTTCATAGATCAGATGGATGAGGAGCCATGAAAGATTCACAAAATATTCCAGCCACATAAATGGATTAGTCATACAGTGGTACCGTGGTTGTCAAATGGCTTGGATCCCGAACAAATCGGCTCCCGAACGCCGCAAACCCAGAAGTGAGTGTTCTGGTTTGCGAACGTTTTTCAGAAGCCGAACGTCTGGCATGGCTTCCACGGCTTCCGATTGACTGCAGGAAGCTCCGAAAACCAAGGTACCACTGTATTTTGTCAGGTGAGGATGAGAGAGAGATATGTTAGGGAAGGAGTTTGCATGGTGTGCATGGCAATGCCCAAAGTTGCAGAGTGGGGATATGTTCCCCCAAGAGGCAGAGATCCCCTCATAACTACCCAATCAAACCCCAAAAAAATGATGAGCTGACTCAAAGTTTCACATTTTTGGATGATGATCTTGAAAATCAATGACGGAAGAAAATCAAGTACACTTGAACCCAGACATTCCTGCTTTTGGAAACTACAAGTGCCAAGGTCTCTACTCAACTGCTCCTGCTCTAGCTATGCTGCAAGACTCCCATTTTTCTCTCGGCTTGTGTAAGAATAACCCCGCTGATGACACTGGAAGGGTAGAGACGTGAGCAGGCACGAGTTCAATAGAACAGGTGGAAGAGATCACTCCACAGGCAAAACACAGCAATGAGTGTAGAGACAAACACAAGTCCTCATGCAAAGAAAAATGCCAATGTGCCCAGACTCGTATCAATGGCTAGAAACATCAGAGCCAGCAAATATTTGACATACTGGCACTTCTTGGTGGCTTTTGAAGATGGTGGATCTAAAATTGTGGCACTGGCAACTTAACTGGAACCCGGTTTGCAGTTAAGTTAACCCAGTATTAGATAAAAGTGTTTGGGTCCAATGAAACAAAGGAAGAGAGTAACAGACAACATTCCAGAATGTCCTACCTCTCTCATCAGAATTAGAAGAGACCCCATATTTAAGGTGGAGCAGATATTAGTCCAGTTATGCTGCCACGGTGCGGCCTCAGCCCTCTACATATGAAATGAACACATACCAACTTCCTACCCACACCTACTCCCTGGTTACTCCTTGCTTCATTGTTAGCAGGTGGTCTGCTGAGCGTACTGGTTAGCTTTCGGTTTGGTGCTCCAGATTCAAATCGCTCCTCAACCATGAAGCTCACTGTGTGGCCTTTCTAAACCACATTGCACGACAAGTTCGTAAGAAACAAGCTGATAAGAATTAGGTGAACTGGTACTTTATGCAGAGTGCTGGGAAAGGGAGAAGGAGAGAGAGAGAGAGCTCTCCCAACAGAGTGAAGTTACTCTATAGGACTAGGCACAAATATTACATGGGGAGAACAGAGAGGGTTCCCAAAGATCCTACAACAAACCACCATTGCAAAATTTAGTTAATATTGTTATAGAGGCCATAGATGATCTTGCAGGTGTGCGGTTTGTGTATAATGGATTTTGTAGTCTATGTTAGACTGGAAGAAAAAGAAGGAATAATAATAGTAGTAGTAGTAGTACAGAACCCATGATTCAGCATAATTCTATTTATATCATTAAGGGCAGGACAAATGGTAGCAGATAGAATCCATTGGCCAATGTGAATTTTTAAATGGTAACCCATAGCCTGGCTTCTAAGTAAGAAATTGTCGTAGTGGAATTGCACCGTGACAGAATTCCCACCATGTGGGTTTCCTACACCCCTACCTGCAATTGCAGTTACTACAATGACAATCAAATTTAGGAACAGATCCCTTCGGATTCTTGCAGCATGGGTTGATGACAAGGTGTAGAAATATGAGTGGTGGGTGAAGGAAAGGCTGAAGTTATGGGATATTTTATGTTGAGCAATGGAAATGACGTCTCTTTCTCCCCTCACAGAGATTACTGTGTCAGCAGATGTTGATTATAGCGATGAGAAAAAGGAGGAAGTGGACCACTTGTGGGTGACCCTCTTTGTTTTCTTCATTCTCTTCATCCTCAGCGTTTGCTATAGTGCCACCGTGACACTGTTCAAAGTGAGTAGAGGAGAAGGGATACTACATATCTACACTTGCATCTTACATAAACACTGCAGAGATTGGGGGGAACAAAAGGATAAGGCTGAAATATTTGTACTGTTTATCATAAATTAATGAATGGGTCTGTAGAGGACTTAGCATATACCTTTACACTGTGTCAAACAGTACATTAAAATCAGAAGAATGGATGAAGAAAAAGATTTGACTTGGTTGGCAAGACAAGTTGAGGAATAAGAGGATGGGGGAAAGATGACAAGGAAAGATTTTATTATACATTGCCAAAAGGACGTACTTCTTCATAGTTAAACGATGTAATTTGCTCCCACAAGAGGCAATGTTGGCCATTCAACTTGGAAAGCTTTAAAAGAGGGTTAGACAAATTAATGGATAAGGTTTAAGACCGACCAATACCTGCAAGGACAATGTTCTACTTCCATTGTTGAAGGCAGCATGACTCCTAGAACAACTTGTGAGTATAGCACCTTCAAGTCCTGCTTTGAGGCTTCCAACGGGGGCATCTGATTGGTCACTAATAACAAATAGAACTTGCATATTTTTATTCTTCCATACTCATGTCTGTTCTACGTCTTTCATTATCCGCACCCTCACTCCTTTCCACAGGTAAAATGGCTCTTCTCTACAATGCTGCAGCTGAAGAAGCAGCCACCAGGCCCTGTCTATAAGAATATGATCCAATGAGCGGCCTAGAAGCATTTTCCTGGGATCTTGCCCTACACCTTGGGAGGTGCAAAGAAGAAGTCACTGGCTGGAGACAGGACTCCATCTCCAGTATAAACACCTTAAGTTTCTCTCTAACAGCCCAAGTTCTTCCCTGGCAGGTAGATATGAAGCCCTGTTGGCTCAGGGACTTGACATGTGAGAGAGGCAATTTTGCTAAAACCTAGAGCATGGCTTATCCTATTATGCCATATGCTGAGACTGCGCTCCCTAGATATCTGATTTCCACAGTCAAGGAGAGCAAACAGTTCTCCCACCCAGCCTGCGATTGTAAAGCATGGAGGCAGACACACAGGCCTTGAGAAAGGTGCTTTGGCATGTCGACTTAGAAGTAAGTCCTACTGAATTCATTGGGATGAACTTCTCAGTGTGCATAGGACTTCAGCCTTAGTGTCTTGAGCTATACTGAGTACTCTCAGTCCTTACTTCCACTGCAACCTCCCCATTTCAGAGCTTCAGGCCTCCTCTCCACCCCATGTGAAATCCTATGTTGTTCCTGCCCCTCCTCACTAGCAGGCTTCCAGCATCATGAAGCCATGAGAGTCTCTGACCTAATTCTATTATAGTCAGATCCACATGTACAGTAAATAAACATCCTATAACTCTTTCCATATACTCAAACAAACCAATTTTATGACCCACCTGCCACTACTGTGTTCTTCATCAGACCCACGACTAGCACTGAGGACATTTCTGCTATTTTCATATATTGTATGTTTTGTGGTCATAACTATATTTACTAGACAATAATAAAAACACAAATAAAGAAAATCGTCTTCTGGAGGTTTTTGTTTGTTTCTGTTCCTCCTTCACATACTTTCAGGAAGGAATTTCATCCTCTTTTGAAAATTCTGCCTGTTGTTCTTCATTCCCATAAAATCAATGGCGGAGGAACCTGAAGACCTCCAGGTGGTGTTGTACTCCAGCTCCCAGTAGCAACAGCCAGAATAACAAATGGTCAAGGATGATGGGTTTTGTACTCCAACAAACTCTGGAGGGCCACAGTTTCCTCTGCCAGTTTGCATTTCTTAGTGCAGAAAGTATAGGTCTGATGTGTAGAGATCTTTTCTATTCTAATTAATTCAAGAGGGTTCTGGAAGCTTCTCTGTGTGAAAGAAGCAAGCAGAAGGTTCGTGTTGGGTTATACCTTCAGAGAATAAGAATAAGAATAATAAATTTTTATTTATATCCTGCCCTCCCCGGCCAAAGCCGGGCTCATTATAGCTGAGTATAGCTGGCTTAAACTGGTTCTCTTATCTCTTTCTGTCAAGATCATGCTGACTATAAAAATACGCTAGAAGGAGCCTAGGTTTATCTCTTTTCCTCCTAGTATGGGGTTCTGTACATGTGTTTAGTGTTAAGGCTTAGACTTATTATAAGTTATTGTAAGTTTAAGTTAAGTCTGCTGCAAATGGATTTCTTACGGTCAGTGCCAATCCTGAATGTATTGGATTTGTGACCATTTGCCTTCAGTAGCAGTAAAGCTCTGCTGGATGAAATACTCATCGCCTCTGGTCTATTTTTGGGGGGAATCCTGCAACGTGTTTAAGGTTTTACTCTGCTAACTATACGTTGGAGTTCTGCTCTGGATCATATTGAGTAGAATTTCAATGACATCCTCACCCTTTACTTACATCTTGGATTGCCTGGACTCTTACACAGAGCCACTTGTCTCTGTTCCTTTTCTCAAAGCTCACCTTTTCCCTAAACCCCTTTGGCCCTTCAGGCTCATCCATGACTCAGAGAAAGCCAAATACTTGTGGAGAGAAAGATGTTTTTAAAAGCCTTCACTGCTCTTGTTTTGTAAATATATGCCACTTTTACTACTGGGACAAAGCCTTGACAGGTTCCTGTTGTGATGCAAAAAGAAAACCCACCCACAATTTGTTTCACCTGATGGGACATTTCCAACACACATGCAGCCTGGGATAAACTTTTCTACTTAAAAGGCTTATTGAAAGAAGGAAGTCCTTGAGTGCCCAAAAGGCAGCAGAGGCAGTGCCTGTCATAATATGTACTGGAAAGAAATTCCAAAAGGAATTTCACCACACAAACGGCCCATTTTTATATTGTATGGAATGAATCTCCAAATAAGATTGTCTCTGCAAGAGGCCCTCACCTGCAGAACACTTGGTGATCATTTGGGAACAATGCAAAGAGAGTAAAACTAAGGAAACAAACTTAGCTTAGGCATTTCTCTGCTATCACTCTTTGCATTTCTCAGTTTCATTGTGCTTTGAGCCCTCAAAAATGCCCCAAAGGAAGACTGTATTCTGCCAAGTGCCGATTAGTTAATATTTAGCGGATACCATTCATTAAATTCACAACTATAAGGAAGTTTCCATACTTTCCACAGGCGCCAAAAGCAACTGGAGGGCACCAGGTTAGAGAAAGCTGGTTTAAAAAAAAAAGTTTGTTTGTTTTTTAATCCCATCAGAGACTTCCAAATAAAACCCCACACTTTACTGACTGGCATTTCCCATCATCCCAAGGCAGCATGAGAAGGGTGATAGGAGCTGCAATCCATGCTGCAAGCCTGTGTAGCAGTGGTTCTTAGTGGCAGCTACTGAGAAAGAGGCACAAGCCCCATCTGCACATTGAAAGCAGTATCATGCCTCTTCAAACAGGCATGGCTTCCCTGCAGAGAATCCTGGGAACTGTTGCTTGAGAATTAAAGCCATCATTTGGCTTAGCTGCATTTTGTGCAAACCAACTCACTGCCTTCAGTGCCCTTGGTGAGACAGGTGGTAAATTTAATTAACTGGTAACTAATAGACGATTGGTTTAATTAAGGAGCATGTTAGTAAGTAGAAACAAATGGTTGGAATTCTTTTCCTTGGCCAGGTTAACTCCAAATTTTGCCACTTCATAGCAACTGAAAGTCTGGATTTTGAAAACAAAAAAACAAGTCAACACAAACAAATAAGAGCGGGGAGAAAGGGAAGTTGTGTGTAGGCAAAAGTTTCATGTGACCAGTTTTGGATCCCTTTTATAGCCTCTTGACCTCACTCAATCATGCGAGGGAGGGGAATCAGAACTTCAGGCCAGCTCCAAGGTCGTCATAACTGTAATTTCATTTTTTGACTACTTTTCTGAGAACATGATGATGGCAAAATTCTCTGAAGTCCCTATTAGAACACAGATGCCTTCCAAAGAGAAACAGTGGCAAAGGACAGGTTGCTTCAATCAACTCCAGACTATGGTTGGGTGAGGAAAAAAGGTTTGACTCTCTATCTATCTATCTATCACCCCCAAATTTTGGAACCTCCTCCACACCGAGGTATATCCAGCTCCATCACTGTACACCTCTCACTATTTACAGAAGGTGCAACTCTTTACCCTGGCATTTGACAGGTAAGGTATTTTGTTTTGAGGGACCCACTTCTTTTGCAGAATATATATTGTTCTGTTCTGCAGTTCCCAGGGGTCCTTGGGGAACGTCAACTGCTTGAAATGTGTGGTTTGTATGCATTCTACGAGGGACTAAGTGAGCTCCCCAAAACACCTCTCCAAATCAGACATCATCTTAGTTCCACTGAATGTCGGTCAGCCTAGATCGATCCCATCACCTTCCCTGGAGTTTAGGACTCCAGCTGCTTGTTTCAAGCAGAAGACAAGAAATATCTGGCTTACCTCCCAGAAACTTGAGATGTGGGTGTTGGGCTTCAGTAGAAACAAATGGGCACTAACTTGATCTGAGTGCTGTGCAAGAGGCTTCAAGAAAGGGAGTGGCGAGAATAGTACCTGGACTTGACACTCAGGTGAGATAATCAGTTCTCATTTCACAGCTGGAGATTTTTGGTGGCTTTCCCCGCCCACTGCTACACGTTAAACTTTACCAAAGCTAGTAGGGTGGAAAGAGTTTTACCTGAAAGCCTGAACCGAGACCGATTCTTAGGTAGGCAATCTCTGATGCTCTGGTGAAGCCCAGGGATGGTGGGTGCTTCAGTAAAGATGGCAAAGGTTTTTGTGAGCTAGACATAGCAGGTTTCAATGAACCTAGAGCAGAGAAAGCGGGCTGCTGAAAAGTCTGTCTCAAACTTTAATGTTCACAGGAGGTTTTTCACTTCCCAGGTGAGCAGAAGTTTTCAGGTAGCCATCAGGGAGAAAGGTAGCAACCAGGCAGGCTGACAATTACCAGGAAATGCTTCCTCTGTTAGCTGAGCAGGCAGCATATAAGACTCTGGCGATGGGGAAGTTGACCCTGGAAGCCTTCCTGAAGTCTGGTGTTCAGCTGAGCTGTTCCCCTCTCAACCTTCCAGATCACAGAATCAACGGATTGTAGTGTTGGAACAGACTCCGATGGTCATCTGGTCCAACCCTCTGCAATGCAGGGATCAGATGAGCACCAGCTTTCAGGAAAATATATCTGAAAGTCTGCCCCCCAGCAGCGTTAGGCTACAAGGCAATAGGAAGGCAGTGAGGAAGCTACCTGAAGCCTTAAGTGTGATGCTAGCCTAGAAAACTCCTGGCCATCTACATCGGCTGCAGGCTTCAACAGGAGTCCCTGGTAGGGAACCTAGGAAAAAGATCTGGAAGTGTGATCCAAGCATAATCTCAAACTGGAGGAGTCTTGTGGCTCAGCTACAGGCTTTGGGGGATCTGGCTTGGAGAAAAAGGCTCTCTACCTTAGCCAGCCTGATGCTCAGCTGGGCAATTGCTTGCCCCCCCCCCAAGCGGGAGTATCTGGCTTCAGGGGAGTCACCAGGGAGCAATGTTTCCCAAGCAGCTCTGGGCTAACTCCAAAACAACAAGCACAAACAAGGAACAAAAGGGTTGAAGAATGAGGACTCTGAGGAGCCTGAGCTCCTGGGTCCAGCTCTGTGCTCTGAATTTCAGGAAAAAAAATGCCATTGCCAGAGTTGAGGCAGGCAGGACCCCTGGATTCTGGCTGGAGTGCAACTGAGGAGTGGGGCAGAGCAAATGAAGGCACTTCTGAAGACCAAAACTCTCCATAGGGTTCTTATTCCTACCTCCAGGAATACTGGCTGGAGGACAACATAAAAGGACAATGCCTTACAGTCTTGTTTTAGCTTGGGGAGGGTGGTTAGTGGTGGTTTAGAGCAGCAAGAGGACATGGAGCTGGTCGCCCTTTCTAGTTCTCATTCTTAAATGGAGATGTCATGTGGTGCATTTAAGAATGGTTCGGATCGGCTCCTGTCCCCATGGATGGGTGGGGAGCAGCAAATTTAAAGCCCCAGCTTTAGAAAGGAAGGTAAGCTGAAGGAAGTGAGAGCCAGGGCTCCTAGGTTCTGACCTCAGCTCTGGGCAAGGGAGCGTAGATACCAAAGGGCTGTGCTTTGCCCCCAAATGCTCAAATTCAATCCCTAGCTAGGCGAGTGCTCCTGAGTGACAGAAAGGAAAGCAGACACTTCCAGAACTTATCTGTAGCTAACTGTTGTCAGGGGTAGCATGGCTCTGAATGTCAGGTCTGTGGGATTTCCATGAGCATCTGGTTGCCCACTGTGAGAATGGGATGATGCACTAGATTGACCATTGGCTCACTCCAGGAGTATGCTTCCTATGTTGTGTTTGAAGGGCCCTAGAAAGCCATAGCAGTGAGGTGTTGAGGCCCAGCAGCTGTGGGCAGATACAGCAGCCTAGAATAAAAAAAGGCACAAGCATTATAAGGTGTGTATTTGTGTGCGCAGGGACCTGGGACTCCACCTAAGCTCTCAGGTGAACATTATACTATACAGGGCTTATCCACACTTATCTTTTGCTCCATTTTTTCCAGTCACAGGTTTGTGCTTTAATGCTCCATGTCAAAGCACTCTTTTTTGCCCTGGAGCTTTCTCCACAAAACCCTGCTCTTTAGTGCTCAGTTGGAGCAAACAGCAATTCAGCTTTTCCACAGATTGCCCTTTGCTCCAATTCAGCTTTAAAGAGCAGGATTTGCAGAGAAAGCTCTGGAGACGGAGGGGAAGCTGCTCAAAAACAGAGCTTTAAAGCACGGACCATGCCTGGAAAGAGTAGAGGAAATGTAAGTATGGATAAGTGCTAAGTCAGACAATTGATCCACCCAGGTCAGTGTTGTCTATAATGACTAGCCATGGTTCTCTCTCAGTCATATCTGGAGATTCCGGGGATTGAACCTGGGACTTTTTTTGTGCAAATCATGTGTTCTACCACTGACCCAAACCCTTTTCCTGAAACAACAAGGTTGAAATGGGTTACAAAGGATTTAAAGAGCAGAATAATTTCTGATTGCCAAGACTCCTGAGTACCATACCCAGCCTTGTGGTTTAGAGCAAGGGCACTCACTTTAGGCAGCTAGCCCCAATGTTCAGATAATTTCTTAGTGGGAAGGGAAGATTTAATATCTCAGGGCTTATCCGCATTTACCTTTTGCCCCACTCTTTCTAGGCACAGGTCCATGCTTAAAAGCTGTGTCTGGGCGTGGGCTTTTTGCCCCAAGCTCTCCCTGTGAAAACCCGCTTTCCAATTGGAGCAAACATCAATTTGGGTTTATCAAAGATTGCCATTTGCTCTGATTGAGCTTTAAAGAGCAGGTTTTCATGGGGAATGCTCTGGAGAAGGGGGGGAAAGACGCTCAGAGACAGAGCTTTAAAGCCTAGAAAGACCAGAAGAAAGCTGTGTGTGGTTAAGCCCTTAGAGTAGTTCTAGGAACTCTACCAACCATTGCAGAAAAAAGTGAAACTGCTTCAGTTTAGAGCAGGATTCTCTTCCACTCCTCACAAACATCTCCAAGTATAGAGCTCGTTGGTAATAAATGTTACTTGCTTGGGTTCCTGCTATCTGCAGCACTCACAGAGGGAAGGTTACCCACTTCAGTAGGATTGCCTTGTGAAGAGGTTGAGACCTACTGTACAGGTATAGGGCAGTATACAAATTGAATAAATTTAATAAATAATAATAATGTAATTGATAGGTTGCTTCAGGCGCAAGAATCCCCTAGTTTGGGTAAGAGGCATGGGTCTAGCTGGCAGCCCAGAGCAGAGAGCTCTCATAAGAAGAGTTCCTGAATTCTGGAACATGGCGGGATCTAGAAGGTTAGAATGGGGTGGAAGGGTTCAAGTCAGGTTCCTTGGGTCCTAAAGCAAACTGGGAGAGAAGGGGCAGATGGGACATATATGAGCCAGACTGTTTCCTAAACAATACCTCTAAGGTCACAAGTCCCTGTTCCTGTGCTAGGCCAACAAGCAGTCATTTGTGGATTAAGTTGGGCCCACAAAGCTCCAGTTGTCAATAATTTGCAAAGAATCTTCCAAATTTAGAGGTTAATATGGAACAAACCAAAACTGACTGGACAATTTAATTTGTGTTTTTTTTCCCTGACTACTAGTACTGATTGATGAGGTTCAGGTGTAATCTACCAAAGTTTGCCTGACTTTTTCCATTTTTCTTCTAAATGCTGCTATTTTGCTCAACCTTTTACTGAATACAAGACGGTGTTAGGCAGGATGCAGGACTTCTGGGCAGATACAGATGGTGCTGAATTAAGAGGAAGTGAAACTCAAAACACATCTAAAAAGGGGGCACAAAATGTTGAGACCTGCTTAATGGTAGTGAAAATGCCACCTAGGATTAAGATATGAATCTTAATCTACAAATGATTTATAGGCCCAAGCAATCCCAGGAAGTGTGCTTTAAGTTTATGGCATGTATGCAGATGGAGTCTAGCAGAAAACCTACAATAAAATACCATTAAAAACTTTTTTTAAAAATACAGCAACATTTATAATGGTATCAAAATGCACCCAATAAAACACTTTAAAAATCACCGTCTCTCTAACTCACTCACTCACTCACTCACACAGGCTTAGCAGCTTATGTTTTTGCTGCAATTTTAGATCCATGCCTGCTAAATTTATTAGTATATGGCACTAGAAAAGAGTCTATTTTAAAAGTGGGAAAGCGAAAAGAAGCCCTAAGTAAAATATTGCACGCATTGGTTCATGTATTAGTTTTATCTGTTTATCATTTAGCAGCTATTCACTCATAAAAGGTTCTTCTTCAGAATTAAAGCCCTTGGTCTTGTACCCAATAGCGAAGAACCTCCCAAAGGCAACAGAAACACATCCTTTTTCCTGTGACCCACCCTTTGGTGGCTGGAGGCCCTCCCTATTGCCCACAAGTCCACAGGACTCACTCACTTGTCCACACATGATCTACAAAGCAACATGCTCCCAGTATTGCTACATACAGTATTTGGATTCATGTGATGGATTTCTGGAAAAGCATAACTCGAAGCTACAAACCTATGTACAATTACTTAGGGTCAGGGGATGAACTCAGTGGCATATGCTTCTCAGTGAACATTCAAAAGAATGTACCGTAAAGGGATGCCAGCTGAATTGCAGTTGAATCCTATGCCTGTTACTCAGAAGAAATTTTCCCTGTGTTCTGTGAGTATTATTCCTTGCGGAAGTGTTTTTTAGGATTGCAGCCTTGGTTCAAGATCAGGTCAAGTGTTCCAGATATGAGAGTATATGAGACGCCTGCTGGATCAGACTAATGGCCCATCTGGGCATAATCCTGTTCTTACAGTGGCCAAACAGACTCTTATGGGATGCCTAGCAGCTGGTATTCAGGGGTACATGTCCTCATGGCTAGTACCCACTGATAGCCTTGTCCTTCAGAGCAGACAGGTCTGTTGATGGCTGTTAATCAGGGCTGAGTGTATTCTCCATAGGATTCCTATTGGTATCTGAAGAAGTGTGCATGCACACGAAAGCTCATACCAAGAACAAACTCAGTTGGTCTCTAAGGTGCTACTGGAAAGAATTTTCTATTTTGTTTAGACTATGGCAGACCAACACGGCTACCCACCTGTAACTCCATAGGATTCGGCATCTTAAGATTTTCAGCCATCACAACCATGAACATAAGGTTTAAAGTTGTTAAGTAATGCCTGGAAAGGAACTCAGAATATGTGGTGGAGTGCTGAATGTGCTTCCCAGGAGCTCCTTCTAATTCCAGGTAGGTTTAGGAGCTTCTGACCAGCTCAGAACCCGGAATTAACTTGCACACTGTTTCCTGCTTATAACACTTGGGAAATAGACACATGCTGAACACTGACAGTAAGAGCTGTCCAACAGTGGAATTTGCTGCCAAGGAGTGTGGTGGAGTCTCCTTCTTTGGAGGTCTTTAAGCGGAGGCTTGACAGCCATCTGTCAGGAATGCTTTGATGGTGTTTCCTGCTTGGCAGGGGGTTGGACTGGATGGCCCTTGTGGTCTCTTCCAACTCTATGATTCTATGATTCTAGTCCAGGTAGAAGATTGTAAGTGCATCTCCTTCTTTCTTCTTTTGCAGCATCTCACACAGCCCCAGTCGTCTTCCCCTTGTCCCCCTGTTGCCAAGACCTCTCCAACGCCTCCCAGGTCACCTTGGGTTGTCTGGTCTCTGGCTTCTTTCCCGAAGCAGTCCAAGTCCAATGGAATTCAGGATCCTCCTCTGACATCCGGACCTTCCCTGCACTATTGGATTCATCCAGTGGCCACTACACTCTCAGCAGCCAGCTCACCATCCCTACCAGCACCTGGGAATCAGAAAAATTCCAATGCAGTGTTGTACATCCAGCTACCAGCTCCACAGTCAACAAAGAGATCCAGCGTGAGTCTGCCTGGGCCTTTGTTATCTGCTTTCTCCCTCCTTCAGTGGGTGACACACACTTGTTGAGTGGGGCAGAAAGAAATGAAAAAAGGGTTTTGTGGATGAAAATATGGAGAATAATTATAAAGTTTTGGTCCTACTATCTGAATTTTGTTTCATACCAAGCACTCCAGAGAACACACACAAATAAATTATAGTTAGAGTAGACCCACTTAGATTAATAGGCCTAAATTAACCATGCCCACTCCCACTTCATTTTTCTTAGAATATTACCAACATGGGATGGTATTCACACATCCAATTTCTCAATGGCTTTATCTATTTTGAAGCAAGATGGTCCCTTTGCCATGTGTTTTCTCATTTTAATTGTTTGTAACAGGTGACATGAGGAGGTCCTTGGGCCTACTCAGAATGATAATGAAATAAGAGGAGGGAGTTTGATTTTTTTATATTAAAAATGGGTTTAGCGCAGGGATTCAGAGGAGAAAGAGGAATAAGTTTGATTAACACAGAGAGTGAGGCTGTTCCACTTTCTCTGGAGAAGGTTGGCAAAAAAGAGGGAAGAAAGGAAACAGGAGAAAAATGGAGTCTAATGACAAATGAATTATTACAAGCCACTCACATTTAGGGATGCGGAAGACATTCAGTACAGTTTGCATTTCAGTATGGACCTAACTAATTTGCACCACCTGAAACAATGCACAAACTGAAACACTGTTCTCCTTCAAAATTCATGCTTTTCTGAATTGTGTGAATCAGGTCTCCAATCAAAAAAGTGTTCAAATACATACAAAAGTCCATATAGTAGTGAAAATAACACAGAGAAATGATTATATTCAAGAAAACTGTGTATATATTACAAAAATATGTATATTAATCCTGTCAATTTTTTGTGAGGACTGTAAGAAAAAAAATTAGCAAGCTTATGTGCAGATATGGAGCACTGAATTTAAGATTATAAAAATGAGACAGGTGGTAAAGTGTACCCTACATCATGAAAATATGGATATTCATAATTCCTCTCTATACTTCCTATCCCTTCAGCATGTGAGAAGAAAGATCCCGTAGCCCCAAAGGTCCGCCTGCTCCATTCCTCCTGCAGACTCAATCCGAGAAATGCTACCATTGAGCTGGTGTGCTTTATCTCTAGCTTCTACCCCAACAATGTGATGGTAGAGTGGCTGGTGGGTGGGCAACCTGGCATGCTATCCTCGGTCACAGCACCACCCAGGAAAGATCCCAGTGGACACACCTTCAGTACCATCAGCACAACTAGTGTTAGGCAAGCAGACTGGCTGCAGAGGAATGACTACGTCTGCCAGGTGTCCCATGCAGCGACCCGAGCCACGGTGAGAAGCAAAGCCAAGGTCTGTGAAGGTAAGAACTCTTGACTCAGTTCTGACTTGGTTAGGTCCATACGAAGTGGGCGTGGATTGAAAAATGGAAAGGCCAAGAGCAAAGGGCTACTTCCCTTTCATGGTGGGTTTCCCAGTGACCCAGAAATACATCCATCATGGTCCTTTGCTATTTGGAGTAGCTTTCTCCAACTTTTGCTCTACTGGTGGTATATCTGAGGTTTTCTCAATTTATCTGGAACTTGAGAGACTGAATCAACTGGAGGTAGGACTCTGTGTCATAGAGGAGGGCACCAACTCAGTTTTCCTTTGATGAATCTTGATAGGTGGCTTTTTCGCACACTCGGGGCTGACAGATTTCTCCAGATTAGGTATTTGTCAGGAAGATGAGGAAACACGTTTCTCCTCTTCTGCAGGAGGCAGTTTGGCTTGATTACTTGTGACAACAGCTGTAAATCTGCTCTATGGCACACTGGTATAGAGAGTGGTCCATTGGGAAATCTGAGGAATAGGCCAACACCCTGGTTAAAGGGGTGCAAATTCCCCCCAAAAAGCAGAGATCTGGGATTATTCAGCCAGGGTGCGGCTTGGATTGTTGCTAGGTTTGATGGCTAATAGGATCCTCGTATCAAAGGAAATAAAGGTATTAACGGGAAATATGGTATGATCCTGATGGGGAGCCTGAGCTGCAGAGCTGACTCTGAAAGAGGAGAAGCAAGCAGATCAGGAGAAGATGCGGTGACCAAGTTAAAAGAAAAGATGGGAGGAGACTTGGGGCTTGACATGGGATTTTGCATCCCCAGGCTCCTCAGATATCAGGATCTTCATCCTACGCCCAACTCCTAATGACCTTTACATAGAAAAGCAACCTAAACTCACCTGCGTGGTAGTCAACTTAGAGAGTGAAGATGAACGCTTGGCAGTGACCTGGTCAAAGGAGAACGGAAGAATCCTGAGCTCTGCACCACTAAATGTGAAAGATGAGCTGAATGGCACCTTCACTGCAACCAGCTCTCTGATCATCTCGGACAGAGACTGGTTGTCAGGGGTGACTTTTACCTGCACAGTGAAACACCCAGCCCTGCCTCACACCATGGACACCAAGGTTAACAAGAAGACAGGTAAGCAGGAAACTAGTGTCCTTCATTTTCCAGCAGCCTCTTGGGTGGGAAACATAAGAGTACTGAAACCATTCTGAACCATTCCAGAAACGTAGCCCAAACCAGATGTAGTTAGACTCCTGCTCCCACCAACCCTAGCCAGCATGACCAATGGCGGGGGATGGTGGGAGTTGTAATTCAGCATTTGGAGGGCCACGTGTTCCCCACATCTGATGCAGAAGACTTCATACATACATCAGCATGCACTGTGTGCAGATGTCCACATTAATGTGCATTCACTGAGGTGGTTGTAAAGGGGCTACATAACACTCGGGGGGTATTGTTAGCTGACACCGTGAGTAAACTCTCTTGTGAACAGAGCTTCTGGGAAATCTTCTTTTTTTGTAGAATTTTTTATTTTCAGTATAAGGAAAAAACACAAACACATACACATATACATAATAAACAATTAAACAGAAAAATACAATAAACAAAGAAAAAACTTATACCTACCTAAATAAACACGAACTAACATTAATCCTTATCTCATTCATGTTTCAATCTTCATTAATTGGGGACCTCCCCCGCCAACTCGGCTGCATTCTATATCAATATACTGTGGTAATTTTATATCTTTTTCCCATAGACATTAACTAAACTTCTTAAAATCTTTAAAACAATTGATCACATATAATTCATCACTTATACTACATATTCTAAAGTTCTTAAACATTTAACTCAATCATAACAATACTTCTTATAAACAATTTTATCTAACATCAACTAGCTAAAGCCAATTAACCTAGCTAATTCTGCTCAAATATTCAATTTTACACACTTATTTAAATAGTCTTTAAAATTCTTCCATTCCTGGAACACCTTCTCCTCCCTCTGGTCTCGGATTCTCGCGGGGAAATCTTCATGTATCTTCACTGAACATCACCCAACCAAGGGGGAGAGGAGATATAGGGAATGTGTGGCTTATGCACATAAAATGCAGGCCCAGGAGTAACTCTGTGAGGAGTACCTATTGCAGTTGTTCATGAAAACATATACCACAGTTTCCCATCTGCTCTGTTCCCTGGATTCCCAGATCCACACATAGCTTGCACTATTTTGACCTAAATATAATAGCGATTCTCCCTGTTTCTCTGCACATAAGGAAGCAGCATCGGCCCCAGTCTGTACATCTTCCACCCCCACCATGATGAGCTCAACTCTAACAGCCAAGACATCTCCTTCACTGCCCTGGTGAGAGGGTTCAAGCCCAGTGACATATCCCTGAAATGGCTCAAGAATGGCAACCCACTGCCTGAAGCTGACTATCTCATCACCCCAGTCTTCAGTGAAGGCGATGGTTCCTATTTCTTGTTCAGCAAGCTGAAGGTCCTCAAGGCTTACTGGAACAGAGGTGATTCCTACACCTGCATGGTTGTCCATGAAGGTCTGACCCTCAAGTTCATCCAGAAGCACATTGAGAAATATACGGGTAAACAATGAAGACTGCTATCATCCAGGACTGCCGCCCCTTCTTCACCTTACGCCTCTAATCATTCTCTAAGATTATTAGACCAAATCCTGTGTAAATAATGTCCATGCAAAAAATGTGCTCAAAAGCTGAATAAAAAGAGAACTCATCCAAAGCCTCAGATATCTGTTATTTTGGTTCTTCTGGGGGCATAAGCGACATGTGTGGGGATGGATTTCATCACTTAAGGGAAACAGGATTAATCTCTCAAAAACAAATGTTTAAGGTTGGCAGCAGGTGGGGAATGTGTCTATCACTATCACAGTTGTATCACATTTCTACTAAGGAGCCCAGGTCTTGGTCATACTGCAAGAACACATATGATACATGGTGGCTTTGATGGTGGGATTCGCAATTCAGCAGCATCTGAAGGGCCACATGTTCCCCACATCTGGCAGAGAAGCCCTCATACATACACTATGTGCAGATTTCCACATTAACGTGCAGACACTGGGGTGGTTTATACACGTCTTCTCGTTAATCATTCGTGGTTTGCTTTTAAGTGGATTTCTTGTGCTAGGGCAACTGAGCTCATGAGTCCACTGTAATTGCACAAACCTAAATTTCCAATATGCACTTCAGCCCCTCCCAGAAAATAGTGACAGTTTGGAGCCACCCCTTCCTTAAAGGAAGGAAGGAAATGCAGTCGGGATTCACAAAGCACTCGGGCCAGATTAATGGAATGCTCATGCATTGCGAAGTGGGAGAGATGAGAGAGAAAATATTGTGGGAGGTGTTTTTCACAGGGCTCACCAATGCTTACATTTTACCCCTGCGCTTTCCCAGTCTGTGCCTGCAAAACAAATCTAAGTGTGTCTGAAACCTGACTGAAACTGGTTTAATGATTCCAGTTATAGGTGGGTAGCCATGTTGGTCTGCCATAGTCGAAACAAAATGAAAATTCTTTTCAGTAGCACCTTAGAGACCAACTGAGTTTGTTCTTGGTATGAGCTTTCGTGCTACTGGAAAGAATTTTTTATTTTGTTTTGGTTTAATGATTGGCATTTTCCCTCAAAGGGCATTGGGAAGCTCCTTCACAGAACTGCAGTTCAAACAGACTTAAGAGCAGCTCAGATGTGTGCGGCATAACGTAGCATGGAGTAGACGTGCCCTGGGTATGATGAGAAAGTAGCATTCCCCTTGGCTTGAGAATTCTACCTCTAAAATAGCAGGAGTCGAAGAGTCAATAGGAAATGTGTGAGAAACGATCGCCAAACGCAAAGCGTGGCAATAAGGCTATCAATGGCTATGCACCCTGATGGCTATGTTCTACCTCCATTGTCAGAGATAGTGTGCTTCTGAATATTATTTGCTAGAAACTACAAGAGGGAAGAGGGCTGTTGTGCTCAGATCCTGCTTTCATGGGTGACACCAGGCTTGAGAGCAGTACATGTGAAAAGGATCTAGGAGTCTTGGTAGACCACAAACTTGACATGAGTCAACAGTGTGATGCAGCAGCTAAAAAAGCCAATGCAATTCTGGGCTGCATCAATAGGAGTATAGCGTCTAGATCAAGGGAAGTAATAGTACCACTATATTCTGCTCTGGTCAGACCTCACCTGGAATACTGTGTCCAGTTCTGGGCACCACAGTTCAAGAAGGATACTGACAAGCTGGAACGTGTCCAGAGGAGGGCAACCAAAATGGTCAAAGGCCTGGAAACAATGCCTTATGAGGAACGGCTTAGGGAGCTGGGTATGTTTAGCCTGGAGAAGAGAAGGTTAAGGGGTGATATGATAGCCATGTTCAAATATATCAAAGGATGTGTCATATAGAGGAGGGAGAAAGGTTGTTTTCTGCTGCTCCAGAGAAGCGGACACAGAGCAATGGATTCAAACTACAAGAAAGAAGATTCCACCTAAACATTAGGAAGAACTTCCTGACAGTGAGAGCTGTTCGACAGTGGAATTTGCTGCCAAGGAGTGTGGTGGAGTCTCCTTCTTTGGAGGTCTTTAAGCGGAGGCTTGACAGCCATCTGTCAGGAATGCTTTGATGGTGTTTCCTGCTTGGCAGGGGGTTGGACTGGATGGCCCTTGTGGTCTCTTCCAACTCTAGGATTCTATGATTCTATGCTTCTATGCTTCCCATAGGCATCTGGTTGGCCACTGTGAGAACAAGATGCTGGGCTGCATAGCCCTGCCTTGATCCAGCAGGCTATTATGTTCTGTTCTCTTCCATCTAGATTCTATGATTCTATGTTCTATGCTTCCCATAGGCACTGGTTGGCCACTGAGAACAAGATGCTGGGCTGCATAGCCCTGCCTTGATCCAGCAGGCTATTATGTTCTGTTATGAGGTATACACCTGAACCCACATGTGTGTCCACCACACCATGTGAGCTCAATGTACAGCTCCAAAAGTGGCGGAACCTTTGGCATGGAGCCAGACGGTGCACCCATTAAAAATATGTGTATACCTTTAATCATTATACCCGGGAAATAGAAAGAGATAGGCTTATTACGTGTAAATTAAGAGACTGGGTGCATGGATGCTGCTTCAGATAAGAAGGTTACAAATAAGCAGGCAGCAAATGATCATTCACTACATACGCACACCTTGATTCTAGAGAACAGAGGGTCCATATTTCAAAAACCTGAAGAGTGGACACAATGATTTGCCACAAACTCACACTAAAAAGAAAGAAAATTGAGAGTGGGAAAAGGTATACTGTATCTTGGAACAGCAGAGGATTTGAGATCTTGTGTCTTCTGAGAGAGTTAAGTTTCCCCCTTTCAGAATCCTATGCCAGCAGCAGGGCAACAAAATCTCTTACGCAATCCCTCATAAAATATGCTTACTAAAGGTGACATAAGGGACATCCTCTCTCTCCAAGTGTCGCAGGATTTGCACAGGATTATTTTATCCAGTTGTTCGCAATGTCTTGTTGTGAATCAAGAGTTGGATGTGACTTTTAATAAATAGAATGGAATAGAATAGAATAGACTAATACTGAATCCATTATGTAGAATAACTGGATATGACTCTACCGTACGGAACTCTGATGCAAGGATATGCAAACTTCTGTGAGGTGCCATAGATTCAAAGGAAATTTTCCTGACCTAATGAATTCTTTCTGTTCCCATTTGTGTTCCCATCTATTCTTATATTTAGTGTTATATAGAAGATGGATAATCCATTTCATGCACACTTCATTTTAGGTTCTGTATTTTTGCAGAATGATGGGAATCAGAAGTAAATAAATATACCGTATTTTTCCATGTATAAGACATGGGAGTTTTTTTTTTACCAAAAACAATGGTTTAAAATTGGGGCTTGCCTTATACACGGGGAGTGCTGAGTGCTGAGGGGTGTTTTCTTAATTTGGAAGCCCAAAAATAGGGGGCGTCTTATACATGGGGATGTCTTATACACGGAAAAATATGGAACTATTGCCTTGTCATGGTGATGGGGCTTGAACACCTCAGAGAAGCTATGAGCTATGCCGTGCAGGGCCACCCAAGATGGACAGGTCATAGTGGAGAGTTTTGACTAAATGTGATCCACCTGGAGCAGGAACCGGCAAGCCACTCCAGTATCCCTGCCAAGAAAACTCCATGGACAAAGACAACAGGCATATAAAAGTTATGACGCTGGAAGATGAGCCCCTCAGGTTGGAAGGTGTGCAACATGCTACTGAGGAAGACCGGAGGACAAGTACAAGTATTCAGAGCTGATGAAGCGGCCGGGCCAAAGCCGAAAGGCCGCTCAGTTGCAGATATGCCTGGAAGCAAAAGCAAAGTTGAATGCTGTAAAGAAAAATATTGCATAGGAACCTGGAATGTAAGAACCATGAACCTTGGTAAGCTGGATGTGGTCAAAAATGAGATGGCAAGAATAAATATTGACATCCTGGGCATCAGTGAACTAAAATGGACGGGAATGGGCGAATTCAGTTCGGATGACCATCATATCTACTACTGTGGGCAAGAATCCCGTAAAAGAAATGGAGTGGCCCTCATAGTCAACAAAAGAGTGGCGAAAGATTGAGGGCACAAGGAGAAGGGGATGACAGAGGACAAGATGGTTGGACAGTGTTCTCGAAGCTACTAACATGAGTTTGACCAAACTGCGGGAGGCAGTGGAAGACAGGAGTGCCTGGCGTGCTCTGGTCCATGGGGTCACGAAGAGTCAGACAAGACTAAACGACTAAACAACAACAACAACAACAACAAGGTAGGTGGAGTGTTAGTATTGGGGTATTTAATATTCATGAACATGGAGAGTGACATCTCTTTCTCCCCCACAGTGATAATGATATCAACAGAGACTGATGACAGCGATGAGGGAGAAGAGGAACTGGAAAATCTATGGACCGCCACCTTGGTTTTCTTCATTCTCTTCCTCATCAGTGTGTGTTACAGCACCACAATGACACTCTTCAAGGTGAGGGGAAAGGAAGGGGAAAATACATATCAGCATTTGCATTTGGCAGTGAGTGGAGTGGAAGTGGGGAGGAAGCAAGTTCACTTTAGGGAGAGAAGTTAAAACAAAGACTTAAATGCTTAAATGTGTCTGCTTGAAAGGAAACAGGGACACGGAGTAGGGCTGCATCCACCCCATACATTTAAAGCACAGTTAAAACACATAGCTTCCCCCATAGAATTCTGGAAACTATTGTTTACTCCCCACAGTGCTACAATTCTGAGCACCCTTCAACAAACCACAGTTTCCATGAGTCTTTGGGCAAGTCGTGTGCTTTACATGTATAGTGCAGCTTATTTCTTTAAACTCTTCTCTGCTTACCTTTTAACAAACTTCCACAACACCCAGAACTTCTGGAAACTTCCACTTGTTAATTAACACTGAAAAGTGGAGTCTGAAAGGCTCAAGGCACAGGGCTGTTGTAGGAAGAAGAAGAAGAAGAAGAAGAAGAAGAAGAAGAAGAAGAAGAAGAAGAAGAAGAAGAAGAAGAAGAAGACTGCATTTGTTTGAGGCAATAATTGATGTGGCATTTCAGAACACAAGGAAGAAAATATATTAAAATGACAAGAAATGTATTTAATAGAACATGCAAGCTAACTTAGGCAAAAGTCAGCTGATTTGCAAGGATTCAATCCTGCTCATTTTGGCTATGCATACATGTTCCCAGCAGGGGAACTGGAACACACAGCCAAACCTATTTGAAAGCCCATTTGCCAACAATGCAGTTGAAAACGATAGGTTCAAAACGCAGCGTGGGGCTGTTTTCAGAAAGGGCTTTCAAACAGCTCCGCACTGAGCCTTTTGTTTGCTGAATTGGGTCTGGCGCATGCAGCCAGAATAAGTTTTCCAGTTCTGTTCTCCACTCACCTCTCTCCCACCCTCTTCACCCTCCACCCCAACAGGTAAAATGGCTTTTCTCCAGTGTGGTGGACCTGGAGAAGCCTTAATTCTGCAGACAATGTAGGAGTATTTTCCTGGGAATTCCACCACCCATCTTCAGAGGTGCAAAGAGGAAGCCACTGCTTGGACCTACATCTTCATCTAAAGTATGAATGCCCCAGGCCTTCTGTCACTGCCCATCTTCCTGCTCTGCCTACTCCACCCAAAGGCCTGTCATAGCAGGAGGCAAATATTCTAGACTGCCCTCAACAAAGGAGTATCACTTCATAGCATGTGTTGGAGCAGTGCCTTCAAGAGGAAGCTTTATGTGATCTGATATCTTAACTGGCTTCCACCAATAGGTAGAAACATCCAGCAACTCGCCCAGTCTACGTTTCTATTTTCAATTACTCTGGTGGTGGCACATTTTTTCTAACTTTTGAATACCAAGTGAATACAGTATTATTCTCCGAAGCTTTTAAAGGATACTTACTGTTACTCTACTTTTATTGCTCCTTTAACCTCTCTTATTCTGTGGATTATTAAAAATATTGTATTATTTTAAATATAGTGCTTGTGTTTGAGGTTTTTTTAATGTTTAATTTCTACTCTTAACTTTTTTGTTTTTAAAAAATATTGTTCTGTTAATTCTGAATATAGAAACAAACATACAAGCAATTACAGCTCCCCTGTTCCCCCCACCACCCAACTATGTCCAATTGTATTAATAATAATAGAATTAAACATTAATTCAATAGCTGCCAATTTTTTTAAAAAAGTGTTGTTCCGCAGGTTCCTGTGGCTCTTAAGTATTTAATATGCATGTTCTTTCTTTGTCGCAAATGGAATAAAAGTGGACTACGTTTTGCAGATTCTTTGTTGTCTTCTTTGTTGTTAGTTTCCCACCAAGATTAAGTGCCAAATATAAGCATACCAAACTTCATATAAGTTTGCATTTAATGTCCCCCAGAGCCTAGCAACAGCAAGACGTGCTGCAGATACAATACAATGTAATCGACATTTTCCTTTTCTGTCAGATGAAGCAATAACCTGCAGTCTTATAAGAGTAAATATTTAAAGTAGATGGATTAATAATAATAATAAATTTTTATACCCCACCCATCTGGCTGGGTTTACCCGGCCACTCTCAGCGGCTTCCAACAAAACATTAGAATACAGTAATTCATCAGATATTAAAAGCTTCCCTAAACAGGGCTGCCTTCAGAGTAAATGAGTAAATTCAGTTAATTTGGAATATGCAGAAAATATGCTGATGATATTATAATAACCACCCAAGACCCGATAGAAAGTATACCAGCAGCTCTGGAGACAATTAAAGAATACGGGGAATTAGCAGGATTGAAAATAAATTATCAAAAAACATCATTATTAACCAAAAATTTAGAGCTAAAAGAGAAAAAGGAATTACAACAATTAACAGGATTGGAGATTAAAAACAGAGTAAAGTATTTGGGGATTTGGTTAACCTCTAAAAGTATTAATTTATATGAAGACAATTATGTAAAAATTTGGAAAGATATTAAGAAAAACATGGAAATATGGAATAGGCTGCATTTATCATTATGGGGAAGAATTTCTGTTGTCAAAATGAATATACTTCCAAAGATGACATTCTTATTTCAATCCATTCCAATTTTAGGGGGCATGAAGTGCTTTAAGGATTGGAAAAAAGAATTGACAAAATTTATTTGGAACGGGAAAAAACCCCGAATAAAATTTCAATTATTGACTGATAGTAAAGAGAGGGGAGGTTTTGCACTGCCCAACCTAGAATTGTACCATGCAGCAGCAGGGCTATTATGGATAAAAGAATGGATTACATTGGAGAACCCAGAGATATTGGACTTGGAGGGATCAGATAATCGATTCAGTTGGCACTCCTATTTGCTATATGACAAGGTTAAGGTCCACAGGGGGTTCTTAAACCATCTAATAAGAAAATCTTTATATAACATCTGGTCAAAATACAAAGGAATTTTAGAACCAAAAATACCCCTGTGGACCTCACCAGTGGAAATTATCACAGTTAAAAAAACAAATATGGAAGGGAGGTGGGCCACATACCAAACATTATTAGAAAAACAACAAGAGGAATGGTCTTTAAAAAAATACGAAGAGGTAAAGGAATATGTGAATGACTGGCTACAATATTTCCAGATTCACCAAAGATTTATATTGGATAGAAAAATAGGCATTGCAAAAGAGAATTCAAAATTTGAAAAAGAATTACTACAAAGCAAAGGTAGATACATTTCACGTATGTATAACTTATTACTAGAGTGGGATCTTAAAGAAGAACAGGTGAAATCTGTAATGGTCAAATGGGCCCAAGATCTAGGCCACAATATCTTGATGGATCAATGGGAAAGGCTCTGGCAAATAGATATTAAATTCACTGCCTGTTATTCTCTTAGGGAAAATGCTCTAAAGATGATGTATAGATGGCACTATACACCGGAAAAACTAGCCAAAATGTATAAAAATAGATCACCTTTATGTTGGAGATGCGGTAAGGAATGTGGGTCTTACATGCACATGTGGTGGAATTGTCAAGAGGTTAGTATATTTTGGAATGATATCTATGAAGAATTGAAAAAATTACTGAAATGCACATTTAAGAAAAAACCGGAACTATTTTTACTAAGTATAGTGCCAGATGAGTTAAAAAAAACCAAAAAGAACATTAGTACTGTATGGAATAACAGCGGCCAGAATATTAGTAGCCAGGAATTGGAAGAACAAAACTTTACCAAATATGACTGATTGGCAAAATTTGATGTTAGAGTATTTTCACCTAGCAATACACACTGGAAGGGTAAAAGAGCAACCTAAACAAAAAGTCCATATTGAATGGAAGTTATTTAAAGAATACCTGGAGAATAATGATATAAGAAGTTCCTTCATAGCAGAAATAGACTGAACCAGATGATAAACCAAGTAGGAGTTAATAAAGCGATAAAAAGGAACAAAAAGAAAAAATTATAACTGTGCGACAAATATAGACAATGAATAGCAGAAACAGCGAGTTTAATTGGAAGTCTTTTTTATTTAACATCAGAATGTTTTAATTTGTGGAAATTATGTTACAATTTTTGTTTTTGATGTTTGTATTGGATTATTTTTTGGTAATAATGTACATATCTTTATTTTTTCTTTTTATTATTATTATTTTTTTCTCTTTCTTTCTTTCTTTATATCTTTCTTTCTTTCTTTTCTTTCTCTTTCCTTTATGTTATGTTCTGCTGTATTTAATTCTCAATGTTGTGATATTTGTTATATGTCTGAGTGTTTTTTAAAATAATAAAGTTTATTGATAATTCAAAAAAAAAGAAAATATTTTTTAAAAATAAATTTAATGAACCACAGACAGAGGGGAAGTCGAGTTTTGAAATGTTAAAATTATTGTAAAATTATTGAAATGTAAGTGTGAGAGGCTTGGAGCACAGAAATTGGACAGATTAGAGAGCTCTTGGGGTGAGAGACCAAGAGTTCAAGGACAACAACAAGAAAAACTGCAACAAGTAACAGAGCACAAAGAGGAGATACTTTATGGCTATTTCAGAGCAGTAGCCAACGAAGAAGACAAGAGATACAACCTGGAAAAGAAGAATGTACAAATAAGAATGTCAAGTCCAGAACTGGGCATGATGAATACAACAAAAGAAGATGAAGGAGCTGGAAAGAGAGGACTTTTGGGGGGAGATCTGTGGGGGATGGGAAGGGAAAAGGGTATGGTTAGAATGGTCAGGAAAGGTATGGGGTGAAGGAAGATTATTTAAAGGGGAAATAATAGATGACCATGAAACTCCGAAACCAGAGGGGGGGAAACGGTGTAAGAGAACTGGAAGAAATGTAAAATTATTTGAAATGATGTGAATAGATAAACATTTGAAATTGGAATCAGAGGATATGTAAGGCTACAGTAATTTGAAGTTAAGTTAAGATAGGATATAAGAAGTTAGAGTTGTGTAATGTTAATTTTATTAGGAACAAGATTAGGTATATGATGATTGTGATTTGTAATGATTCAGATTAGTTGTGAGAAGGAAGATTTGACAATGTTATAAAGTTACTAAAGAAGATTAGAAATGAACGCAGAAGAGAGGATGTGAGGAAGTCCCAAAATAATGCATATAAAGAAGATAAGGATAGTTAAATAAGTGTGTGTAAGTCTTTACTTGTATTGTATTGTTTTGTAGTTTTTTTGTAGTGTTTGATGTATTTTGTGTGTTTTTATTGTTAAAATTTTAATAAATTCTTATTAAAAAAAGAAACTGAAAATCACAAAAAATTAATAATAATAATAAAAGGGTGAGGCTTGGGCGGGGGGGCGGACTTCACAACAAGGTGGTCACCTGGGCTCTGATCTTTCAGGCCCTCACTTTCCTGCCCAAAATCTGCCACCTGAGATGGCTGCCTCAGCTTACTCCATGGCAGGGCAACTTCCACAGAGAGATTTTAGAAAGCTTCAGCATGGCAGTTGTCACATACAATAAAGTGTAAGTGTCTCTGCGTCCAGTCCCTGTGTCCGTGGGATTGCGCTACTGTGCATGTGCCCCACGGACAGCCGTTGGGACTTGGAACGCAGAGACTTCAGGCGCCGCGTGCCGCTCAGCGACCCCGAGAGCAACTACGGCACCTACCAGGTGGGAGCAAGGGAGCTCAGGGGCCCCGGGATCTCCGAGGGATCTAGCAGAAACCCCCAGGCGGCTCTTTCCTGGGGGCGGGGCGGCCACGAAGCATGGCGGGCGAGGCAGAGAGGGAGCCGGCGTGCGGAACGGAAAGGCAGCGCAGCGAGGGAGCTGGGGGGACCCATGGCGGGAGCGAGCGCGGCCGGGAGGAAGACCAGAAGGTAGCCGAGGGAGCACGGGCGGAAGCGAAGCGACGGAAGAGACGCCGGAAGGAATGTTCTAGCGCCCGTTAATTTAACGGGTTTAAAGCACTAGTAACATATAAATTGCCTCCTCTGTGTGAAAACAGCACAGAAGATATTGCATCAAACATTTGTTCTAAATAACAGAAATTGAGCCACACGGAGTTATTTGAAGTAAGTTCTGAAACATGTTTTCAGAACTGAAATTAATACAGAAATGGTTAGAAACCTGGGCCGGCCCAGTCTCAAGCCTAAGTTGGCCGCTTTAGACAGGCCAGTTTGTTTAATAGCTTTATATCTTAAAACGCAAGGTGGTTCGCACATAACAGTAAGCCAAACCATGGCCTAGCTCATTGCAGCATAGAGAGAAAGGTGGTTAAGTTTAATTAACTGATAATTAATAGATCCTTAATTAATTAGCAATTAGGTAAGTGAGTGAAAACAAACAGCTGGAATTTTTCCTTGGCAAAGCTAACTGCAACAATTTTTGCTATTTCAGGATATGTATCTCAGGATATAAATGCCTGGATTTTGAAAACAAGTCAACAAGTCAACACAAACAACCGGGGGTGGGGAGGGGAAGTTGTGTGCGGATGAATGCTTCATATGACCAGTTTTGGATCCCAATTATAGCCCCTAGGCCTCACTCAACCATGCTAAAAATATATATATTTCAGAACTTCATGTCAGCTCCAAGGACGTCATAACTGTAATTTCTTTTTTTGGCTTCTTTTCTGAGAGCATGATTAGGGGGGAAATCTCTGAAGCCCCCATTAGAACAGAAATGACATCCAAAGGGAAACAGATGGCAGGTCAGTGGCAAAGGACCACTTGCTTCAATCAACTCCAGCCTTTGGTTGGGTGAGTAAGAAAAGGTTCAATTATGTGCATTTTGGAACTCGCTCCGCACAGAAATACATCCAGCAACTTTACACTTAAAGTATTTTGCTTTGAGGGACCCAACTCTGCAATTCTATGATTCTATGACCCACCTTTTTGTGGGATTTATATTGTTCCATTTTGCTTGAAGCAATCTTACCTGTTTTATGATTGTAATGGTTTTATCTGTTTTATAAGTGTGTATCTTTTTGTTTTCACCTGCATTGGGACCTTAAGGTGAAGTGCAGGTAAGTAGCATTATAACTCGATAAATAATACTTTTGGGTTCTGGAAAGATCGAAACATAGATAAGCCAGAGGAAGGGACTTTCCGAAATCAATCCCCATCTCCAGCCATTGTGTGACTGCAACAAGCCTAGGAACGTGGACTAGCATTTCTCAGTGGGCTTCCAACCTCAGATAAAACGTAAGTCAATATTTGTGTTTTAGGTGTCTTGTATTGATAATCAGACCTCCCAGCTGAGACTGAACTGTAAGGCTTGCTTGCCTCCACCCTCCAGCTGGGCATCTCCAAATCAGGCATCAGCTTAATGTCAGTCAGTTGGGGCAAGCTGAAAGGGTAGCCTGGATCCATCCCATCAGCTTCCCTGGAGATAAGCAAGGAGTGTCTGGTTTACTTACCAGAAACTTGGCATGTGAATGCTTCAATGGAAGCAGATGCACGTGGACCTGATCCAAGTACTGAGGGAAGCTCCCTGCCACTAAGCTGAGCAAGAGGCCTTCTCAGATGGAGTTATTTGCCATCTTGCCCTACCCTAAGTGCTCCCCTCCTCTCCATTACCCATTTAACCTTATGGAAGTTCTTGTGGGGTGGAAAGAGCTTCACCTGAAAGCCTGGACCAAGCCTGGTTCATAGAATCGCAGAACTGTAGAGTTGGAAGGGACCCTGAGGATCACCTAGGAATATGCAGCTGTCCCATACGAGGATCAAACCTGTAACCTTGGTGTTATTAGCACCACTCTGTAACCAACCAAGCTATCCCAGTCAAGAGATCTCCGATTCCCTGACAAAACACTGCCATGCTTCAACAAAGCCTGGTTCATAGAATCGCAGAACTGTAGAGTTGGAAGGGACCCTGAGGATCACCTAGGAATATGCAGCTGTCCCATACGAGGATCAAACCTGTAACCTTGGTGTTATTAGCACCACTCTGTAACCAACCAAGCTATCCCAGTCAAGAGATCTCCGATTCCCTGACAAAACACCGGCATGCTTCAACAAAGTTAATGTGGAGTAGGTGAGCTTCAATGAACCCGGGGCAGAAAAAGCGGGCTTTCCCCAGACTTATCTTCCCGTTTGGGAGCTTTTTCACTTCCTGGGTGAGCATAATGTTCCATGTCACCATCGGAGAGAAAGGTAGCAACCTCTCCGGAAGGCTGACAATTATAAAGAAAATTCTTCCCCTGCTAGCTGAGCGGGAGGCATGTAAGAATCTGTTGATGAGCAAATGGACCCTGGAGGTCTTCTTTGAGTTGGGTGTTTAGGTGCACTGTTGCCACCCCATCCTCCCAGGTGAGAACCAGTTTTCAAGGAAGCTGGCAGCGAGTACGGAAGATATCTGAAAGTCAGCCCCAAGCCTAACGTTCAGCTAGGAGGTCACCGAGCTCCCCTGATAAGTATTAGGTTTCCAAGAAGCTGCCAGAGAGGAAGGGGTTTGCCTGACCTCCTAGATGAGCACAGCAGTGAAGCCTGAGCCTGGACAAGGGCTGGACAATATGTTTTCCTAAACCTGATGCTTAGTTGGGATTTTCTTCAATACCTTTCAGCTTCAAGAAACCTGACCTGGGGCAGGTTAGGTGCCCGAGCTCAGCTGGGACATTCCTGCCCTCCCAGGTGAGCAACTGGCTTCACAAAGCTGTCAGGAAGCCAGGGGGATACCAGAAAGTCTTTTCCAACCAAGCATGATGCTCAGCTGAAAGATTTCTGACCTCCCAGGAGAGTCCCAGGCTTCTATGAAGTGGGAAGGCAGTGAGGAGGTTACCTGAAAGCTTGCCTGGAGCCTGATACTCAGCTGTGAGAATCCTGGCCACTCACCTTTGGGGCATGCTTCAAGGTAGCTTCCTGGAGGGGAAACCAGGAGGAATATCTGGAAGCCTGATTTTAAACTGAAAGATTCAGGTGGCTCAGCTATAGGCTTCGGGGAATCTGGCTTGGAGAAAAAAGCTCTCTACCTTAGCCACCTTGATGCTCAGCTGAGCAATTGCTGGCCCCCCAGTGGGAGTATCTGGCTTCAGGGGAGTCACCAGGAAGCAATGTTTCCCAAGTTTTTGGAAGCAGCTCTGGGCTAACTCCAAAACAGCAAGCACAAACAAGGAACCAGAAGGTTGAAGAAGGAGAGCTCTGAGGAGCCGAGGCTCCTGGGTCCTGCTCTCTGCTCCAAAAGTCGGGGGTGCCCTTTGGAGGAGAAAGACCCCTTCCCAAGCATTGTCAGAGCTGAGGCAGGCAGGACCCCTGGATTCTGGCTGGAGTGAACTGAGGAGTGGGGCAGGGCAACTTAGGGCACTTCTGAAAGCCTAAACACTCCATAGCTGACTTATTCCTACTCCCAGGAAAACAGATAGGGGAAACAATCTTGTTTTAGCTTGGGGAGGGTAGTGTTGCCAAGAGGTTTAGAGCAACAGCAGGACTGGGGTGCATTTAAGAAGGGGTAGGATTGGCTCGTGTGCCCATGGAAGGGTGTGGAGCAGCAAATTTAAAGCCCCAGCTTCATAAAGGAAAGGTAAGCTGGAGCAGGTGAGAGCCAGGGCTCCTGGGTTCTGCCCTCAGCTCCGGGCGAGGGAGGGAAGGACTGTGTTTTGCCCCCAAATGCTAAAGCTGAGTGAAGTTTCCTGAGTTATAAAGCAGGAAGGGGACATTTCCAGAAGGCTTGTCTGTAGCTTGTCAGAGGCAGCATGGCTCTGAATGCCAGTTGCTGGGCAATTACAAGTGAGGAGAGCACTGTTGCACTTAGCTCCTGTCTGTGGGATTTCCACGAGCATCTGGTTGAGAATGGGATGATGCGCTAGATTGACCATTGGCCCATTCCAGGAGTATGCTTCCTATGTTGTGTTTGAAGGGCACTAGAAAGCCATAGCAGTGGGGTGTTGAGACCCAGCAGCTGTGGGTTGTATGTCAGAAGGAAAGTTAGCTATGGCAGTCTAGAATAAAAGGAAGGCCAAGCTTTGTAAGGCGCATGTTTTGTGTGTGCAGGGAATTGGGACTCCACCTAAGCTTTTATGTGAACCTAGGAAGCTGCCTTATACCGAGTCAGGTAATTGGTCCACCCAGTCCAGAGCTATCTAAACTGACTGGCAGTGGTTCTCCGTGGTTTCTTTCCCGGTTATAAGTAGAGATTCCCTGAACCAACTAGGTTGCAATGGGTTACAAAGCACCAGCGTTGCCTAATGGTTTAGACTGAGCAAGACAGCAAAGTTTTTGGCAGCTCTGTTTAGGCAGATGGCTCAGATGTTCAGAGCACGTCTTAGTAGGGGGGGGGAATTTAATGGCTCAGAGGGCTCCTGAGGACTCAACCAACCATTGCACAGAAAGTGGGGGTGCTTCAGCTTAGAGAGGAGTCCCTTCCACTCCTTCAAGGGAAATGGAGCACAAAGTTTGCTTGGGTTCCTGCTTTCTATCTGCAACATTCGCAGGGAAGGTTAGCCAACAGAGTAGGTTTGTCTTGGGAAAAGGCCGTTAGGCTGATCCGCACACAAGAAGCCCCCAGCTTGCATGAGGGGCATGGGGTATAGCTGGCAGGTGAGAGCAGAGAGTTCCCATAAGAAGCGTTCCTGAGTTCTAAAAGATGGCTGAGAGCTGGAGGGTTTGGGGGAGGGTGTGCAAGCCTGGACCCCAGGGTCCTAGTGCAAACTGGTAGAGAAGAGATAAAGTGGAGGACAGCAGATCAGCTGGCTGGGCACAGACAAGCCAGACTGTCTGGCCTCTGCTCCAATGAGTTATTGCCAAGTGAGATGGGAACCAGGATTCTGGGTTCTAGGGCCAGCTCTGAAAGCCACACTGAGAAGCCAGAGTCTGAAAATGGAGTTGCGGGTTGATGAGACTCCTCAGTGAGAGGCAGTGTGGTGTAGTGGTTAGGGTGTCTTGCTAGGACCTGGGTGACCAGGGTTCAAATCTCCACTCAGCCATGAAGCTCATTGGGTGACCTAGCCTATTTCACAGGGTTGTTGAGAGGATAAAATGGGGGGTCAGAACTATGTACACCACCATGAGCTTGCTGGAGGAAAGGTGGGATAGAAATGCAATCAGTCAATCAATCCTCAAGTGGCCAGGTGCAAAAGAAGCAGGGCTCTTGCGCTGTTTATGATTGCCTAGAAAAGGGGATTTCAGCAGGTGGAATTTTCATTGGCAAGGAGACTTGGCAGGGGCAATGCTGCCAGGGAGTGGGGATCTGGCCAGCAGGAGGGCAAGGGATAGGTGGGGATTAGGGTTGCTGCCTGCTTTTCTGACTCTACTTCTGTACCTGTAACCAGGGCCGTCTTAAGCATATCAGGCGCCCTGGCGCGGCCAGCAAATTCGCGCTCCGCCGGGCAGCCGGAGGGTGCGGCGCGGCCGGCTGGCTCGTGCTCCTGTGCTCTGCTGGGCAGCCGGAGGGTGCTGCTGGCGGGCACTGCCAGCGGGGCTGGAGGGCGGAGGCTCCCTCCAGGCCATTGCGCCCTGGCGCCTTGCGCCAGTATGCTCAATGGTTAAGACGGCCCTGTCTGTAACAGTAGTCTGAGAGTCACAAAAATTCTGCAATGAAAGTGTATCCTGGCATCAACTTTTTCTCCTACTAAATTCTGCTTTGTGTGTGTGTCAGGCATTAGAGACAATAAAAAAATGTGCCAACCCCAGAGAGAAAGGAAAGGTGGTTTTCAACTGTGGGACACAAGCAGTGCAAAGAGGGGGCAGAAAAGGCCTGCTGTTGTTGCTCCGTGGTTCTTGTACATTGAAATGTGGGGAGGAAAAAGCCCAATATTTAGTTTAAGCCAATGCTATTCCCTATTGAGAAGTTCATTTCTAACTTTAGATTGTGTGAGTTAATAATATAAGGCTAATAAGAATATAAAGTTAATACTAACAAGGAGGGGGTTTCCAACCGATCAGGGGGGGGGACACTTGGTTTGCTGTTGTTTAACAGCCGCTTAATTTGCAGAAAATCAGTAATGCCTGCAGATTGACCGATTGTTACAAAGACAGGCCCCTGGCTTTGTTAACCTCCATCTACACACACACACACAAACACACACACACACACACACGTATCTGAAGTAGTGTGCATGCACACGAAAGCTCATACTAAGAACAAACTTAGTTGGTCTCTAAGGTGCTACTGGAAGGAATTTTCTTATTTTTTTATTTTGTTTTGACAGACACACACACACACACACACACACACACACACCTCACCTTTCATTTTTAAGCAGACTTAAACTCTTTTGTACAAAGCTCAGCTGAGCCTAATGGGTCAAGTGGGGAGCCATCAGAACAGGGAATGAGAGTTGCAATGAACTGAAAGAGGCATGTGTGAGTATTATGGGGTGGGAGGTATGAGTCAGCAGGAAGACTATGGTCAATTGCCAACTTTTTTTACAAGGCCCTGCAGCTTTGCGGGGGGGGGGGAATCGGTTGAGCCTAACAGTTCAAGTGGGGAGTTATCAGGTGGTACACAGAGCTGCAATGAATTGAATCCAAGTTCCCAGGATTCTTTGGGGGAAGTCATATGCGGGTGGTGCTGTGGGTTACACCACAGAGCCTAGGGCTTGCTGATCAGAAGGTTGGCGGTTCGAATCCTCGAGACGGGGTGAGCTCCCGTTGCTCGGTCCTTGCTCCTGCCAACCTACCAGTTTGAAAGCATGTCAAAGTGCAAGTAGATAAATAGGTACCGCTCCGGCGGGAAGGTAAACAGTGTTTCCGTGTTCTGCTCTGGTTCGCCAGAAGCGGCTTTGTCATGCTGGCCACATGACCCGGAAGCTGTACGCTGGCTCCCTCGGCCAGTAACGCGAGATGAGCGCCTTAACCCCAGAGTCGGACACGACTAGACCTAATGGTCAGGGGTCCCTTTACCTTTAAACAGTTCAAGTGGGGAGTTATCAGGTGGTTCACAGAGCTGCAATGAACTGAATCCAGGTTCCCAGGATTCTTTGGGGGAAGTCATATGCTTTAAATGTATAGCTTGGATGTGACCCAAAAGGCAAACAGTAAGAGAAAAGATGAAGCTCCTTTCATTAGTGCAGCTACATCATTGCTGCATCTGCATACTGTGTGGAAAACTTCACCTGCTGAATTTATGCCCTGCTGATGGAAGTTGTTGTCCAAAACATTTGGTGGGAACCAGGCTGGCTAAGACTGCACTAGAAGGAAAATGCTAGGCCAAGAATGGGGTATCTGTGGCCTTACAGGTGATGATGACTACATCTCCCATCACCCTTGCCCTTTGGCAATGCTGGCTGGGGCTGATGGGAGTTGGAGTCCAGCAACATCTGGAAGGCCCTGGTCCATGGGCTGCCGAAAAGACCATTATTTCTGGGATATTTGGGGCCCGTAAAACTCCCGTTATTGATAATTTGCATGGAATCTTCAAAATATTGAGCATAATATGGAACAGATTGAAATTGATTGGACAATTTTTTATTAGTAATAGTAATAGTATTTAGTATCTCCATCAGCTGGTGCGGGTCAAATGTTCTCTACCACCATTTGCTTGTTTTTTCCATTTTTCTTCTTAAAAAAAAAAATCTTCTCAACAGTTTTTCCATTTTTCTTCTAAATGCTTCTCTTTGCTCTACCTTTTACTGAATACAAGAGGGTGGTAAACAGGATGCAGGAAGCCTGTGCAGATACAGATGGTGCTGAAATAAGAGGAAGTGAAACAGAAAACAGAGCTAAAACAGGCCCTGAATGTTGAGACCTGGTTGATGGTAGTGAAAATGCTACCTAGGACAAATATTTGGCTCTTAATCTGCAATTTTAATTTATCAGCAGCCCAAATGATCCTAGGAAATTTGCTTTTGAAACTCAAGGACTATGACTGAAGTATGTGTCTGCTCTTCTCCTTCTGCACACTAATTAAAAATATTAAACTACTTTTATCTCCTCAAAAGACTTCAGTGAGAGTATATACACACCATGCATTTAAAGCACATTCTTAACCCAAAGAATTCTGGGAACTCTGGGCTCACAGAACTACAATTCCAGGCACCCCTAACGAACTTATTCCCAAGATCCTTTGGGAGAAATCATGTGCCCTAAATGAATGGTGTTTATGCAGCTGGAGTCTAGCACACACATACACAGCAGCAGCAGCTAATGTCTTTGCCACAATTTTAATTCCATGAAACCTAAATTTCCTAGTATTTGGCATTGGAACAGGGCCAGTTTTTAAAAGGTGGGGAGCTCTAAGTAAAAATTATATATTTTTGTTCGTGCGATGGCTCTAGCTGTTTATAATTTAGAAGCTATTGAGCCATGGAAGGTTCTTCTTCAGAATTAAAGTCACCCTCTGGTCTAGTAGCCACAGAAACACATCCCTTTCCTGTAACCCACCCTTCTGGGTCCCCCCTGTCCCGTCCAGTCCCCCCCCCCCCGAATATCCCACGGATCCTTCTGCATTGCCACAGAAGCATGTCCTTTTCTCAGATGGGGCCCCACCCACTTGGGCACCCATGAAATACAAAATAAATGTCTCCCATATTTAATTTCATATGTTAGCTTAGGGGGAGAAATATTACCTTGACACAAAGCTTCAGTCCTATGCACAATCACTTGGTGTCAACTATATAACTCTGTGGGGTATATTTCACAGTGAGCCTTCATAGGATTGCACTGTAAATGGATGTCAAATCAAATTATAGTAGAATCCCGTGCATGTTTCCTCAGAAGTAATACCCACTGTGTTCAGTGAGGATTGTTCCTTTGGAAAGCGTGTGTGGCCTTAGACTTTAGTGGTTGTTCGAGGCTGGGTCATGTATTCTACATGTGTGAGAGTATATGAGTGGCTTTTTAATGGATTAGTTTAGAACATAGGGAGAGTTATGTTGGATGAGGCCAATGGCTCGCCTAGTCCGGCATAGCTTTGTCCTCCAAGGCAGATAAATCTGTCAATGGTTGTTAATCAGGTCTGAGTGTTTTCTCCATAGAACTCAGCACTGTAAGGTTTTCAAACCTCACAACTTTGAAAATAAGCTTGAAAGTGGTTTGGCAGTGCCTAGAAGCATAAAGGTGCTGAATATGCTTCTCAGCAGCTTCCTTGTCCCTGGGATAACAAGAAACCGCAAGACAAATTATGCAATAATTCCAGGTAGCCTTCACAGCTTTTGACCAGGGCTGAACACCAGATTCACTTGGCATGTAAGTGAACAATATCTTGTTTCCCGCTCTTGGCAAGGAGACACAAATGCTTGCCCAAGGAACAGATTTATCATCGCAACTTTTTCCTCATTTGCAGCATCTCCCAGAGCCCCAGTCGTCTTCCCATTGTCCCCCTGTTGCCAAGACCTCGCCACTGCCTCCCAGGTTACCGTGGGCTGTCTGGTCTCTGGCTTCTTTCCCGAACCAGTCAAAGTACAGTGGAATTCAGGATCCTCCTCTGACATCCGGACCTTCCCTGCTCTACTGGATTCATCCAGTGGCCACTACATCCTCAGCAGCCAGCTCACCATCCCAACCAGCACTTGGGAATCAGAGAAGCTTCAGTGCCGTATTGCACATACAGCTACCAGCTTCACAAGCAACAAAGAAATTGGTCGTGAGTCTGGTTGAATCTTTGTTATCTGCTTTCTTCCTCCTTCAGTGTTTGTTGGGTGGAGCAGAAAGAAATGAAATATGGATTGTGTGGGTGAAGGGATGGATAATGATTGCAATATTTTTGGTCCTACCATCTGACTTTTGCATCCTCAGAAGCACATCAAGATAACGCTCACAAATATTGTGGGTTGTATCCAACCAAATTCTAATCAAGAGTAGACCCACACATTGAAAATAAGGAATCTAAATCAGTCATGCCCATTAATTTCAGTGGGTCTGCTGTAAGTACAATATGACTACCAATGGATACAACCCAGCGAGATAAGATGTAGGGAATCCTTGGCCCTCCAGTTGCTGAACTACAACTCACAATTGGTGGTTCATACTTATGAGAGTTATATTTCAGCAACATCTGGAGAGCCAAAGGTTCCCCACATATGCTTGAGATAGACAAGACAATAGTGGGAAGAAAGGATTTAGAATTATCCAGTTAATAGTGATACAAATTTAGGGTTAAGTCAGGTTGCACCATGACAGGTTGTAGTAATAGGTGTCAAAATTCAGCAAAAACACCCTCTTCGTTTTTCTTACGAGACCATTAGCAACACAGGATGTTCTGCACACACACACACACACACACACACACACTTTCTTAAATTAGTCTTTTTTAAAAATAAAAAAAACCCAAAGGGAACGGCGCATTTAACATATGTGATCTCATTTCAACTGTTTATACAACACTTTACCAGCACTCTTAGTGGTCCTTAGTGGTCCTGAACTCAGAACTGACAATGAAACAGAAGGAGGAACTGCCCTTCACTGTCCTCCCTGGCACTGGGCGCAGCAAAGTGAAATTTGATGAAGTGGGTTTAGTGCAGGGATTCAGAGAAGAAAGAGGAATAAGCTTGATTCACACAGAGTGAAGCTGTTCTACCTTCTCTGGAAAAGGCTAGCATAAGGAGAGAGGGAAGTGAATACAGGAACCAAAGGGAACTAATGGCAGGTGAATTAGAAGCCACTTACATTTAGGGAATGGGGGGAGGGGATTCGGTTCAGTTTGCATCTCAATACAAACTAATTCACACCACCTGGAATAATGCACAAACAGAAAGCCCATTCTCCTCCTAAAATCCTCTGAATTTTGTGATGCAGTTCCCCTGCCCAAAAAGTATACAAAAAAATACACATATTCACCCAAAAAAACAGCACACACAAATACATTATGTTCAGGGAAATTGTTTCCAGACTGTGTATTTATTCAGCAAAATTGTATACAAGACATGAATATTAAGCGCAGTTTGTACTAAAATCCTGACTAATTCTTAACTAAATAATGTAGACATACGGAGAACTGAATTTAAGTTTGGGGAAATGAGACAGGTGGTAAGGTGCACCATACATCATTAAAATACAGGTATTCATGAGACTCCCTATACTTCCTATTCCTCCAGCCTGTGAAAAGAAAGATCCCGTAGCCCCAAAGATCCGCTTGCTCCATTCCTCCTGCAAGGCCAGCTCCGGAGATGCCACCATTGAGCTAATGTGCATTATCTCCAGCTTCTACCCCAATAATGTGACGGTAAATTGGCTGGTGAGTGGGAAACCTATGTCGCAACCCTCATTCACTGAGCAGCCCTGGAAAGACACCCGTGGGTACACCTTCAGTACCATCAGCGCAGTCAACATTAGCCAAACAGACTGGGAGGATGGGAATGTATACGTCTGCCAGGTGTCCCACACAGCAACCCAGACTTCTGTGAGAAGCAAAGCCAAGATCTGTGAAGGTAAGAACTCTTGACTCAGTTCTGATTTGGTTAGGTTCAGACGAAGTCGGCGTGGGTTGAAAAATGGAAAGACCAAGAGCAAAGGGCTACTTCTCTTTCATGGTGGGTTTCCCCATGACCCAGAAATACATCCATCATGGGTCTTTGGGATTTGGAATGGCTTTCTCCAACCTTTTGCCCTACTGGTATATCTAAGGTTTTACTCCATTTATCTGGAACTTGAGAGACTGAACCAACTGGAGGTAGGACTCTGTGTCATAGAGGAGGGCACCAACTCAGTTTTCCTTTGAAAAATCTTGATATGTGGCTTTTTCGCACACTCAGATTTCTCCAGTTTAGATTAAATGTTTGTCAGGGAGTTGAGGGGACACATTTCTCTTCTTCTGCAGGATTCAGTTTGGCTTGATTACTTGTGGCACCAGCTGCAAATTTCTCTATGGCACACTGGTGTTGAAAGTGATCCGTCGGGGAATCTGGGGAATGGGCAAACACACTAGTTAAAGGGTAGGAGGTGCTGGAGTTGTTCAAAGGAAGGAAGGAGACTGACAGAAACTCTCGGGTGAGCCAAATGGGGAGCCTGGACTGACTTAGCTGTAGAGCTGAATCTGAAAGAGAAGCAAGCAGAGCAGGATAAGATTCTGTGAGCAGGCTGGGAGGGAAATGGCGGGAGGAGACTTGGGACTTGACATGGGTTTTTTACATTCCCAGACTCCTCAGGAACTCCCCTCAAAGTTTTCATCCTACCCCCAAGCCCCAACGACCTTTACATGGATAAGCAACCCAAACTCAGCTGCGTGGTAGTCAACTTAGAGAGCGAAGAGCAAGAACTGGAAGTGACCTGGTCACGGCAGACAGCAGGAAGTCTAAGCCCTGAGCCACTTGCATGGAGAGAGGAGGTTAATAACACCTTCACAGCATCCAGCTCTGTGATCATTTCCGAAAGCGACTGGTTGTCAGGGGCGACTTTTATCTGCACAGTGAAACACCCATCCCTGGCTCAACCGAAAACAAGAGAGATTAGCAAGAAGAAAGGTAAGCGGGAAGCAGGCCTGCTCTCCACCCTGCAACTGATGTCCCTAATTTCCCAGCAACCTCCTGAGCAGGAAAGAGATTACTGAAAATATGTGTCAACATAGCACCATTTAGAACAAACACAATATACCAATGTGGGCAGTGAGATCTGGCAACGCAAAAAAAAACCATGTTGCAAGTAGTTTGGTGGGGGCATAGTTGCTTGTGGTCCCCACAACCGTCCCACCATTACCTCAACCCACATGCAGTGCTTAAAAAACCTGTACAGCATGTTTTGACACTTGTGCCAAGGAAAGGTGTGCCACATAGGAAAAGATGCCTCTAGCATACTGTCTTCTACCCTCATAAAAATGAAGTCTCTATTCCGTGTGATAACTTTCCATCTGACTAATAAAAATAGTTGTGCAACATGTCCTGACGTAGATGGACTGTTGTTGCTATTATGTACAAAGCAGTTATAAACATCATTGTAACCAAGGCCCATTTCGCACCTTTAATCTGCCCCACAGGCAGATGCTTGAGTGACAGCTCTGGAGAGGCAGCTTCAGAGAACCAGCCTCCTGATTCTGTCTCAGGGCAGTTTGAGGGGTCCTTGTGTGCTAAGAAATTTCTGTATACACCTGAGACAAGGGTGGATGTGAATGTTCTCTAAAAGGCACATTAGTGGTATGTCTTGTTCATTCACCACAGAGAAGCCCAACATGTCAGGGGATTTTTCTGAACCATTCAAGACACGTAGCCCAAACCATGTTTCCCTAAGCCAAGGATGGGAAACTTGTGGTTCTCCAGATGTAGTTGGACCCCTGCTCCCATCAACAAATGGCCAGGGATTATGGGAGTTGTAGTTCAGCAGTATCTGGGAGGCTACAGGTTGCCCATACCTGGCACAGAAGCCTTTGTATCTCCTCCATTCCCCGGCTCCCCACATGGTTTGCACTAATTTGACCTAAACTGAATAGTCATTTCCTTTTTCTCTTTCTGTTTCCCTATGCATAACAAGAAACCCAAGAAGCTCCAGGTGTGTATCTCTTCCGCCCCCACGGTGATGAGCTCAGGTCTAATGGCCGTCATGTCTCCATCACTGCCCTGGTGAGAGGGTTCAAGCCCAGTGACATATCCCTGAAATGGCTGAAGAATGGGAACCCTCTGCCTGAAGCTGACTATCTCAGCACCCCAGTCTACAGTGATGGCGATGATTTATATTTCTTGTTCAGCAAGCTGAAAGTCCCCAAAGCAGACTGGAACAGAGGTGATGCTTATACCTGCATGGTTGTCCATGAAGGTCTGACCCTCAAGTTCATCCAGAAGACCATTGAGAAACCCCGGGGTAAAAAATGAAAACTGCCCTCAGCCAGCATTGCGATCCCCTCGCCCTACGGCCCCTGATTTTTCTCTCTCTCGAGATTGTTAGACCAACTCTGTGTAAATAATCTCCATGCAAAAATGTACCCAATGCCTGAATAAAAAGAGAACTCATCCAAAGACTGTCATAGATATCAATTATTGTGGCTTTTCCAGGAGTGAAGGTGACTTGTGTGGGGATTAATGGGGAAATGGGATTAATCTCTCAAAAACAAATGCCAAATGTTTAAGGTTAGCAGCAGAGGGAAAATGTGTTTATCACTGTCACAGTTTTATCCTATTTCCAACAAGGAGCCCAGGCCTTCATATATCAGGTAATGCCAAACTAGCCTCACAACAGCCTTGAGGAAGCATGGTTTCTCCCAGGCCACGAAGTGAATCTTCATTACCAAGTGGTGATTTGACTCTCCAAGCCTCACACACATCTCCCCGCACCAAATCCCAACACTCTGCTCACTGCTCCACACTGCCTACCCTCTACACATGCTCAGAAGGGCACACTCTCGTTTTCCATTTGGGAGAGCAGAACCAGACTAAAGTGTTTCAGTCGGTCATACTGCAAGGACACATGGCGTGGTCTCAAAAGGAACACACAGAAGACACACATGTACACCACGGGATTTTTTTATATAAAAGAAACCCTAAAAAATAAGAGACAAAATGGCATAGAAACAGATGTGTTTTAAAATTTCCTGTCGTATTCTTAAAAAAAAAAAATTTAAAAGCAAGCTTTGGTCAGTATGGTCACTTTCTTGGCATCTATTTACAGAGAGCAGGAGGGCAACAGAAAATTGTGTTTTCTGATGTAATCTCTCCTCACCCGTCCCACTTCCCCCATCAAACAGGTACAAAGCATATGATGTAGAAGCTGGCGTCAGAGGTTGGCCCAAAAACAATTGGATAATGTTTTCTTTGGGAAACATTGGTGGTGGTAAAGGGTAGAAGAAGTAGAATTTGGAAATGGGGTGTGTGTGTGTAAGGGGTCTTACAGGGAAAGTGGGGCATCTTCCTCCACTGACCCCCTGCAAGACAGTGAGAGTCTGGAGGCACCTCTTGTAGGAAGCAAGGAAATCCAAATTCACAAAGCCTTCAGGCCAGATTAATGGAGCGCTCACACACTGCGGAGTGAAAGAATTGAAAGTAAGATTGACTTAAGGAGCTTGTGAACTCTGCCTCAGATACAGCTGGGCCTTAAAAAAATGACTCAGAAATAGACACAAGACCTCAAGCACAGAGTGTGCCCTTATTCGCCTAACAAGGCTAGAAACATCATAAGAGACATAACAGCTTGACACTGGTATCTAGGGATTTTGGCATTTATTTATTTTTTGCATTTGAATAAGAGATAACTATTTAGGGCCAACAGAGCAAACAGAGAGATGGAGGGGGGCACAAAACCAATATTCACATGCCCATAGAGAAGAGCATGGATAAATGAACATGTGCACACAAAATTCATTATGCCCTCTTCATGTGGAAAGAAAGTGGCCAGCCCTTATTTGACGCAGCACTTTAGAAGCCGCGGTTGTAAGAGATGTGTTTCTTGCATGACAAATGTTAAGCCAGTCATAGGATATTTGTGCCTTATATGTGGCCTCTTGACTTTGTTAGCAAAGTGATTGGAACAAAGTAGAGAGAATCCAGAGAGAAAGGAGACAGATAATACCGTACTGAGGTAAACAGGGCAAAACCAGTTTATGAAATAAAACGGGGAGATTTGTCTTCCTTAGGTCAGATCTATGCAGCTAGGGGAGGAATCCTTCAGAACCACACACCTCTACCTCTCCTCCAGCTGTCAAATCTCTTTTTTTTAATAAGAATTTTATTAATTTCCACATTAAACAACAAATACACAAAGAATAAAACACACAAATACAATTGAAACACTACAAATACAATAAAGAACTAAAATTGAAAAGAAAAAAGAGAAACTTATACATACCTAACACACGAACACTGGAACATTATATGCTTATTGTTTAATTCTAATTTCAAATCTTATAAAGGGACTTCCCCCATTCTCTCAACTGCGTTCAGTACTAATTTACTTTAGTAACTTTGTAACTATTTTCTCCAGCTGTCAAATCTCAGCTGCCTTCCTCATGGACAGCTAAGTCCCAAATGACAGGAATCTCCATTCAATCAGTCTGCTGTCACCAAGACCAATAGCAGAATCAACCCCTTCAAGTCTGAATGCATTTCCAACAGACTCAACACACAGAGACTCACAAACTTCTTTTTTCTACACTGCCCTCACCAAATCCTTGGTTACTTCTATGCCAAGGTTAACCACTGTCATGTTTAGTGTACTTGTTGGTGTTGGGTTTGGTGGCTAGGCCTCCAGATTCAAATCCCTGCTCAACCATGAAGCTCACTGCGTGGCCTTTCTAAAGCAAGTTGCTCCCTCACAAAATAAGCTTACTAAGGCTGAATTAAGACTAAGGCTCTCTCCAAGTATCACAAGTTTTCCACGGGATTATTTCATCCCGTCGTTCCCAATGCCTCGTCGTCACCATCAAGGATCGGATCCACTTTGCCATGTGGCAAACATGCCTAGCAACTGTTTCCAACGCCTCTGCAGATTGATAATTCCCAGATGCTCAATAGCATGGCCAAAAGGGCACACAAGTGGTGCCCTAGAGACATGAGAAATAAACCCAGAAGAACTAGGCGAATCAGTGTTTCGGCAGAGGGACACAATAAACGAAGGGAGGAAGAGCTCTCATGAGAGTGAACCTACTTTGTATGCCTTGGCCTAAATGTCACATGGGGTGAACAGATGTTTTCCTCAAACCACCATTACAAAATTTAGATGGTCATAGTTCGTGTTATGTGGAATTTGGAGACAAACCAGCACTTGTGCATTTCATTCATACTCACAGTGCATCATAGGCTTCATAGTTGCCATTAGACTAAAATAATAATACTGAATCCATGATGCAGCATGAGTGTGAATGAAGTGTGGATGAAAAGGATTATCTGACACCTGTATAACATTAAAGATAAGACTAGATGGGAACAAACATTTGCATGACCCTCCATAAGAGTTCAGTACAGCGGTACCTTGGTTTAAGAACAGCTTAGTTTATGAACAACTTGGATTAAGAACGCTGCAAACCTGGAAGTAGGTGTTTAGGTTTGTGAACTTTGCCTTGGAAGCAGAACATGTTCTGGCTTCTTGTTGAGTGTGTTCCATTTGTAAATTGAGTCCCCCACTGCTTATGGGAAAGCATACCTTGGTTTAAGAACGCTTTGGTTTAAGAAAGGACTTCCAGAACGGATTAAGTTCGTAAACCCAGGTACCACTGTACAATCATATTCTAGGGGAAGGCAGGCTCCATATTTATGCAGAATGGTGGCATTCAGAAGTAGATGGATATACTTGTGGGTCAATAGATAAATGGACTGTTCATATTGGGGAATTTTATATTCATGAACACTGAGAATGGCGTCTCTTTCTTCCCCGCAGTGATAATAATATCGACAGAGGTTGATCTCAGCGACAAGGTCGAACAGGAACTGGAAAGTCTATGGACCGCCATCTTGGTTTTCTTCATTCTCTTCCTCATCAGTGTGTGTTACAGCACCACAATGACATTCTTCAAGGTGAGGGGAAAGGAAGGGGGGAAAACATATCAGCATTTGCATTTGGCAGTGAGAGAGCCTGAAGGAGGAAGAAAGCAACAACTAAAACCCAAGAGATAAGTGTTTAAAATATATGCATCATTCACCGCTTGCTGGGGAGGGGAGTGGGGAGGAGAATATAGGCTGCATTTAAAGCCCTTGGCTTCCCCCAGAGAATTCTGGGAACTGTCATTTATTCCTCTCAGAGCTACATCTCCCAGCAGCCTTAGCAAACCACAGTTCCCATGATTCTTTGGGGGAAGCCATGTGCTTCAAATGTATGGTGTGTGGGCGGCCTATTTCTTTAACCTCCTAACCTGCTCTCCTTCCCCTTTAACAAACCTCTATAGGGTCCAGAACTTGTGGAAACTTCCAAGGATCTGCTACCACTCATAAGTGGAGTCTGAAAGGCTCAAGGCACAGGGTTGTAATTTTAAAAAAAGGGGGGGAGACTGCATTTGTTTGAGGAAAATGTTCTTTATGTGGCATTTCACAGTGGAAGAAAAGAAATGTCTTAAAATGGCAAAAGTTTAATAACCGTACGTTCAAGATAACTTAGGTAAAAGTCCTTTTTACACTGACTGCCTTTGAACATTCCTTCAGCCATTGGTTGGCAGAAAAAGTTTTGCTTCTAAATAACCTCACGCTAATGTAGGCAAGATATGACATTTTTGAAGAGTCAAAGAACAGCATGGGACTAGATTCAGGTAGGTAGCCGTGTTGGTCTGACTGCAGTCAAAATAAATAAATAAAATTGCCCAGTAGCACCTTAGAGACCAACTAAGTATGTTATTGGTATAAGCTTTTGTGTGCATGCACACTTCTTCAGATACCTGGGGGACTGTTTGCAAAAGGGCTTTCAAAAAGCCCTGTACTGTTCTTTTCTATGTATCTATCTATTTATTTGAATTCCCAACAGTCACTGTTTCAAAATGCAGCACCACCTGATGTACCTAAGACATCAGGTGACTGACACGTGGGAGCCCCCATCTACCTGTTAAATTATGCCCTCTCGGGTGGGCAGATAAGGATCTGGTCCACCAGCCAAAAAAGGTTCCCCAGCCCTGTTGAACACTCACCCCTGTCCTATCTCCCCCACTCTTCACCCTCCATCCCAACAGGTAAAATGGATTTTCTCCACTGTGGCAGACCTGAAGAAGCAGCCTATAGGCCCTGAATACAAGAATGTCATCCCACAGGCATTCTAGGAGCATTTTCCTGGGAATCTCGTCGTCCATCTTCAAAGGTGCAAAGAGGAAGCCACTGCTTGGACCCGCAGCTTCATCTCCAGTGTCAACATCCCGGGCGTTCTCTTGTTTCCTATCTCATTCATCTCCTACTTCCCTCCTGGCAAGTGACGAGCCCCTTTCAGCACAGCAATTGTCTTAGGGGGAGGCAATTATCCTGAATTGCATGTGTTGGGACAGTGCCTTCAAGAGGAAACACTTTTATGTGGTCCGATATCTTAACTGGCTTCCACCAAGAGTAAGAAACATCCAGCATCTGCTTCTCCCACCCAGTCTATGATTGTATTAGTAGTGGATGTGTTTCTGAGAAAAGGGGCCTACCAGCTGCCCCAGAGATGTCCTCTGTCCTTATATCCACCACACCCTTCCCCTTTCAGAACTTCAGCCCTCCCTTTCACCCCCATGTGAGTTGGGATCCAAAAACATCTGGAGGGCCACAGGTCCCCCACCCCTGGCCAAAGGATGGTCAGGCAGGGAGGGAAATCTGGACCAACGACACTTTGTGTGGTCTTGCATTACGGCTAGATATAATGCTGACATATACAGCAGTCCTGAAACTTGCACACATTTAACTTGTGTGCATTCAGCTTTACGCAGATGGCGATTTTATTTTTAAGGGGGTAGGGGTTTGGAAAAAAATGACTTTGGCAATCGCGCCAGCCATTAGACACAATGAGTTTTGATGACATGTGATTTTGGCTTCCAGCACAATCCCTGGAACGTAACCGCAACATAAAGTTGCAGGCCTACTATATACACACCCACAAAGACACAGATCACTCTCAAGATTTTATATAAAACTAAAGAACCGAAGGACAGTTACCCCCACAAATGAAAAAGTGCTTTTTCAGTGGTGGTGCCCCTGTTGTGGAATGGTCTCCCTAGAGATACTCTGCTTGCACAGGTGAATAAATACTAACAGGAGAATAATACATTCTGCTTCAAGGCTTTTAAGCAGTGGTGGTTTTACTCTTATTGTTGCTTTTACTGCTCTTAGTTTGTGGTATATACATATATATCTTATTGTGTGCTTTTAAATATTTCATTATTTTGAATCTAGTCTTCGTGTCTGAGAGGCATACTATCCTGGCAGCTTTTGCTTTTTTAAACAAACCAATGAATGAATGTCTGGTGTCTCTAGCCCCAACATGCCTGACACTATCTGGCTTCTAACTTCACCTAGAGATGTGAAACTCCACTTTCCAGTATCTTTGCCAGGCCTCTTTAACCATATGAAATAAATATCCTTATGTATCTATGTGCATGCAATACTATGTGCATGCTCAAATAAGCCGGTTCTTTTACCCATCTCTTACACACCGTTTCCTTACTGCCAGGGGATTGTAGTCAGCCAAGTCCTACTCAGAGCAGACCAACTTAAACTAAGGTAGGCATGCCTATTAACTTCAACTGGTCTACTCTGAGTAAGACTAGCATAGGATACAGTCTATGGTCTTCAAACTACCAGTGACTACCAATCCCTTAATATATTGCATACTCATTTCTTGGAGGTTGTTAAGCAGAGAACAGCTACCTATATGGGATCGTATAGCAATAGATTTCTGCACCATTAGGGGGCTGGGCTAGTTGACCTTTGAGGGCCTTTCCAGTTGATGCAGGTTTTGTGATCATTACTGTTTTTAGTGCACAAGCATCCCAGAAACAATACGCAAGAACTGCTGAAGTGCTAATGATGTGAACCTTCCAATTCCTGTATATACATGTAAATAAACCATACATCACAAAACTGGCACAAGCCTCCCGTGACCTTATTCCAATGAAACAGAACTATCAGAGACCTTGAGCAAAAGTCACAATACAGTGTTTCCAAAGAGGATGTCTGGACCTACACCTGTAGCAGAATGAGGTCGGGATGAGGTAGAAGAATGGAGTGCATCACTTCAAGTGGGGGATAACGTTTTCATTGTTCTCTTACAAGAGATGGAAGGGGGAGGGACTCTCTGCAAATAGAAAGCTAGCACAATTGGAAAGAAAAGTTCCAGGTCCAACCTGTTGTGCTAGCTTTTGACTTACAGGTTGGTTGGTTGGTTGGTTGGTTGGTTGGTTGGTTGGTTGAACAAAGCAAAGTGTTTAAAAATGGCATCCAACACCTATAATTTGATGGATAGTCCAAAAGCAGCTAATGTGGTGCTCTCTAGCTGCTGTGAACTTCCAACTTCCATCATTCCTGATCCATGACCAGGAGCTGCAGTCCACAAAATATGGAAGGCACCATGTTGGATACCCCAGGGAAGTCCATGCAACCACTTTCAGTATCCTCCCACCCCATAATACTACATGTGCAGACATGGGGGGCAGCCCTTGTGTGAGGGGGGGCAGAACCTCATTTTGCTATGTATTTTCATTGATTGGGGGGCAAGTGCACCTCCCTGCCCCCCCCCTTTGACTACACTCATGTGTGCGGACCAGGCCCATAATAGGAAGCTCATGTGAATGGAATGACTCTGGCCAAGCAGAGGAGGCTGGAAAGAGCAGACCTTAACAATGGAAAAAGGAGAGGGTGAGAGGTGAGATACAAGAAACTGCAGCTTCAGGAAACGCCATCTTGCAGGACGTTTTTCTGTTGCTATTCTTAGCGCCTCTCGGTTTCAAAACTCACCAAAACGAGGCTATAATTACCCCGCGGTGTGAAACCGCGAAGGGAGGAGCAGGGACTTGGGGGCTGGGTGGGATCCTGCTGGGCCGGGTGTACAGTAAACATCTTCTAAGCATGTGAGAGAGAGAGATTTGCATCGCAGAAGTGGCCATGCAGTGGGGAGCAAGTGGCGCACGCAGCAGCGGCACCAGCAAAGGATTCTGGGCACTGCTATCAGCCAAAGCTGTCCACTTTTCCCTTTTTTAAAAGGAAATTCCCTTATTCCGAATAGGATTCCTCGCAAGAAAAGGGAAAAGTTGACAGCTATGCTCTCAGCTAAAGAAGGCACAGTGGCATGACTGAAAAAGAACTCCTTCAACAAATGTGCCAACCATGAGGCACCCCCAAAAAAATGCCTGTCACAAATACTGGATAGGAAAAGAAGTTTTGTTTTGCCCGGTATTGATTCATTAAAATGTGTGTAGTCTTTTATCCCTTACTTCACAGCAACTGAGAGGTTTGCATGCTCCCCATAACCAACCCAAGCAGGAGATGCGTCAGAGGGCCCAGATTCGTGAACGCAGAGGAGCAACTAAAGTCTCAGTCTGATCAGGGTGGGTTTCAAAGCAGCTAATATCATCACATTCAAAACAAAATCGAAAATTCTTTCCAGTAGCACCTTAGAGACCAACTGAGTTTGTTCCTGGTATGAGCTTTCGTGTGCATGCACACTTCTTCAGATACACTGAAACAGAAGTCACCAGATCCTTAAATATAGTGAGGGAGTGGGGAGGGGTATTGCTCAGAAGGGTGGTGGGAATGGGTGATCAGCTGATAGGTGTGGAAAACCTGTTGACGACTCTAATCAGCTGAATCAGCCATTCAGTCGTCAACAGGTTTTCCACACCTATCAGCTGATCACCCATTCCCACCACCCTTCTGAGCAATACCCCTCCCCACTCCCTCACTATATTTAAGGATCTGGTGACTTCTGTTTCAGTGTATCTGAAGAAGTGTGCATGCACACGAAAGCTCATACCAAGAACAAACTCAGTTGGTCTCTAAGGTGCTACTGGAAAGAATTTTCTATTTTGTTTTGACTATGGCAGACCAACACGGCTACCCACCTGTAACTGGAACTATGGAAATCATCACATTCGTCGCTGTCCTAACGTCTAGTCACAGGGTCTTCTGCATATGTTTTAAATTGAATTAATGGCAATTGAATAAGAGCTCTTCATCCCAAGGACTGTGTCAGCATAGGTTGTGTGAACAGAGGAAGCTGCCTTATACCAAGGGCTCATCCACACTTTGCTTGCCCTGTGTCTACAAAGCATGAGTCCGAGAGGTTTCACCCTTGTTTCATGCTGTCCAGGCAAAGGGTCTAAGCTGTTTGCTGTTTGCCCTGCAGAAACAAGACAGTCCCTGCCTGCAGGCATACAATCTAAAACAAAAGGCACAAAAGGGGAAAGGGACAGAGAGAGAAGAGGGGGGAAATCAAACTTGGGAATCTGCTCTGCAACATTTATTCTTATCCTGACCACCCGGCATAGTTCAGGGGTAAGAGTTGCCTGATGGAGCTAGTGTTTTCGGCTCTGCTTCCCGTATCTCCCCCACTGAGGCAGTCTGGTGGAATTGCTGCCCCCAGTCGAAGGAGAGGAGGCCTGGTGGTCAGCCACAGTCCTGGGTTAAACCAGAGCCTTTCTGCAGGCAAAGCAGATGCTCTGCTCCTGAGCTCTGACCTTGCACCCGCACCCAATCTACAGTAAGCGAATAAGGGGCAAGACAGCACATATAGCACGCAACTAGAAAATGTTGCCTGCTTACTTTGTTATAAGCAAAGGTAAACAACAAGCTAAACTTGAGAATGTCTGAGTGTGAAGGAGAGGCACTGTCCTAACTCACTCTCTCCCTCATCGTCCAATTTAACGCACTACAGTGCCCGGAATTCCTTGAGAGAGGAAAATGTGCTTTGAAAGAGTGGCGTGAATTGCACCACACACACACACACACCACACTTTGCACCGCACAATCCTGCTAACAGGATTTCTAGGGCCAGTTGCACCGTATGTGGACTGGGGGGGGGGTGTGGTTGTGCTTTCTCCCCACCATCCCAACAGGCAGTCTGTGGAAAAGACAATGTAAGCATGGGTATATGTACTAACTCAGTTTAATCTGCCAAGTGAAGATAAAAGGGTAGAAGGAGATGGCGATGGGCGCAGACTTGAGATCCTGGGAAGAAAAGCAAGGCACAAATATATAACGGCATTCGCGGATCATGTGAAGAGAAATGAACATGGGCAAAGCCCCCAAAAGAGCAGATTTTCCACAGCCACCCACAATCACCTCAGAATGGGTGTAAGCTTTGCTGCTCCAAACTTTACTTTCTAGGAGAAAAAGCTCACAGCCATACCTTTAAAGCACTCTTCCACCACTGACAGTCATGGCTTACCCCCCCATCCCCCCAACAACCCTGTGAACTGTAGTTTTTAAGGGTGCTGAGAGCTGTTAGGAGAATCCCCAGTCGCCTTAAAAACCTACAGTTCCCAGGATTCTATGGGGAAAGCCATGACTGTCAGAGTGGTAATAGGGGGTGATTTACATAGATGGTGTGGATGAACTCTAGCAAAATGGTTACCAAACTCCCGCCCCCCTGCCCCTCCACACACACACACTGTGCTAGATGCTGTGTGATTTTAAACTGCATTTTTGTAGACATGCCATGGACCATCTGAATGAAGTTCGCAGACCACTGGCAGTCTATGGTTCACAGTTGGGGAATCCTTACCCTAACAGATCAATCTTATGCATGCTTGCTTGGAAGTAAGGGCCAATCTGGACAATATGTTAGCTACCCTTAAAGTTTAGTGGGTTGTTGTTGTTGTTGTTTACATGATAGCTTGCAGTCTATGGCTTCTTAGCACCATGCACACAGGGAGTGAGCCCCCACCCCGCTCCAAATGCAGAGGGGTTTATTTCCAAGTCACCCTGCATAGGAGTCAGCTTCAAAAGTGCAACAACTTTACCTCACTGTGTGCAGACTCCTTACGAGCATTGTAAACTCTTGAAATGACTCCTGTCCTCAGTTTCACTTCCCTGCTTGTGTTTGCCAAAAAAGCACCCCTGCAAAAGAACACTTTGCGTTTCTACTACTGATACTCAGCGGCCTGATTCTTCCATAATATGTTGTAGTCTGAGAGTGTTGGGAATTGTAGCTCTATGAAAGGGTGAACTACAGTTCCCATGATTATTGCTGGGGTGTGTTTGTCTTTAAGTGTATGGTGTGTACACAGTATAATCTCTAGTCCTTTTTCTTATAGATATATAAGGAGGGAAATGTGTAAACAACATTCTGCCTGGAGTGATTGTAACGATTTGGAGACATCTCTTTGCAAGAGGGATTAGGGTGGGGAGTTTGGAGATGATCCCTGAACAATGGTGGAAGTGGGTAGAGTCTGTGTGGCTGAGAGGACTCCAGCAGAGAACTGTTGTTTGTTGCAACTACTAGGTCACAAAACCACCATATTAACTATTGCCTCAATAGAGTGAACTCTAAACTCAAACCCAAGTCCTTTGGCCAAGGAGTGCAAAATGACTGAGATTACTGGCCAAAATTACCTTTAAAACATTGTGGTACAACATTGAACAGTCGTGGCTCCCCCAAAAGAATCATGAGAACTGCAGTGGGCTAAGGGCAGGGAGACTTGTTAGGAAGACCCCTATTCCCCTCACAAAACTACACTTCCCAGATTTCCCTGGAGATTGATCGTCAAACCACTTAGGGACTTGTAAGCAAAGCCAGCCCTGGAGAAACAGTGCCCTGGGCAAGGAAGGAGTGCCTCCTACCGTGGTCAGCTTTCCAAAGGGTTTATGGCACCTGGAGCAGGTGTGATATTTGGGGCCCTTCTGCTGCCACACCCCTACAAGGGCCCATGCACGCATGCACAAAAGCTAGGGCCCACATGCAATAATTACTGCATTCATGGACGACAAATTTTCAAATTCTACGGCTGCTCCTCGCCCTGAGTACCTCCTCCAAATCACAACCCCATTGTGGCAGAGCTTCTTTCTGCCACAATAGGGCTCAGCCTCATAGGTCTTGCTGGCTGCGGCCTTCTGAAGAAGGAAGGCCGGGCCTCACACCAATAATGCGCCTTTTTTCTGTGGCCACAGAAAAATTACTCTCCAGTGGCAACTTGCCTGGAAATCTTAGGCACTCACTCACCATTAGTGGCCAATGGTACGTGCAGGAACCAAGGAACCCCTTGGTTTGTGCAGGCCCCCAAATTGCCCTCTCCAGGCAGGTCTGCAGCTTTGCAGCGTTACCAAGTTGTATGGCTTGTGCAGAATTGCAAAACAAGCCTGCTTCTCCCAGGCTTTCCACCCCCCCCTGCAATGTCTATGAGAAGGTCTCCACAAACTGAGCTGCCTCTTCTTTGTGCTGTCCTGCTCCAGTCCCAGGACCCCCAGTTCCAGGATCCCCAGAGAAGCTTTCATCTTGTGGGGTGGCTCTCAAAGGATTGCTCTCATGGAGTCACAGGCCAATGTGCTTTATTATGTTCTGCACACACACACAAAATGACTCCTGCGAGTTCTCCTGAGTACCAACACTCCCTTGCTCATTTGCAACAAGTAGGCCCTCTCTTGGAGTGCTATAACTAGTATTCCCGTCTATGTGCAGTATATAGAAATATTTTTATTTGTTTAAACAAGACAAGAACCTGTACAGTACTTTAATATCATGCAGGAATAAGTAGTCTTTTGTATCACAAGCATTTAAAGGGACAGACTCTCAGGCTGGGGAACTTTTCGCTTCTTTTTTTAGATCTTATGATTTATGTGGAAATTGTTTCAGTTTGGTTGTATACTTTGTTTTATTTATTGTTATGACTTTTATTATGTTTGTAATTATGTAACTTTTTCCATGTTATATAAGCCGCATTGGGCATGGCTTGAACTATGGAAAAGCGGCATGCAAATAAAATGATCACTATATACTTTAAAAAAAACTTTTTATTTATACTTTGCAAGTTTACACATTTCATTAATTTTACAATCATTTCAACATTTCAAAGTTTGACTTCTTTCCCCCTCTTTCTGCCGTTCCTTAAATTAATTTTATTAACATCTTCTGCAGATCCAAATTCATTTAATTTACTCATTTAATTATCCACTTTAAATATATACTCTTATGAAACTGCAGGTTATTACTATAACCCTGCCAATGTTTTTAATCTGTTTGCAATTTATGTGTAAATATATATATTTACATGCACAACCTTGAGATTAAGAATCTCATGCTCTACTGACTGAGCTATGTGGGAACTTCAGAGAACAAACTCAAAAAATGCAACTTGGCTCCCTCTTCAGCTCAGTGCAGGCATTTGCTTTTTCACTGCACACAGTACATGGGGGGAAACCCAGCCGCTGAGCTCAGCTCAGCACCCCAGATGAACACCTCGGACCCCCACCCCCTAACTGTGAGGGGAATAGGGGTGTCCTAACAACTGTCAGCTCCCTTGGCAAACTACAGTCCCATGAGTGTATAAAGAGATATCATAGCACTTTAAATGTATAGTTCGGATGAGGCCTCAGCCTAAAAAGCCTTCTGAGCCTCCAGAGTTGTTTATATTTCTGTATTAAATGCATATTCCTCCCTGGAGCATGTTGAAGGAAAAGGGAAACAAGAAATCTCTTGCAAGGTTATTGTATCCAAAAACAACAATTGAAATTGTTGCATTGGGCAAAAGGCCACTGCTACAAAATGACAGGTTTTTTAATCCTCCAGTGCCTGAATGTCACTATCCCCTTCCCAAGGCCTGACTGGTTGCCACAGTTAGTAGGGTCAGTTAGCATCTAATTCCTCTACCACATGGGGAACATTTGGGTTTTGAGAAAGTGCCATGGGTGCCAGTCACAAAATGGCTGCTGTGGTGTGTGTGTGTGTGTGTGTGTGTGTGGCACAAAACAAAATGGCTGCTGTGGTGGTGGGGGCATAATACAAAATGGCTGCTGTGGTGTATGTGGCACAAGACAAAATGGCTGCCATAGGTATGTCGCATGACACAAAATGGCAGCTGCAGGGATGTGGCATAACACAAGAACAACAAATGGTGGGGGTAGGCCCTCTGACCTCATGCGTCCTGGAGTTTTGAGGGGACATTTACTGAGGACTTTAAGGCACCATGGACGTACTGGTGGGCACACTGGCATCCTGAAGCAGCACACGGGCACCCCCTGTCCTACTATAGCTACTGGCACAGGCACAACCTCAGAATCCATTTTAGAAAAATTGTTTTTAATACAGTATTTTTATTACTGAGCATCTCCATATGATTCCAGTGAAAGCCTTTGCCGCCATTCCTGAGGGGACATTGGCAAGGGGTTAGCCGACGCAAACATTTGTTCTTTCACAGGGGAATTTGGGCTAATTTTTATTTTACAACTGTACGTTTACTCAATAAATCTGGTCACTTTTAATATATCAGACCAAGGGCTTTTAGAGCGTGTCAGGAAGGCCCTATATAGGGGCATGAGATGGTCCAGGCCCTTGTAACACCACCTGCTGGTCGACAGATTGAGAGCAGCAGCAATGACTGAAATATGTGCCGGTTGGAATAGACTGAGCTTGGAACCCTGTTCCTTAAAAACATTTAGGGGAGCAAACACCAAGGAAAGTGAAAGGTGGCAAGGGAGGCAGTTTGCAACACCAGTCCAAGGGGGCACAGCCGTGGATCTGTGAACTCAAAAGGCTTGGTGTGTGAATTAAAATAATATATAGGCCTACCCCAAAACATCGACCTCCCTTATTCCACCTGCAGGTCACTACCAGGCATGCAGCAGAACTGGTTTAAATGATTTGAATAGAGAGCCTTTGATATCAAAATATCCCACGCTCCCAGTTTCTAAATGCTTGATCCACTTCCACCATTCCTGTATATTACAGGGAATTTACAAAACGTGTTTTAGGTGTTATTGTTCTAATTGGTTTTTACCTGCTAAATTGTTTCTAAACATCTTTGTTTCTAAATATGTTTCTCTTTCTCGCATTGTTTTATCACCAGTGTGTTGGGAGGAAGGAGGGGAGAATACATTTAAGGCAATAAATAAATAAAATGAAATAGCAGTAGGTTATCTGAGGGATAGCTCCGTCGGTAGAGCGTAAGGCGCTTAATCTCAGCGTCATGAGTTCGAGCCCCACATTGGGTGTAAGATTCCTGCATTTCAGGGGGTTGGACTAGATGATCCTCGCGGTCACTTCCAACTCCACAATTCTGTGTCAAAAGTTGGATTGCCTTCATTCATTTCTCTGCAAGTTCTCTGCCCCTCCCCACTGAAACCAGAACCTTCTAGGTAGACTCTTTTCTAATACTCTGCTTCCCTCTCCTGGACATGTTGAGTGGCAGTACCTTAAAATCAATGATTTGTTAATACATCAGATGGAATGCAAACAGATGACTTGTTTATTCAGCATCCATCCTTAATTGTTTGTTGGGTACTCGGGACGTCTTCCCATTCAATCATTTGTTCACTTTTCAATGCATTTGCTTTAAAAACTGTGAAAAGTCCAGGTGCTTTAATTAAATATGGGGGGGGGGTTGCTGCAGTAGAGAGTCACAACTGCACTCACAAATAGAAGTCAAAATCAGAATTGTTTATTACTTTTATCTCCTTCTTCCACATTCATACTCAGAGTGGCTGACGGCATAATCGTAGAATCATACAATTGTAAAGTTATGAGAGATCCTGAGGGTCTAGTCTAGTCCAACCCTCTACAATGCAGGAATCTCACTTAAAGCATGCATAATAAATTGATATATATATGGATGTAATCAATAATACACTAAAAATGCAATAACACGCTGTTAACATAATAATTTAGGCTTAAAACAGTGATTTCCATCTCCCCCAGTGCATTAGTCTTCACATTTCCTGCCCCTCCCCACTAAACTTGGAACTTGCTAGAGTTTTTCTCCTAATCCTCTGCTGCACCCATGTGGACATGTTCAGTACTGCACCCTCTTAAAGTCAAAATTTAATGTGCAGCACACGGACACAAACTTCGATTTCACAGAATCGTAGAATTGGAAGAGATCATTTGGCCCAACCCCCTCCAATTCAGGAATCAGCACACAGTCCCTCACTTAATTTGAAGCCATACTGGACCCTCCTTGGTTCTGCAAGTGTGTAGCGCTGCATAAGGAGGTGGGGCAGGGGTCACAGAACTAGAAATGTAAATTGTAGTAAATTATTACTTATACCTCACTCTTCTAAATTTCTACTCAAGAGTGGCTTATGGCATCATATGCATAAGATTTGGTTGTGGGACAGTTGTATGACAATGAGCTGTCGGGATAACCAGTCATTGGGATAACCAGTCGCTGGAGAGCCTGCTCCCACTGGTTATGAAGGTCACTGGTTATAAGGGTTCTTGAAGGTCGTGAGGAGTTTTGGAAGTAGATGAAGGGCTGAAGAGGATAGAACAGGCAGCAAGAAGCAAAGCAAAAGGTGTGGCCGAAGAAGCAGGAAGAAGGCCAAATAAAGCAGACTGCAGTCGGTAATTTGCGAGCGAGCTCTTCGTCTCTCTGTCGCTCTGTGGCTCTGTCGCCGAGCTAACAGAAACAGGGACTATTTATTGGCAAATTATACAGCATCATCAAACAAGCATCAACCAGTAACATCATTACAATAACGAGTGTTTCCGGGCGGGAAACCAGCCTTGCGACCGTTACCAGGAGGCTTCCTGGCGCGCTTTCGGGGAGGCGTGGAGGGATCCAGGCTCCAGGCTCTCCGGCCGGATCTTCTTTCCTTCTGCGCAGTAGCGCGGAAGGATTAACAAAGCGGCTATCGCGCGGGAAAACCCTAAAACGTATTCCCACAATGAGCATCCATCTTGATTTGCCTGGTTTGATTTGATTTTCCTTTGATCACTTGTTCATTCCACACTTTTCAATGCATTTGCCCATTACTTTCTAAATGGCAAAAAGTCCAGTTGTTGTTGTTTTTAAGTGGATCTGTTACAAGAGGGCTTTCTGCATAGGGAGGTGCCAGGGGCCCAGTTATGTTCAGAAGTAGAATTTATTATATTTATTACTTATTACTTATATCTCTTCTACATTCATACTCAAGAGTGACTTACAACATAATGTAAAAAAAACACATAAAATGCAGTCACAAACTACTGTTAACAGAATAATTTAAGTTTAAAGCAGCAACTTCCACACCCAATGCATTTGTCTTCACAATTCCTGCCCCTCCCCAATGAATTTGAATTTACTAGGGTTTTTTCCCTAATGCTCTGCTGCACTCCTGTGGACATATTGAGTACTGTAGTCCCTTATCTGAAGAAGTGTGCATGCACACGAAAGCTCATTCCAGGAACAAACTCAGTTGGTCTCTAAGGTGCTACTGGAAAGAATTTTCGATTTTGTAGTCCCTTGAAGTCAAGAAAAGATGATTTGCAGCACAGCGGAAAAACCTCTATTTCCTTCCATTACTTGCCTTTCTGCATAAGGAGGTGGGGGGAATCACATCTATAATCACAAGTAGTAGTGGAAATGATAATATGTTATATAATGTATATCTCACTCTTGTACATTCTAGTCAGATTGACTTATGGCATAATATACTTAAAAATACAGTAACAAAATTCCATTAACTGGCTTACTGAAGCTTAAAACAATAATTTGTCCTTTCCTGTTAATTTCTCTTCAAGAAATTCCCTCCCAGCTAAACTTGAATTTTTCTAATCCTCTGCTGCAGCCATGTGGACATACTGAGTACTGCATCCTCTTAAAGTCAATACTAATTAATTTACAGCACACAGAGGCAAAGTTCTATCCATTTAGAATTTAATGCCATTATTATTAATTAAATTTCTATACTGCCCTTCCTCCGAAGATCAAGGGCCACTTTACGATATAAAAACACAAAAATATATGGCATATTAATAAACAAAAATAATGCAATGCACACACACACACACACACACACACACAGAGAGAGAGAGAGAGAGAGAGTTTAAAAGGCCATAGATTGTTTAAATTAACCAAAGGCCAGGTAGAAGAGGAATATTTTTGCCTGGCACCTCATTAAGTTTCTGCAAATGACCAACGCCTTCCCATAAAAGTGTCAACTAGCTAGATTCATACCAAATCCTCTGCTGCCCTCATGTGGACATATTCAGAACTCAAGCATTTTACTTCAAGGTAATCCAAATTAAGGTGCAATGCATAACCCCAACAACAACAAAATCCAAATTAAGTCTTAACCCCAGTGTTTGGAGACCTCAATTCTTTAGTTATTTCCACATTGCTAGCAACTTCTGCAACCTGCTCTCTTGCTTTTCTGTATACTACCCTCTGTGGATGTTTAAAGAGAACAGGAGGCAAGGATGAATCCTGAGCACTAAGCCCCTAAGCCTGTTCCCTCAAGGAATAATTTTTTCTCCCCAGGCCACGTTTCTGAACTTATCCCCCAGGTGTGGCCAGAACCATCACAATGCCAGACCTCCTGGCCTAAGTTCAAAAGATTTGTATGGCTGGTGGCACTGCATGTCACTGAGAGATCTGTGCCTCTCCCAGCAAAGGTCATCAAGCAAGGTGATCAGTCCCCAAACCAGGTCTGAAGGACACAGATTGAAATGCACCCACATCACCAGCTTCATCCAAAAGCATTTGGGGTAATTTGCAAAAATAAAAAAAATTAAAGGCAAAATTGTCGCCAGCCTCCACGCAGAGCCGGATTTAGGTTTGATGAGGCCCTAAGCTACTGAAGGTAATGGGGCCCTTTATATGTCCAGCTGTCCTTTGTCAACAACAAATTGTCGCTGTTTTTTGTGTTGAATATATGCTATATGGTAATTTATGGACCTAATAGGTATCTAAAGCCATTTGCACATAACAAAATATGTATTTTATCAAAGTAATTGTTGAAAAGTCCATGCAGAATGCAAAGTCCATGCAGAATGTAGGCACCCTATATATAGAAATGAGCAAACCAGTGATATTTTAGGGAGCAGGCTAGCAGGCGGGGCCCATTACTTACATCATAGGAGCCTACACAACACAAAACACTGTTGCTGTATGTAGGTTTTATTTTATTTGTTTTTTATCTTATATTTTGGAAATGTACATCCAGGTGTTGTTTTTTTCCTTTAAATTTTTTGGGGGCCACCAAGCAAGTGGGGCCCTAAGCTATAGCTTGTTTAGTTTATACGTAAATCCGGCACTGCCTGCACGTAACGTCTGTATTGTTCAAGAATGGTTTGTAAAAGAGGACGCTGACTGCCAGTGGCCCCTCCTTCAAGGTACCAGGATCACTTCCCTCTGACAATGGCGTGTCTCTCTTGCCCAGCTGTTACCAGTCAGGATAGCCAAAAGTCAGGAGGGGAAATTGTGAGATGTATTCACTCCCAATTCCTTGCTGGACCGTTGAGGTTAAACCATCTGAAACTCCTATAAGCCACTGACCAAGGATGCTCAATCTACTGTACTTCCCACTCTACTGCACACTAGCTGAGTGTTTACATCCATAGGAAAAAGAAGAAGAGTAGTATGTTCTCTTCACATTAGTTTCTCATAAATTACCTGTCCCTCCTGACAGATCTAAAAACCACGGCACCTTTCGTAGTTCTCTGCTGCCATCATGTGGCCATTTTTTATCTCTCTTTGGAAATAATTTTTATTTGATTTTACAAATACAGTGGGACCTCGGTTTAAGAACAGCCCTGTTTACGAACTATTCAGTTAACGGACTCCACAAAACCGGAAGTAGTGTCCCGGTTTGCAAACTTTACTTCGGTTTAAGAACAGAAGCCGAATGGTGGAAGGGCACCGGCGGTGGGAGGCCTCATTAGGGAAAGCGCACCTCAGTTTAAGAACGGTTTTGGTTTAAGAATGGACTTCCGAAACAGATTAGGTTCGTAAACCAAAGTACCACTGTATAGAATTATAACCAGTGTTTTTTTATGGTATGCTATGGAATTCAAACTGTAATATAATAAAATGAAATATAAGGTGTTGTGTATTGAAGTTAGCACCCTAGGCCACTAGGGGTGTGTGTATATAGTTCATTCTGCTGCAGTTCTCACTCAGGTCCGCACATGCAAATGAGGGATTGAAAGTGACGTTCAGGGATTGGGTAACTACAGAAAGTTGTTACTGTTGCTTGTAGCTGAGTTCTATATAAGCAGGCTGCTGAGCCCTTCAGTTCAGTTCTGTTCCAGCCTGAGAATAAACAGAGCTGCTTGGAGAATCACTGTGTCGTCTGCTATGTCCACCCACTATTTAATATAAGAAATAAAAGAAGCCACACACACAAAAACCACCATTTAAATTAAAAATAATAATAATATCCCATGGTCTGTTCCAACTGCTCATAAGCAGTTGCTCCCTCTGGCCTTCAGTTTCCAAGGCAACAAATCGTCTCCCAAACCATTCGTCCTATAAAATAAGGTCTTTGGGGTTGAATTTTTTTATTTAAAAATTGAAGAAAAGTAATGGGGGATCATTTGTTCTTCAAATGTTCTGTCATTTTTGTGTGTGTCATGGCATCCCCTATTCCTTTTACATTAAATGTATGGGTCGTTATTTCAGCTGCTCATGAAGTACTGTTTTGTTTTGTTCTGTTCTCTCTCCTCTGTTGGACCTTGAAAGTAATATAATAAAATATGTCATTTTTGCTTGTTGGGACTATGCCTTGCAGCCTCTCTTCCTATTATTTATTATATACCAATTTCAGATATTAAAAGCGCTGAGTAAACACCGAGACCTGCTGTCAGTTGAGTCCTGGAACTGAGAAACCGTGGCCTGGTGAGGAAATTGAGGCCTAGGGTGAAACTACTGAGGGAGAGTGGCAGTTGACCGAAGGTGACAGTTGATGGGCATTGTCAGCAACAAATTGTCGCTGTTTTTCGTGTTCAATATATGCGATATGGTCATTTATGGACCTAATAGGTATCTAAAGTCATTTGCACATAACAAATAGGAGCATACACAACACAAAACACTGTTGCTGTATGTAGGTTTTATTTTGTTTTTTATCTTATATTTTGGAAATGTACATCCAGGTTTTTTTTCCTTTAATTTTTTGGGGGGCCTCCAAGAGAGTGGGGCCCTAAGCTATAGCTTGTTTAGCTTATACGTAAATCTGGCACTGGCCACACGCATACAGAACCTCGGATCCCCCCCCCATGGGATAGATAGGATATTTTGTTTAATATTTTTTTTTATTATGATGATATCTGGGTGTCCTAACCCGAGACCCAGGTGAATGTAATGGCCTAGGGCAGATGTCAAACCCTCAGGTCAGCTCAGCACAGTACAGCATGCACCTATGCTCATATTATTATTATTATTATTATTATTATTATTATTATTAATTACCCCGCCCATCTGGCTGGGTTTCCTCAGCCACTCTGGGCAACTTGCAGCATATATAAAAACATAGTAAGACATCAAGCATTAAAAACTTCCTGATATAGGGCTGCTTTCAGATGTCTTATAAAAGTTGTGTATTTCTTTATCTCCTTGACATCTGAAGGGAAGGTATTCCACACGGAGGGCGCCACTCATAGCTGTCAACTTTTCCCTTTTCTTGCGAGGAATCCTATTCAGAATAAGGCAATTTCCCTTTAAAAAAGGGGAAAGGTGACAGCTATGGCGCCACTCCCGAGAAGGCCCTCTGCCTGGTTCCTTGTAACTTTGCTTATCGCAGTACATGTTTCTGATACATAACTGACCTCAGCCTGCTGAGTCTGCATAAACACGTTCTCATTGCCTTTTGGAAATGTATTAGAAATATAGCGACCTCTCTCTTGCTTAAGAGCTTGGCTTGCTTTGCATTTCACTGTTACACACTAGAGTTGCAATTATTATTTTATTGATTTGATTTACAGACTTCCCTTTATCCAAAGATCCCATCCATCGTGCAAAAGTCAGCTGTTGAAAATACATAATGTACCTTTTCTGGGAAGTTTTTCTAGGCAGGCCCCTCAGCTACTCATCAAATCATAGTTAATGCTTTAGTAATTACCAATGCAGCAATAGTGTCCAGGAATGGTGGAAGTGAATTGAGCATTTAGGAACTGGGAGCATCTGTTTAAACCATTTCTGCTGCATACCTGGCAGTGAGCTGCAGGTGGCATAAGGGAGGTGAATGTTTTGGGGTGTATCTTAGTTTAATCCACACATCAAGCCTTTTAAGTTCACAGATCCACGGCTGTGTCCCCTTGGACTGGGGTTGCTAACTGGGCACAGTTGTGCCTCCCTTGCCACATTTCACTTTCCTTGGTGGTTGCTCCCCTAAAAATTTCTGGGATTTCTCACCTCCTCATCAAATCAAAGTTAATGTTTTAGTAATCCCTGTACCTTACCAATGCAGTAATAGTGTAGTAGAAGAAAACAAGGCAGAATCTTTAAAACTTTTGCCTAATGAGTTGTTCTCTGCTGTTCTGCTGGGGCCTAAACACAATGATGTAGCATTTAGGGGCAAAGATGCAGCCCAGTAACCCAGCACTGGAGGACAAGATGGAGAAGATCTCCACAGCCACTATATATTTCCCTCTTGTGCTCAGGTAGGTTGGAACAAAGGACAACCACACGCTGCAAAAGACCAACATGCTGAAGGTAATGAACTTGGCTTCATTAAAACTATCAGGTAACTTGCGGGCTAGGAATGCCACAGTGAAGCTGGAAACGGCCAAGAAGCCCATGTAGCCCAAGACACAGTAAAACATGGCGACTGACCCTTCATTACATTGCACAACGATTTCTCCAGTTACTGAGTGCATGTCTAAATCAGGGAAAGGGGGAGAGGTTGCCAACCACAAGGTACAAATACTTGCTTGAATGAGGGAACAGGAAAGGACAACACACTGTCCCTGTCTTTTCCCCATCCACTTCCTCATGCTGGATCCTGGCTTTGTGGCCATGAAAGCTATCACTACAGTGATGGTTTTGGCCAATACACAAGAAACAGCCACTGAGAAGATGATGCCAAACACTGTTTGTCGTAGAAGGCAGGTCACTTTCCCAGGTTTGCCAAGGAAAAACAATGAAGAGAGGAAGCAGAGCAGGAGGGAGATGAGGAGGGTATAGGTGAGGCCTCGGTTGTTGGCTCTGACAATGGGTGTATCCTTGTGCTTAATGAAAATTATTAACACCAAGACTGCATGAATGGAAAGAAAAACAGCAGCAAAGGCTAAAGTGATTCCTAAAGGTTCTTTATAAGAAAGAAAGGTTATAACTTTAGGCACACATTCATCTTTGTCCTTACTTGGAAATTGCTCTTCTGGGCACATGAAACAGTCAGCCATATCTAAAAAAGAGTAAATTTATCATTTCAGCATTAATTACCTTTTGCCTATGGACTGTTCTCCACTCTACCTCTTATACATCAGTTAAAAATGTAGACATCTCTCTCTACCATTGGTGGATCTTTCCATAAGATTGCCCCCGATAGACTGGAAGAAGATTGGAGCAAAATTATCCCCCAGCTTTCAGAGTTCTCCTATTTTTTAAATATTGTTCTTGTCTCAAAAAGTGAATCAGAATATATGAAACACTCATGATTTAGGGATAAAAATTAAGATACAGTACATTTACATTTAAAGGAGAGCTTATATAATTTGCACCTTCCAAACAATGTACAAGCTGAAATACAGCTTACTCCTTTTCCTCTTTCTCAGGAACTAAAACCAATCCAGTCACCTGTGGATGAGTACAGGAATAACTGGTCACCTGTTTAGGGACTGAGTAGGAATATTTGGGGTGTTTCGCTGAGGGATCGCCTATTTTAGACTACTCCAGGCACCTCTTGTTTGCTAGGCTTTTGTTTCTTTCTTTGGCTTCATTTTTGGTCACAGCTAAATGGCTGTGGCAGTGGGTGCAAGGCAGACTATGCCAAAATAATGAGCACCCCGAAGTACCAGCTTGGTAAAGGGGTTCTTCCATATTCACAAGTAATCACTAACTGGCATCAAGATGGTTACTGGAGTGCTCCTTAGGCTTCACCCTTTGAAACACGGGGCAGCAGAGGAAGGGTGCAGTAAACGACTGAGCACACCTCTGAATGAGCCTGCAATGTAAAGCATGGATATATTCATATTCTGCTGTGAAGCTTGGAACCAGGATGGTGTCACCCTTAGAAGATATTTGGATATACATTCCCTTCTCTCTTCTGAAAATGCTATGCTCACATTGATTTAGCTAATCAAATAATAATATGCACCTTGGAGTAAGTTTTCACTTGTATATAGCCATCTGGCACAACTCTTTCAAATTACTCTGTGTGGATCAAAACATTGGGGTACTACGGGACTTCCGGTGAAGCGTCATTCCGTTCAGTCGGGAGCTCTCTCAGCTCCGAGGGGGCTCCGGTGTTTTCAGGCTAGGAGTTGCCGCAACCGCATTACGGGCTCCATTAAAACTTCAGGAGGAGTGTCCTGAAGACCTGGGATCCAGTGGGTACCAGACGTGCCGTCCTTGCTCTTGAGTAGACCTAGTAAGGTCTGTTCAAGCGAGCGGGGCTCCGGTGCGGTACTGAGGATCTACCACTCTCCCGACTACATGAAGCAGCGGCTGCTGGCGGTTTATGAGCGCTTTGCTTTTCCTCGATTTGGATTTAAAAGAAGGACTCTGTAAGTACGGAGCATAATTGGTATTCAAAACTTTTAGAAATTTGGCTTATACAGAGAGATTAAAAGAGGAAGTCCGTCTCTCTCTGACAGTGGCAAGATCAAAGTAACATCTAAGAGCTGCAGCCGCGAAAGACTTGCTTTTAAGTGGATCGATGATTTTGTAGACTGTAGAAAACCCTGGTTGGGGGAAAGACTGAGTAATATGATTTATTTCTTCCTGTGGATTACAATTTAAAAGGCGAAGACACCGCTAACCCTCTGGATTAAGGAGCCCAGGTCAGTTATGGCAGACATTTGGTTGAACTGTAATGCGTATTAGGAAAGTTACTGAAGACCCTACCATTTCCTGTTTTTCAAACCCCACAGTGTCCTTGAAGCCGAGAGAATGAGAGACATAACAATGACAGCTTTCCAGCAGATGATGTTAACAAAGTGCAAAGCTCTTCAGCAGAAGTGCAAAGCCCTTCAGCAGAGGGTCACAGAAAAGTTTGCCCATATTGGAACTGTTTTTACAAATAATATGCAAATGGCTATGAATTTAACTGAGGAAAAGGTTGTAGAACCATGTAAAATTATTGAAGGAGAGCAGGACTACAAAGATGAACAATTAGCAAAACAAGAAGGGCTCTTTAAGTGTGAAAGGCTTGGAGCCCAGAAAGTTGAAAGATTAGAGAGCTCTTGGTGTGAGAGACCAAGAGTTCAAGGAAAACAACAAGGAAAAATGCAACAAGCAACAGAGTACAAGGAGAAAAAACTTTATGGCTATTATAGTTTGCTAGCCTACAAAGAAGAAAAGAGATACAACCTGGAGAAGGAGAATACACAAATAAGAATGACAAACCCAGAATTGGGCATGATAAAAACAACGAAAGAAGACGCAGGAGCTGGAAAGAGAGGATTGGGGGGGCGGAGGGGGATGGGAAGAAGAAAGGGAAGGGTTAGAATGGTTAGGAAAGGTATGGGGTGAAGAAAGATTTTTTAAAGGGGAAAGGGAAAAAAGAGCTGACCACGACACTCCGAGACCAGAGGGGAAAAAACGGTGTAAAAGGACTGGAAGGAATTTAAAATTATTTGAAATGATGTGAGCAGATAGATATTTGAAATTGGAATCAGAAGATATTTAAGGCTACAGTAATGTCAGAAGTTAGAGTAAGATAGGATATAAGAAGTAGTTAGAAATGTGTTATGCTTTTTTATTAGAATTAAGATTATAGATAAATGATGATTATTGTTTATAAAGATTAAGATTAGATGAGAAGGAGGATTTTATAATGTTATAAAGTTACTAAAGAAGATTAGAAATGAACGCAGAAGAGAGGATGTGAGGAGGTCCCAAAAGAATGTTAGGAAAGGATAAGAATAGATGAATAAGTGTGTGTTTGTTTGTTTGAGATTTTTGTATTTTTTGTAGTTTGTAGTTTTTGTATTCTGTATTTTGTTTTATTGGTAAAAACTTAATAAATTCTTATTTAAAAAAAATATGGGGTACTACATGACCTACCCTTCTTGCATTCTTTTTTTTTTTAATTTTTTTTTATTAAAGATTTTCAAAGGTAGTACAATGTCTCTCTCAATTTTTCCATACAATATTTTTATAAGTCAGTGTTGGTGAGACATTAGAAGAGAAAAGGGGGGGAGGGGGGAAGAAGTGGGTGGGACGGGGAGGTAGGTGGGGTGGGGTGACCTACCCTTCTTGTTGGAAATCTTCCCTTCTGGACATGGAGTACAATCATAGCAGCAGAATTTCTTCCCTTCTTTACTTTTCTTCTCATTGCCAGGGTGGCAGTAGTCATTACACAAAGAAATAGGCATCACCTATCCAGACATTAAAGGAGTTACAAAAGGGAAATGGAGATAGATAGAATGATAGACAGACAGATACTTCTGATGTTGATCTTGGCATATCCCCCAGTCCTTTTAAGGACCTAAAAGCATCCCTCTTGGGCAAGCAGGAGAACTGCTCTGGTAAAACCCATAGTTTAGCCAGCAGATAACTCATAAAGACTGAGTCAAACGAGTCTTTGAAGAGAGTGAGTCACCATTAGTTAAGATTCCACATCTACAAACACACAGAGAGAATCTTCAGAGAAGAAGACAAAGATGATAGGTCAGTGAAAAATCTGGACAGGTAATCAGTAATGGAGATCTATCTCTTGTCAAGAGAGGGACTATGGGAATTATCATGCTGAATAGCCAATAAGAGATCTGGCATTATAGTCAGAAATTAAAGAGGCAGCTGTCTAGCCAGAGAATACTTTTCAGGTTGCTCAGTTAATATGAAGCAGCTAGACTGAGGTCAGGCTGAATAAGCATTCAAAATATAGTACAATCCAGTTTATCTTGGCTCATAATTACGTTTCTTTGATTTCAATACAGCTTAATTAAATTAACTTTTTTCCTATTACATTTTATTGTAATTTATATTTGGTGTTAGCCGCCCTGAGCATGGCCCTAGCTGGGGAGGGCAGGGTATAAATAAAATTTATTATTATTATTATTATTATTATTATTATTATTATTATTATTATTTCCAATTAAATAGTTAAAATATTTCAACCAAAGCACCAACTCTTCAATGTACATACATTATTATGGTAGATTTTGTTGCATTTATAGAACAATTTTTAAAATGTTTACACACTCAGAAATAAGTATGTATGTATGTATGTAAAGAACCAGAAAGTATGTTAACACTTCTCATAGTTGCTGCATTCAATGTGAATGTATTTATACTACTACCAATCACAGCTATACTAAAATTCTAGCTTTCGTTCCCCGCTCTCCAATGTCTCGATACTAATCACTAAGGGAAACCAAAAGAAAAATAAACAAAGAAGAATTCAAAATAAACCAAGGAATCCCTTATCCAAGTAATGGATGTGTTATCTCTAAAGTTATCTCTGTGACCAGTCATTGTTGTTATGTCAGTCTTTGTCTAAAACCATTAAAGGTGGTATCAGTATTATCTTCATGACAAGACTGGCCAGAATACTGCCTGGACTAGTCAGCAAGGCAACCTTAGGCTATAATGCCATAGACTGCAGCTCCTTCAGCCCATGTCTTCATCCAGCCACGCCAGAATCCATACCTGGTTGAAACCACTGTGCCAAACAATTATATCTTCATGAATTATGAGTTCTTCTCTTTTGGGAACATCTAGGTCAATCCTACCAACTTTCACTCTCTGGAAAGAGTTATTTGGAAATATGATCATGTTCATCATGTCAAAGCCGCCTCGCATTTCCCATTTGTCATTGAAGGAAATGGTTTCCCCAGCTGAGTTGTTAAAGGAAGTCCCATGAAGAAAGTGATGGAGCTAAGGTATAATAAAGAGGGATATCAATAAATCAGAGAGTTAATCTTTTCTGACTACTACCATTTATGTCAGGTAGTGATTTCCACTGTTGTTGGATTACAGTTACCAAGCACTCAATATGGCTAATGAGGATTATGGGAATTCTTCCTGCATTGGATATTCTGACTCCAGTTGGAGGATCCAGGAGAGACTCTCTGGGAAGCAGGAAATGGAAAGAGAACCAACAGGAAGACCTTCCACCACCCCAGGCTGAAGAGTCTGCTGACTTCTCTCTTTTATGGCTGGGTCTGTGTGTGGATTTTTAGCACTGCTGGGCAATGACCTTGAGAGGAGTCCGGAAAGCTGAAGTGGGATCACTGTGCAGGAGCAGAAGGATGCCCCATCAGAGCATAGTCCAACAAGGAGATGGTGCACTTCAACACCATGCAGTCAGACTACTGGTTGGAGTGTTGAATCCTCCTGAGCATTTCTGCAGGAATCCTTGCAACCTTGAAGTCACCAGTGCCCTGGGAAGAGGTAGGTGGGCTATGGAGGAGTGCCCATCACAACTGGGAGGGCTCAAGAACGGGAGGAAGGTGGAACAAGGATTGTGATGTTCAAGAGTTTTATCTATCTGCTCTACTTTGAAATCCTGAACGACAAATCCTAAGTAGTTTATAGTGCAATAGGAAAATCTGGAAAAGGGGGAGGGAACTTCCAGTGGCAGACAATTTTTAAATTTAAAACATGCAAAGACAGTAGCGGCGAGAACAGTAGCGGGACGGGAAATGATGCAGGAGACAATCCCCTGAAGGAATGTGACACAATAAAGCAGGACTGTCATGGCCTTTCTGATAGAGCTGTTCGACACTGAAACAGACTCCCACAGAAGGTGGTGGACTCTCCTTCCTTGGAGGTTTTTTTAGCAGAGGTTGGATGGCCTCTTTCATTGATGCTTCAGTTGAGATTTTTGCATTGCAGTAGGTTGGACTAGATGTCCCTTGGGGTTTCTTCCAACTCTAAGAGCCTATGAAAGATATATAAACCTGTAAAATGCTCTCAACCAATAAGATGGCCAATTCCATTTCCTCAGTGATTAATGGAGGAGATAGCTGAATATAGTTTCAACCAGTGCTTTTTTTCTAGAAACTCACCATGAACGCCTCTCTCATTCTCTTAGAATGGTAATGGTGTGGGAAGGTTTACTTTAGCAGAGTTAAACAATCCCCTTTTTAAGTTTATGCAGCGATCAGATTGTTGCTGATTCATCTGAGTTCTAATAAAGATGCCTTCCTGGTTAAAAATCCCCTTGAATCCCTCTTAAAGAATACACACACAAATCTGATTCATGTTAATATAAAACTATTTTACTCTCAGATTCATTCAGGTTTACAGAACTGTATCTGAAGGCATGCTTAGGTTACATAACGAGCAAATAAACTTTACCAGAGGGAAGTTCGTCCTGAGGTGACTGCAACTGAGCAGTTACCTTTCAAAACTACCAGCAACCGACAAACTGGTTGTCACGGCAACCGGTTAGAACATAGAGGCTGTTAGTCCTCTGTCAGAATGTTGCACTTGACTTCAGCTTTACATTCCACAAATGGTGCCCACCTGAGAGGTGCCGGAACTGAGTTCCAGTGAGTTGCGGCTGAAGAAAAGCCTTGCTCTCAACATACTACTTTGTTTATTGAAATAAAAAAATACTTTGTTGTAGGGACATTACCTGCCAAGGCTGGACATCTGGAAGTTCAGCACTGAAACCCTTCTCATTCGCTCTCGGCCTGGATCGAGAAGAGCCCATAACATGCAAAGCATGAGCCACAGCGTAAACACCATTATAAACACTATAGCTGTGGCCAGTCATGAGCACTTCAAACTGTGGCGCAGGAAGACTCTCTAGTCTCTCCTCTCCAGTACATGTTTGCTCAACATCCATTGCCACATTGGTGTTAGGAAGTACACAGTCAAAGGCTTGCTCCCAAAAGTCCTTCAGAAAACTGTCCTTCTGGGCCCCATGAAGCTTTATGGTCCCAATAAATTCCCTAAACCCCAAAATCTCTTTGGAGTGAACTGTAAAGGAAATTGCACCTTGGAACATTTGAAGACCCCAGCTCCTTTGCATGCCAGTTAACATAAAATCTACCTGGGTTGTTGTAATCCACACCTTTCTCAGTGATGTAGTCTCCTTGTTTCCAGTGTCTCGTATAACTATAACAGTTCTCAGCCATGCAATAGTCAAAGATTCTCCATATATAATGAATGTAATCACTGTATCATCTTTGTAATGCGCAAAAAAAATTCCAGCTAAATCTAAGTTTTCCTCCATGTTATCCCAATGGGTTATGTGTGGGATTCTTTGGGTGAATGCTGAACAGATCCCATACTGAGAAAACAATGGCTCCAGCGTCTGCAAGAAATGTTCTCCGCTGCTATCATCATCTATAAGAATTCCAACCCACGTCCATTTGAAATACTGGAGTAACAGGACAATCCCCATATACTGCTGGGTTTCATTTGGGACCAGACAATAAAAAGATGGCCCTTGAGTGATATGATTCTCCAGTGGCGCAAATGAGCCATATGTGAGCTGGAAAAAAATAATAATGAGCAGATACTGCAGGGCAAAGTTAGGAATGCCTTTATGTTCCTGATTGTACAACAATTATATACACTTGTTAGGAGCCTAGAATTAAATTTAGTGTTAATCCTCACAACAACCCTGTCAGGTAGGTTAGGCTGAGAGGCAGTGACTGGCCCCCAAGTTCACCTAGTGAGCTTTTTATGGCCAAGTACAGATTTGATCCTGGGTTTCCCAAGTCTTGTTAGTCTGACACCCCAAACACACACAGCACTGTCTCTCACCATCCCGGGTACAATTTGGATTGTTCCAATGGGGCAACACTCTGTTTAAAATATTGATTGCCCCATTACCCTTGCCCTCACCACACTCTGCCTGCCCCCTCCTGTTCCAAGCTCCTCAAAACCACCCTCGTCTTATTATTATTATTATTATTATTATTATTATTATTATTATTATTTTATCGGTCACTTTGTTACCAACATAACTCAGATGACTTACATTATATAAATAAAAACCAGCACAAAAGAAAAACAAATAAAAATCTAAAAGACAATCCTATTTTTAAAAGGCAGGCTAAAAACACCCCACCGACTCAAAGAGGCCACAGTTAACTAAGAATCAAAAAATAAATATTATTTAATATGCGAAGAATAAATAAAATATGATGGATAGGGGGTATCAATCCCTGCTTTCGTCAGTTTTCTCTTTTTGAACTACAAAATCAAGTTCAGCATAAGAAAGAAGAGCCTAAATCAGTCTCTCACACAAATTTAAATATACAGAGAGAATTCCTACCTGCGGAACCTTATAGGAACCTATAATATCTGCCATAAGCTTAGAGGTATCAGAGCCAAGTCCCCCAATGATAGCTATGAGGTTTTTCTGTCTGTCACACTGGTAATTGGGAACAAATTTATCTGTTTTGAAGAGCACGTCCAAAGTGGTACGGTAAGTCATCCTTGCATCATAGTAGCTATCATAGATATGGAATCCAAGTGTGACATTGGGTAGGATCTTAGGGTTCTCGTTGATTTCGTTCACAGCAAATGCCAAGGCGAGGATGTGCTGGTAGAATTTTGTCACCATTCTGCATATAGAGATAAAAAAAATTCATCCCTTTGTATATTGAGGATGATTACTGCTGTCATATCACAATATTGGTGATTTCTAATAGGTTCTATTTTATTTTGGGAGTGGCCAAACCTACACACGGACACACACACACACACACACACACACACACACACACACTTACACTTAAATTCTGTCATTTATAGTAAACATATATTTGTGATCTGAGCAGCTACAAAAGATGCAGAGCAAACAAAGCAATTCCTTACTCTGGAACATCTAACAGGTTCTGAGAAGGATGTTCATCGAATGAAACTTCATGAGAATGGTAAACTAACTGAGAAGCGATTCCACCAATTAAGAGAGCTCCTGGCTGGAACCACTCATGTGGAACAGGCTGTGGATCATTTCTTGGACACTCCAGAATATCTACTTTGTACCCCATAGGAAGAAGCAAAGGTAGAGCTATTAGAAGCCACAGCATCTAATCAGCAAAGCATCCCTCTAGACTGAAAATCTCCTCTGTACAGAAACAGAGACTACCAGACTTAACAGACTACATAGGTTGGTGGCTAATTCTGCTAACACATCTCTTAAGAGAAATACATCAGCTATGTCTTTGACTGAGACACCAATGCATGCCTTAAGTACTAGCAGGGTTTGTTTGTTTTTCAAATTTCAGGTCTGGCTGATGTAAGGTGGAATAAAGGGGGAAAGGTCCATTTCACCTACTCTCAGGTATACATTGCTCAGGGGGGTATTTATATCAATTTTCAGATTTACTGACTATCCTCTGGAAAGTCTTTGGAGCTTTGGGCAGGTGGAACAAATTATAGGGACTTCCATGATCCTAGGAGGCCTGTAATTAGCCCTTTACCATTTGAGTGGTGTTCCTCAACCCCACCCCAAAAGCAAATCTGTTAATTCCTTTTTCGAGATCTGATAATGACTCTCCACTGTTCCTTGTAGCATAATAATAATAGATAGCAGGTGGCTAAGACATCCCCATAGGAACTGAACTCCAGGAAGGAACAGAACTCAACATGTTCAATGGCGGCATTTTGCAACTACTCTTTTAATATTATATATGAATGGCATAAGCTTTCTATCATACTACGGCAGAATAAGAAGAATAGTATAGGCTGAAGAGCTTGTGATGCTGAGGAAGGGTTGCGCATCATTTTTCATCCTGGGATTTCTCCTCATGCCTCTGGGTGAGCTTCATGGTATCATTGATTCAGTCAGAGTAGGGGACTGTCACCTGGCTGAAGGCCAAGAGGGAAGCTTTGTTGCTGTCCTTCAAGACTCGGGTGTTCACATGCTGACCCTCAATGAGGGAACCAGGCAGAGGGCCTTCTCAGTAGTGGTGCCCGCCCTGTGGAAAGCCCTCCCATCAGATGTCAATGAAATAAACAACTATCTGACTTTTAGAAGGCAGCCCTGTTTAGGGAGATTTTTTTTAATGTTTGATGCTTTATTGTGTTTTTAATTCTGTTGGGAGCTGCCCAGAATGGCTGGGGAAGCCCAGCCAGATGGGCGGGGTATAAATTATATTATTATTATTATTATTATTATTATTATTATTATTAATCCAATGAACAGAATCTTCACTTGCATTGAGCCCTGTGACCAAGCCAGTGAGCATTGTCTGTGCTTGCTAAAGGCTGGTTTCTTCGCAGTGCGATAGAAATTTGCACGGGGACCATTCGCCTTGTCTTTTTAAGTTTCCGGCGGGGGTTAAAGGTGAAGGGACCCCTGACCATTAGGTCCAGTCGTGTCCGACTCTGGGGTTGCAGCGCTCATCTCGCTCTATAGGCCGAGGGAGCCGGCGTTTGTCTAATTGGAAACCTGTAAAATACATGGGTATGGCCCTGTGTGGGGTATCATAATAGCACCTGCAAGACACAAGATTATGAATGAGAAGGAGATATACAAGGATAGGAGCCGGCTCCAGCGGGTCCTGGGTGCTTGGGCACCCACAATAATGTAATTTGTGGGGCCTGGACACCCACAAAGTCAATGAGCACTATGTGCAAGAGTGTGTGTGTGTAATGTTAGGACTGTGGGTACCCACAATCCTGAGGAGAAGAAGAAGAGGAGGAGGAGTTTGGATTTGATATCCTGCTTTATCACTACCCGAAGGAGTCTCAAAGCGGCTAACATTCTCCTTTCCCTTCCTCCCCCACAACAAACACTCTGTGAGGTGAGTGGGGCTGAGAGACTTCAAAGAAGTGTGACTAGCCCAAGGTCACCCAGCAGCTGCATGTGGAGGAGCAGAGACAGGATGGCACCACTGTAATATACAAGCCTACATCCTCTGTCCTGACTCCATGCATTGCATCTTGAAGATCTGGATTGGGGTTACGAAGAGTGATTTATGGGAACCCCTTCATTTAAAATAGATCTTTACAGGCACATGTGGTGCTTCTCAGAATCTCTGCAGGGCACGGTGCTCTAATGAGAATGTGAAGAGGAAGGAGATGTTCCAATCAGAAATTCAATCCAAGTAAAGAATGAAGTGGATGAAATGGCAACGACAAATAACATATTGTTTTGCAGGCAGGTATGAGACTGTGAAATGGCCATGTCTCCCAAGCCACGGAAACTTGGAAATGGAAGCAGAACCATCAGAAGTCAGACTCCTAACTGCCCTGCTTCAGCTTGTCAGACCTGCAGTTGGGGGTCTCCTGCGAGATGACCAAGTTTGCATGCAGATGACACTAAATTGTTCAAGGATAGTTAAACTAAAAGCGATCACGAACAGTTCCAAAAGGACCCTTGCAAAGTGAGTGAACGAGCAGTATTACAGGCAGGAGAGCGGCCCATCTAATGTGCTCCAAAATTCTTCTTGCATAGTCTTCAATGACAACAGAAGGAATGGATCCTCTGCATAATATTACTTTTTTTTTATAAAGAATTTATTGGTATTTTCCATAACAAATAATACCATCACCCACCCACATTTATACAAAACAAAAACAGACATAACCACGATTCTTCTTCTTTTTTACACACATACAGAAAAAATCTTGTTTCGAATCTTTACCCCTCTGTCCAATGTCCTTCTCCATCTTTCACCGGAACCACTCCTCAAATTGTCCTCTTTTCTTGTACGTCCACAGAACCAGACACAGTCCCCAACAGTCCTTGCATCGAGCATCAGGATACACTGTTCATCTTCCTTCGGCTTCTCCCATTCAATGCTGCATTCTTCTTCCATTTGTAAATATCTTAATTTCTTGCCCTTCGCTCCCGAGCTCTCACCTCGGGGGCTGGATATAATATTCCTCGCCGTCCCCGGGCTGCCACCACCGAAGGACGTTTCTTTTTCCGGGAGTCGCCATGCCGTCTCTCTCAGTTTTTCAATCATCTCCTTCAGCTCTTTGCCAAGGCTTTCTTCCATAGTATCGAATATCTGAAAGGTCTCCTCTGTGGGAAGTAGATTTTTCTTCATATCCCCACTCAAAACCTTCAATTTCTGATTAAGCAGTTCCAGTTTCAATATAATAATCCTTTCTTCATCAGTTAGTCCAGAGTTCAAAACAATTTCAAAAACAAAGCCCAACATGGTGAGGACGGGCATAGGTATCAAATTTCAGTTTCTATTTCAATGTTATCCATCTTATAGCAGTAATTTTCCACTTCGGTTCAGAGTTTTCGCAGCCATTTTCTCTGAAACCGGGGCGCAAAGACCAAAACTTTCAAAAGGAATATTCTCCATCCTCTTCCTCCCCAAAGGGAGATCTATAAAGTCTCACTCATAAAAAAATCTTAACAATGTAGCCATCCAGTAGCAACAGTATCACAGACCGTTATTTTCTTGCCACCGAAGGGAGGGAGGCAGACTTCCTTTATCTAAAGCCTCCCGGATCGTTAAGTCTTTAAGCTCAGCAGTTAATCCCATCAAGTACTCACGACCTCCGGGCTTCTTTTCCTTTCATCTCTCAGGGAGAACGTCGTCGCTCGTCACGGCCAGTACTCGCCGCTTTTCCGCCCGGTTGGGGCATTTCCCCTAATGGCCCGGCTCCGCGCTCCCTTCACCCCCACTCCCCCTTTACAGGGGGAACGAGGGAAGGGTGCGTAGCCTAGCGGGCCCGCCGGGGAGCCCGAGGCGCGGGACGCTCTTCCCGCGCCTCACCGGAGCCCCGCGTAGCGGTGGCGGGGCTCCAACCCCCGGGCTGGACTGGGTCGCCTCGCTGCCGAGGCAACCCAGCGACCGCCCGTGATGGCGACCTCGCCGGAAGTCCCTCTGCATAATATTACATGCACACAAATACCACTGACTTCTAAAGTCACCTCTCCAAAGAGAGTGAATGAGCAGTAAAATGGCAAATTCAATTCTGTGTAAACAAGAGTAACAAGAGGCATGAGTGAGCAAGAAAGCTTAATTTCACATAAACACTCATAAGGTGTGAACTGGTGGTGACTGATGTAGAATGAGACCCTGAGGTTGTGGTAGATATCTCAGTTAGGATGTCAACCTAGTCTGTGACAGCTGTAAAAAGGGGGGGCACTTACACAGGGTCTGCGTCCCTTTGGAGAATAGAAAACACAGTGGAGACTGTTGTAGCTTTAAGAAATATGCTTTATTCACCTATTTGCACCTTCAGTCTGCATAGTGGGAGTCCAGATCTTACAGCATGGTCATTTCATGAGGCAGCAGCGCAGGCATCCTTCAGCCTGCCTGCCCAAGATGGAGCTCAGCTTCTCTCCTGCTGCTGCTTCTTCCCAGCAAACCTTGCTCAAAAACTGGCTTTTCCTGGACTTCCGGCGGCGACGCCATCGCGGAGCGGTCGTGGGTTGCCTCGGCTGCGAGGCGACCCAGTCCGTCCCGGCGGTTGGAGCCCCGCTACCGCAAAGCGGGGCTCCGGTGGGGTGCGGGAAGAGCGTCCCGCACCCCGGGCTCCCCGGCTGTGCCCATTATGGCTCTGAACCCTTCCCTCGCTCCCCCTGTAAAGGGGGAGTGGGGGTGAAGGGGCAACGGAGCCGGGCTATAGGGGACATGCCCCAACCGGGACGCAAAGCGGCGGTCACCCCCGCGACGAGCGTCAAAGTTCTACCTGCTATGTTTGGAGCTAAAGAAACCCGGTGGTCGTGAGTATTTGACTGGACTACTTTTTGTGTGCTTTTAACGATCCGGGGGACGTTTGGAAAGGAAGCCTGCCTCCCTCCCTTCGGGGGAAAGAAAATAACCAGTTTAAGAGGCTGCTGTTACAGAAATGGTTACAAAGTATTTGAACTTTGACAAGTGAGACTCTTTAGATCTCCCTTCGGGGAGCAAGTTTGCGGAAAATATCTCCTTTTTAAATTTTGGTCTTTGCACCCTGGTTTCAGGGAAAATGGCTGCGAAAAGTGTGAGTTGAAGTGGAAAACTACTGGCGCAAAAGGGAGAACATAGAAATAGAAACTGAAATTTGATACCCATCCTCTCTCTCAACATGTTGGACTTTGTGTTTGAACTTGTTTTGAACTCTGGACTAACGGCTGAACAGAGGTTTACTATCTTGAAGCTGGAACTGCTTAATCGGAAATTGAAGGTCTTTTTTTTTTTTAACAGAATTTATTAGCATTTTCATACAAAAAAAACACAAACCCAACCCCACACCTACAAATATAAAAACAAATACAAATACACATAATGTCAGGATTTTTCTTCTTAATTGTATACCTTACAAAAAAAAAAATTCTACTTTCGAATCTTGACGCTTGACTTCCCCCGCCTTTTCACCTTCGGTTTTAAATCAATATACTTATTTCCTTAACAACTTCACTCTATAAAAATTTAGTTTTACTTAAAAATAACACAATTATCTTAATTTTACTAATATAACCTAAATCATAATCAAATATTCTTATAACTAAACTTATTTCTTCTATCCTTTAACATGCTGCTTTTAACTTAAAGTTCAATATCTCCTTTCTTACTTAAAATAAACTTATGATTAACAGACTTCACACCGATTTCGGATACCATGACAGACCATTTAAATTGTAAATTTAATACTTCAACCCACTCCCCCTCTGTCCATTGTCTTTTTCTGTCTTTCACCAGAACTGGCTCTCCAATAATCTTCTTCCAGACGTCCACAAATCCAGGCTGCATTCACAACAAACCTTGCATCGAGCTTCAGGGTGTTCAGCATTTTCCTTCTGGGCTCCTCCGTTTCTTTTTGCCATTCTTGTTCTTGTAAAAATCTTAATTCCATGTCCCTCGACCCCGAGCTGCCACCTCGGAGTCTGGATATTGTAAATTTCCCCGTTCTAGGGCTGCCACCCCCAGAAATCGGTTCCTCTTTCCGGAGTTGCCCAAACACTTCAGAAAATTTTTCAATCACCCCTTCCAGCTCTTTGCAAAGGCTTGATTCCATTTCATCAATCTTTTTCAAAGCCTCCTCTGTGGAAAGTAAATTCTTTTTACTTACAATTCCACTCAAAGCTTGTAGTTTCCGATTAATCAGTTCCAGCCTCAGGACAGTAAGCCTTTCCTCATCCTCTAAATCAAAGTTCAGTATCAATGCAAACGCAAAGTCCAGCATTTTCGGAGGGAGAGTGAGTATCAAGTTTCAGTTCCTGTCTCTTCCTCCCTTTGTTTCAATTTTTTCCCACGTCAGTCCCGGTCGCCATTTCTCCGAAGCCGAGGTGTAAAGACCAAAACTTCAAAAGGAGATATTTTATTCCCAGTTAACCCCCAAAAGGAGATCTCTGCAGTCTCAGTTTTAAAATTCCCAATGCTTTCTATCGATTATAGTAGCAGCAGTCACTTAAAGAGTTAATTTCTTTCATCTCCGAAGGGAGGGAGGCGGGCTGCCTTTCTTCTTTCCCCCAGATCGTTCCGAGAATACAAAGAGTCATTCAAATACTCACAGTCACTGGGTTCTTATCAGCTCATTAAAGACAGGTAGAACTTAGACGCTCATCAAAGGCTTTGTCGCCGCATTTACATCCCGGTTGGGGCATGTCCCCTATAGCCCGGCTCCGTCGTCCCTTCACCCCCACTCCCCCTTTACAGGGGGAGCGGGGGAAGGGTTCGGAGCCACAATGGGCACAGCCGGGGAGCCCAGGGTGCGGGACGCTCTTCCCGCACCCCAACCGGAGCCCCGATATGCGGGTACAGGGCTCCTAACCCCCGGGATGTACTGGGTGCTTCGCAGCCGAAGCAACCCACGACCACCATTCAATGGCGTCGCCGCCGGAAGTCCGGAAATTGAAGGTCTTGAGTGGGGACATGAAAAAAAATTTACTTCCCACAGAGGAGGCTTTCCAAGTTTTGATACCATGGAAGAAAACCTTAGCAAAGAGCTGAAAGGGATGTATGAAGGATGGAGAGAAATGACAGGGCGACTCCGGGAAAAATATACGTCCTATGGGGGTGGCAGCCCCGGGACGGTAAGAACTGTTATATCCAGCCCCCGAGGTGTGAGCTCGGGAGCAAGGGACAAAGAATCAAGATTTTTACAAATAGAAGAAGAATGCAACATTGAAGCGGAGAAGCCGAAAGAAGATGAGATGTGTACCTTGATGCTCGATGCAAGGTCTGTTGGGAACTGTGTCTGGATCTGTGGATGGATAAGAAAAGAGGAAAATTGGAAGATTGGTTCCGGTGATAGATGGAAATGGACAATGGACAGAGGGGGAGTAGGGTGAATTATTAAGTGTAAAATTTAAATGGTCTGTTATGGTAATCTGAAATCGGAGGGTGAAGACTGTAAGTTCTATCTTGTTTTTTTTAAAAAAAGGGATATTTGGAATTTCATGTTATTAGCAGCAGTATAAGGGACAGAAGAAGTTAGTATAGATTTGTCATAAGAATAATCTGTTAAGATTCAAGGATTTATTATTAACTATTATAGAATAAGATGATTGTTTATTATTAGTTATTATTAGCTATTATCAGTTATTAAAGATTAAGATGATTGTTTATTATCAGCTATTATAGATTAAGAAGATTGTTTCTTTAAATGAAATTAATTTTTAGAGAGACGTTGTTATTAAAGTAGATTATGGATATAGAATCGAAGGTGAAAAGGCAGGGGAAGTCAACTGTCAAGATTTAGAAATAGAAATTTTCTTTATGTATATGAATAAGAAGAAGAATCATGGCAATATTTGTATTTGTTTTATATTTGTAGGTGTGGGTGTGGGTGTATGTTTGGTTATGAAAATGTCAATAAATTCTTATAAAAACAAACAAACAAACAAAAACTGGCTTTTCCTGTCCCCTCAAACAACCCTCATCACCTGAAACCCACCTCTGTTCACACCTCAGGGCAAGGAGGAAGGAATCCTCTTGTATTGCTAATGGCCCTCCATTGTTCTTTTGATAGGTAGCTCAGACAGGTTGCTTTGCATAAGCCATTCCAAGAATTCACTGTCTGGCACAGCTCTGCATCTTGTACTTTAATCCATATCCCAATTAATCAAAACCCTAGCATTTATTTATTCATTCATTGGATTTAGAGGGATTCCTCCCCGCACAGTCTATAATCTCTGCCTGCCCTCTCCCTCCGCCCACCTGGCCCTCCCTCTCCACCCCCCTTTCTCTTGGCTGGTCCCACATTCCTTTCATCTGTTTACTTAGGGGGTGATGCATGTGTTGAATTTGTGGGTGAGTGGAAGCTGTGTAGCAAGGGAGGGGAGCCATTGTGAGAAAAACACTGGGGCCTAATTTGAATAGTAGAGTGCTTGGTATCTGGTGGACGGGGCTTGTGTGTTTTGCTCCAGAATCCACCCCTCCCTTCAGTGGGTTCCATTATTGTTCAGTTAAGAGTGTCAGTTAAGAGGGACCAACTGCCTCTTCTTGTTTTCTTGCTTCAGACTTGCCTCATGTTGTTGTATCTAGTTTCTCTCATTATGACAGTTTTCTTTATCATTAAAGCTTAGTTTACATTTAGGTGAGCCACTTATTTTTTTTTCTTGTAGCAAAGGAAATTCTGCTGAGGAAGTGTGGAATGTCCTAAACTGCGTGAGTGAGGAGACATTCCCAGTTTGCCAGGAGGATTCATTTTGTAAAACATCCCCCACCTCCAAAACAATTGGGTTATGAGCCCAGTCTGACATACAGAGAAAAATATATATGGCCACATATATAAAAGCTGTGAAAGCCTTTGAGCCTACTGTCCCTGTTCTCACTGTCGCGCAGCGGTAAATTAATCAAGCAGAGTCTTCTTCATAAACAGAATAAAACTTTACTGAAAAAAATAAACTTATTCATAAACAGCATAGTCAAAGAGCATACACAGAGTGCTCATAATAGCTAGCTTAGTCTTCACAGAGGCACAGATCTTGGTTACTGATTAACTGTAGTCCTGGAGCCACTCTGTCTGCAACAACACAACATACTGGCTGAGACACACACACTCTACCCGGAGGCCCACAGAAATTGCTGGTTACATTTATAGGGAAAATGAGTCATGAGTCACATTGACACAGCATTTTACAGTGGACGCTCGGGTTGCAAACATGATCCATGCGGGAGGCACGTTCGCAACCTGCAGCGTTCACAACCTGCAGCGCCATGTCTGCACACGCACGGGTCGCAATTTGGCTCTTCTGCGCATGCGCAAGCACTGAAACCCAGGAATAACCCATTCCGGTACCTCTGGGTTTAGCGCGGTGCGCAGCCCAAAAACATGCAACCTGCAGTGGCCATAACCCGAGGTATGACTGTACTGCTAACAGTTAGGCTTGAAAGATTTGTGTAGGCCACACTGCCTAGGCCTTGCCTGCTTCTGCTCTCAAGAACCTTTGTCTCGTGACACTCACTTCAAGCAACTATCCTTTATGGAGATTTCAATGAAGAATGAGCTTGTGAAAAAGGATTTGTGAGCAACAATTGAAAAATCTGCACCAGCAGAAGAGGCAGAAAAAGTAAAGTGGGAAAAGCAGGACAGAAAGGCTAGGACAGAAATTTCAACTTATGTGAGTGATAGTGACTTGCACCACATAAGAGATTTTAAGACTGTCAAAGAGTTGTGGCAAGGTCTGAAAGAGTTGTATGAGAGAAACACTCAGAATAAGAGACTGTATCTATCAAAACAAAATAGAAAATTCTTTCCAGTAGCACCTTAGAGACCAACTGAGTTTGTTCTTGGTATGAGCTTTCGTGTGCATGCACACTTCTTCAGATACACTGAAACAGAAGTGTATCTTGTATCTATCAAGAAAGCTTTTATATAAAATTTAAAGAAAATGGAGATTTAGAAAAGCATCCAAGGCAAGTGAGTGTTGAGGGATCATTTAAATACTATAGGCAAGAAATTTGAAGAAGAGGACAAAGTGGTTCTAATTCTGTCAAGTCTGCCTGAAAGGTGCAGTTCTTTGATACATGCACTAGAGACTAAATATAAACTTGATATGAAAAATGTTGTAAATTAACAGACGGTTTTCTGAGTGTGTCAGCTCTGACCAAGCGTGGTTTTAATGTAAATTTTAATTGCAGCAGATGTGTGATTACCAAAGATGGAGTTTTGTGTGCATAAGATTTTGAAAATAATGGAGTCTTTGTGCTAGATACAGGTCAAGAAAGAGTGAATACCTTTAAGAAGAATTCAAGTGCAGCCTGTGTTGAACTGTGGCACAAAAGGCTTGGGCATAGAGATTTCAGGATAATAGCAGACCCACCAAAGAAAGGTTTGGTGAGAGGAATGGAAATTAAACCTTGTAAAGTTGACCTGAAAAGTGAAATATGTGAATATTGTTTTTTGGGGAAGGGAACAAGACCTTCTGTCCCTAAGCAAAGCCAGAGAAGTTCAGTAGAGCCTTTGTAACTTATTCATACTGATATATGTGGTCCAATTCAAACGATGTCTCGTATGTATTTATGTTTATTGACGATTATTCCAGATACTGCACAACTTATTTTTTAAGGGGGGAAACAGAAACTGCAGAGATTAAATTTCAAGTGATTAAATTCTGGCTATAGTAGTCTTTGGAGTATTTTTTGATATAATTTATATTGTTGATTATCATTTGATCCTGAATACACTGCTATTCAGATGAACTGAATTTTCAAATCAGCCTTTTATTTTCATGCATGTTTTGTTATTTTGCTTTAATTGCTTCTATGACAGTCCCAGAAAATTTGGGGCAGTTGAGGTGGATGTTATTCCTTGCTCACAAATGAGTCTAGCCACGAGGCAGCTGTGAGCTCAGAGTGTTCCATCTCTGGTTTGCTAATTCTGCATCATGTCTTCTAAAGAAGATTAGGGAAGATGATTGTGTATTTTGTGTTTTCATGTTGTGCTTTTATGATCTGAACTGCCTGTGATCTCCAGATGAAAGGTGGTATATAAATTTAAATGATGATGATAGCTATTAGGGAATTACAATTCAACTCAAGTTTCCTGAAGGACTTCCTGAGAACCTCACAGATGAGCGTCTTCTTGGGTTGTCTGGGTGGAGCTACAGGGATTGAATGGGAATGTATATCACCAAAGTCTTCAGGGATACTATATAAGCAGGCCTGGCAGCCCATGTGCCATTCAAACTGGGTCTTAACATGTGGGCCAGGATCTTCGTACTCTTTGTGGGACTCCTTTCGGGGGCCAGACTGCCGCTGACAGCTTCCCAGGCTGCTACAGGTGAGTTTGCTTCTCTTTCCTTCCTCTTTGCAACCTTCTCACGCATGTCCCTGAAATCTGGGCATCTCAAATCACCCTTAGACACTGAGAAATAGCAACCCTTTGATTCTCTTTGTAAGGACGCTTAGTGGTTGCTCATGAGTAACAGTCCAAGGCAAAGAACTTCTAAAAACTAAGTTCTATATTGTGCAAGCTATGTACAGCAAAGCAAAGTCTCAAGCGTCCTCTCAACGCTCAGCAGTGTCCAGGAATGAACTCTTTCGGTTTCTCTTCCAGCAGAAAAGCCTCGGAACCCTGAAACCCCTCCTCCGACCACGTAGCGTGGGAACCTGACCACTATCTCTGCTTTTCCTGTGGTGTTGAGGCTCTCTGACCCCTTCTAAGCCGCTGCATCGCCTTCCTGTCTCCCCCTCTCCGTCCCTGCCTGAGGAATGCGAAGAATGCAAGCTCCCACTGGAAGAGGGGGAGGGGGAGCTCGTAAACAGCGGGCGTGGATCCCTGTACTCTAAATGCTCCTGCGACGCTGGCCGTAGCAGGGAGGGGTTTTCCTGACACTCTTATTCCAACTTTTCTGCTGATCTGCCAACGGTAAAAGGAATAGTCATTCCAAAGGGACAAATCCCTTGGTTCCAAAACAAATACCCTTTTGTTAATATTTGTAAGCATCTGTTACTGTGTGCTGAGGTTTAGGTGACAGCAGAGATATTTCTCTGATTGGGGCAATGAAGGCAGGGCTCTCACAAAGTATGTAGCTGAAATTATGAGGCTAGGATTTCTGCATTACAGGGGGCAAGTTCTAGCAGGGAGGTTCTCTCTATAAAGGGAGGTCAGCTATCGTATACCCTTGACAGAAGAACTACACTCCTTTCTGGGATGGTCGTCCTCTTCCACCGAGAGCACAGCTTTGGGAGGGATGCACATGGTGCAGGGAGAGGGAGAGGACACCCACCTAGCCAGCCAGATCAGCCAAATCAACCCTAGCAATCATTGGGTGACAGATGTCACAACCAGATCACCCTCACATCCGTCTTGAGATGTCTCCTGGGGCTCCCAAGTTTAATCAAGTATGAGAAGATGTGTGCAGAACTAGGTATACACATGATGGAATATTGGGTTTGGGCCAGCATTATAAAATACTGGTTGCATTGCCATTTTCATTGCCAACTTTCAAGTCTGTTCTCTGACTTACTTAAGGACTCTTATAAATTCATATGGTTCCAACTCCTCTTACGTAGCAAATTCAGATCTATTCGTAATGACTTGGAACCCTTGTATAATTCAAGTGAACAATATATTTATTGCAATATTCAAACCAGATTAAGGGACATTCGGAAACAAAAACATCGAGTCAGCTGTAAATAAAATTTGCTCCCCTAAGTTCTATGGTTAAAATACAACAGATAACAGGGTCACTTTTAATCCCCAAATCGGTAACTCTAGTCCAACGCAGGACCTTTTATCTTACCCCGACTGAATGTTTTCCCCTCAGCTTTTATCAAAGGCAGATATTTAAAATCCCCAGAAATGATAGACATTGCGGATGCTCTTTAAATGTGCCGGACACTATAGAACATATCCTTTTCTGCTGTCCATTGTACAACCAGCTACGCAAATGGATGCTATCCCCATGGGTAGTCTAACACTATGAGACAATCTGTCTGATATTAACCTGGAAGTAACTGCAAGGGTGGATGAGTTTTTGTTAATAGTGTCTCTTAAATTAATGAAGCTCTATTTACAAGCGGTTAGACTAGATGAGCATTGGGGTCCCTTCCAACTAGAATTCTATGATTCTATTTTAAAAAAGGTATGCATGGGAAAGAGGGTTAAAGATAAGGAAAATCACAGGGGTGCAGACAAAAACCTATGGCATTTCTTCATTTGTTGATTTTTAAATCATTTCTAAGCTGCTTTATATTTTAAAAAATCTTAAACAGTGTACTATGCAACATAAAATCTGTAAAGCAATATCAGAAAAACCATAAAAAGAGTAACATAGTCATTCAAAAATGAAGAATTACATCTATCTGTCTATTTATTTATTTATTTGTCTGTCTGTCTATCTGAATATTTATGTTCCCTTAGATACAATACTGGTGTGCAGTGTCACTGGCTTTTACCCTGAAGGTACAACGTTTGAGTGGCTGGGAGGTGGCCAATCAGGTGTGCTGTCTCCGTTAAATGAGCATCCCATGACGTATGACAGTTGAAACAATTCTTGGTTGATAAGCGCACGCAGATTTGACCCATGGCGGTAGCCTTTCATCTGTCAACTGTCCCCCACAGCATCCCAAACAAAACTGAGAATCAAAATCAAGGAATCTGAAGGTAAAAACTCTTGATGCAGTTGGGACTTGGATTTCCTTTGATAAGCATGGTTTGGGAATGGAAGGATTGTTTGAGATCCTCTCAAGGCAGCTTCTTTCAATTATGGCCTGTTGAGAGAAGACTTATCCCATCCGTTGCAATGATATCGGTGCTAGTATTGGCTAAAGGCACAAGTTGAAACTGCAACCAATCCGATGAAGGTCTGAACAGTCATTCTCCTCTTATTTCTGCTCTCAGGTTTTCACAGTGCTTAAAAATTATTAAATGCGTGTTTTTATTAGAAGGTAACACTGGAATGAAGGAAAGGGAAGAGTGTGTCCCCTGCAGGGGCCAAGGCGTCTGCCAGAATATTTTCCACCCCATGAAAACCATTCCCACCTCCAGCCAATGATCCTTCTCACCCTTCAGCCACCTGTTGATCATGTTTACCCAGCAAAGGGTGACCTAGAATAACAGGAAGCAGATTTTTCTATCCTTGCCCTGGTGGCCAAGTCCACACATTTGCTACGTACCTAGGTTGCTGCCTCAGGAACAAATGTGCAGAGACTGTTTCATGGGATATGGGAGGTTTTTAGCTGTTTTTGGTTTTCAAACCTAACCTATGCAGAAGGTTGAACACACCAATACCTTCTCTGCAAAGGCTGGGATTCTGTGTGTTCTGGGCGCCTCCTGTATACCGCATTTTTCGCTCCATAAGACATGCTTTTTCCCTCCTAAAAAGTGCGTCTTATGGTGCGAAGGCTCCGCGCGCCGCCCCACGCCCCCGCCCCCAGCGCGCTCTGCTCACAAAAGGTGGAGCAGTTCCGCTGGAAGCAGATTTTTATATCCTTGCCCTGGTGGCCAAGTCCACACATTTATGGAGCTAAGTACCTAGGTAGCTGCTTCAGAAGCTACTGTTTAGAGATGGTTTCATGGGATATGGGAGGTTTTTAGCTATATTTGGTTTTCAAACCCAACCTACGCAGAAGGTTGAACACACCAATACCTTCTCTGGAAAGGCTGGGATTCTTTGTGTTCTGGGCGCCTCCTGTATACCACATTTTTCGCTCCATAAGACGTGCTTTTTCCCTCCTAAAAAGTAAGGGGAAATCTCCATGTGTCTGATTTTTTTTCTTGTTTTCCTCCTTTAAAAACGAGGCGCATCTTATGCAGCGAAAAATACGGTACATGTTGGGAAACGGAGCTGTGTAAATAGTCCTGGAATCTCCTCTATCCCACTGTGTCCTCATCCAGCTCAAGGAAGCCCAATGTATGTGCCACAGATCTTCCTACTTAGGTCCACACACAAAAGGACTTCCCTTAAATCTCCTTTATTCCTTAAAGTTGTCATTGAGGATTTACCCCCTCTGTCCACAGATTAATAATGTTTGTCATAGAATCCAGCTGAAAATAATCAGCACTACATGTTGCCCATGTCTCAACTTAATAGCTGTTGTCTCTCCTTTTCTCTCATACTTCCCCCACCCCAAAACTTAAAAATGCAAAGGGAATGGTCCCAATGAGAATGGTCCCAATGAGAACCTCTATCGCGTCAACCATAAAGGAACCAGCCTTCAGCCAGCACAGGCAATCCTCACCGGCATGGTCATAGGGCTCAATGCAAGTGAAGTTTCTGTCCAGTGGATGAAGAATGCCCTCGTTGAAGGTCACCATGTGAACACCCGAGTCTTGAAGGGCAGCAGCAAGGATTCCCTCTTGACCTTCAGCCAGGTGATAGTCCCCTACTCTGACTGGAAATATGGCACTTCATACTCCTGTATGTTCACCCATAAAGCAGGCACCATGCAGCCCACCCAGAGGCCTGAGGAGAAACCCCAGGGTGAAAAGTGATGCACACTCCTTCCTCAGCATCACAACCTCTTCAGTCTATCCCAGATTCAATGATTTCCATGTATCCATGTCTGGCCTAAGGCTAAATAAAAGTGAACAAACTCACAGACATCTCATGATGTGATCACTTGGTTGAGGCAGTCGGTGGGTTCTGGAAAGAAGCAGGGAATGGATTAATCTCCCTGCAAAATAGTATTGAAGTTTGATTATAGTAGAAGCAAAGTGTATTTTGCAAATAACCATGAAGCTCTCTGGGGGGCTTTTACCTAGTCCAGGGGTAGGCAAACTAAGGCCCAGGGGCCGGATGCAGCCCATTCACCTTCTCAATCCAGCCTACAGACAGTCCAGGAATCAGCATGTTTTTACATGAGTAGAATGTGTCCTTTTATTTAAAATGCATCTTTGTATTATTTGTGTGGCATAGGAATTCATTCACTTTTTTTCCAAAATATATTCTGGCCCACCACATACTGTAGTCTGAGGGACAGTGGAACGGCCCATGGCTGAAAAAGGTTGCTGACCCCTGGCCTAGTCCCTGTCTCTCAACCTAACCTACCTGTAATGATCTCAGGCACGCAGGCAAGCCCTGATAAGAATTATGGTTCATTTATTTACCTTTTACATTCAGAGCGCAGTTCCAAACTTGCCACTCTTAGGTAAGAGTTGATCACTCTGAGTTTTCGCCCCCATCATAGCATGAAGGGCGCCAAAGTCCAGCCCTTCTATTAAATAGTGGGTGGACATAGCAGACAACACAGTGATTCTCCAAGCAGCTCTCATTATTCTCAGGCTGGAACAGAACTGAACTGAAAGGCTGAGCCAGCCTGCTTATATAGTACTCAGGAACATGCAACAGTAGCAACTCTCTCACTAGCTACCCAATCTGTGAGCTGCAATCTCAATCCCTCATTTGCATGTACGGACCTGAGTAAGAACTGCAGCCACGGTAGGCAGAGTGAAACTATATACACAACCCCCCTAGTGGCCTAGGGTGAAAACTTCAATACATAACACCTTCCTCTCTTGTACTTCCATTACATTTGAACACTTTCAGCTGCTGCAGGAAGAAGGGGGGTGGACTTCCCCCTCTCTATCAAGCGAAGATCGGTCTAAACGCTGACTTCCTCCCAGTTGCCTAGCAACCCCCTCAATGTCATCCACCTCCTCCCCTCCCTCTACCTGCAAACTCTGCTGCTCTATACGAGTCTGGGAACTCCTGAGGAAGGGGAGGAAGGGGAGCTGAACTAACCCACTCCTGCGCTTCCTGTGGCTGCAGTCCCTCATCTCCAGAATTAGACTCGGGCTCCCTTTGTACTGGCATTCCTTCATCTCCAGAGTCAGACTCTTCCCAGGGGTTCGATTCAGCCACGTCCCTGACACCACCTCACCGGGGGTTTTCACCCTTCTTCACCTCACATTTTTGTGTCACCACAGCCCCCCCCCCCAGCAGAGCCTGGGAAGAAGTCAGTGGCAGGCTGGCCCCCCAAGGGAGTCCCAAAAATAGTAAGAAGATCTTGGCCCACATGTTAAGACTGAGTGTGAATCTCACATGGGCTGCCAGGGCTGCTTATATACTACCCCTGAAGCCTTTGGCAAGAAACATTCCCATGCAATCTCCTAGCTCCACCCTATCAAAAAGTTTGCTCACCTGTAAGATTCCCAGGCAGTCTTCCAGAAACCTGAGTGTAATAGGAATTTGTGGCAATCCTGAGTAAGTGGAAGAATGATGCCATCTGTTCTTCTTCTCCTTCTTCTATTATTATTATTATCTATCAATTTATTTATTGCATTAGCCATATGGCCATATCACATAGTAAAAGACCAGGCAGTGGCCTGCCGCGATTATACAAAGAATACTACAGATACAGTTAAAACATTAGATCTAAAATCATGCTGGATAATACAAATAAGATAGTGAGCAATAGCAGGGCATGACGACAGTGTCCATGTCAGGAAGATACATAGGAGTAAAGCTAAGGCAAGTTAGCCAAAAAGGTGGTCCTGAGTTTCAGGGCCTGTAATGTATAGATGGCCACTCCACGTGAAATCAAGGGGTTGGCATCCGCCAGTAAGTATTTCATGCGGTCAACGTCCCTGGCGATAGTCGGCGGGATTAGAGGGAAAAGCCTAGGTCTTATTGAGACATATAGTGGGCAGTAGAGGAAAAAGTGAATAAAGTCCTCTATCTTTCCTTTGTTGCATGGGCAGAGTCGAAGATCCAGAGGAGTATTGGAAAATACACCCTGTAAGAATGCTGTGGGGATGGCATGAAATCGAGCTAGTGTAAAGGCCCTTCTTAGCGTAGGATTTATCAGATCACTCAAATAGTGGGCCAGAGATCTAACTACCTTCACGCGGGGGAACCACATGGAGAGTCTGGCCGCATTAGATAGTTCTTGATCAAGGGCAGCGTCCCTAGCAAGAATCCAGTCACGAAATTTTGTCTTTGTCCCATGAGGATAGGGCAGCGAAATCTGGAAGGGAGTAGCGATCACAGATGGTCTCCATGCCCCTTGACCAGGTGCTGCTGCCGGTGAAGGCTAAGAAGGCTTGTTTAGCTAATAGAGAATTTGGAGTTTCAGCAAGCGATTTGTAGAAGGTAATTATCCTGATATGGGCTCTTGCTACGATGGATGGTAGACCCAGTTCCATTCTCAGTTGGGCCATTATTATTATTATTATTATTATTATTATTATTACCACCCTTCATCCAAAGATCACAGGGAGGTTCACAACATCAGTACACAAAATGAGTACACAAAATACACAATCCTCCTCCTGTAACTTCTTCAGTGGGCAAAGATGCAGGATTCAAAAAATAAAGAAGGAAAACTCTGACCTTAACCTCTGCTGCCTTGAGGCTATACACATTCATAAGAAAGTCTTGGGGAGTAAACCCTGAGGAAAAATCTGTATCTTCGAGAGAACAAAAGTCTAGAGTGGAGTCCCAAGACGGTTGGATGGCGTTCTATACACCTCATTTTGGCAACTCCTGCAGTTAAGCTGGTCCCAAATGTACTGTTCTGCTTTCCTTTTGACTATATGAGCAAGGCCGAGAGTGATGGGGTCTTGTCATCTTGACAGCCCAGGACTTCCCTATGCACTGCCCAAGCTTGCACCCTGGATAGGTCACTTAGGTGCTATGATGCAGCAAAAACAACACAGGAGGCAAAACACAACTTAAGAATGTTAGAATGCCAGCTTCCCTCTTCAGTCTTGTGCACTGGTTTTAAGTAAGAAGACAGGCCCAAATGAACCAGTCTCCCTTCAAAATCCATGAACGTTAAACGAGAAAGTGGTGGTGCCAGCTACGGAGAGATGCTGTAGCCACTGAGCAGGTCCTGGATCATATCCAGAAGTCGCCTACCTAACCTAACTGCAGAAGAGAGATCTCTTGGATGGGGTTTCTTTAAAAAAAAATTGCTTGTGGGTCTCTTAACCTATTTGTTGAGGGTGAGGGCATGATCCTGCACCTTTTTATGAGCCAGCTTCAGACATACATGAATATACTGATGGAAGGGACATTGTCATCTGAAGAATGGAATAGGTGCCAACACACTGAAGGACCAATTCCTTGCAGGTGCAGGACATACCTTATGTAGCACTGGTAAAAGTGCCAGTTCCATATACAGTGGAACCTCTACTTGCAGACATAATCAGTTCCGGAGGTCTGTCCGTAAGTCGATCCGGGTCGCTGGTAGAAGCGTCGTTGTGCAGCGCATGTGTAAAGTCAGAGTTTTCCTTCTCTGTTTTGCTAATTCTGCATTTTGTCCTCTAAAGAAGATTACAGAAGAGGATTATGTATTTTGTGTTCTCATGTTGTACTTTTATGTTGGAAACTGCCTGTGTTAAAATTATGTACAGGTATGCGGTACAAAAACTTTAATAATAATAATAATAATAATAATAATAATAATAATAATAATAATAGGAGAACTATTCCAGAAACCCAAACATCGGCCTGAAGTGTAACAAGTGATTTTGAGTAACTGAAGTTTAAGAAAAGCTGTACATTCATTTTTGTGTTTAAGCATGAGACATCTTTATATTTAGTTAGTTAACTTCTACCTGGGAAAAAAAAAATCCTGACCCAACTTTGTTTCACAAATTTCTTATTTTTATAAATGAAATTTTCTTGTTTAATCAATTCCTATCTAAGACTTTATGTCACTGAGTTTTCCCTTAGATGCAATAGTTGTGTGCAATATCTCCGGCTTTTACCCCAAAGATTTGACGGTTGAGTGGCTGGGTGGTGGGTGGCCGATCAACTTTGCTCTCCATGTTTGATGAGCAGCTCAGGAAAGATGAACATAGAAACACCTTCAGCATCACAAGTTCAATCAGCATTAGCGAATCAGACTTCTAAGTGCAGAAAACCTACTTCTGTTGAGTGTCCCACACAACATCCCAAGGTGAAAACCAAAGTCAAGAAATCTGAAGGTAAAAACTATTGACACGGTTGGAACTTGGTTTTGCTTTGATGACCATGGATTGAAAGCGTGGAGGAGGAGAATTATTTCCAGATTGCTGGGGATCCTCATCCTCTCAGTATGCATATGACACCCAGCTCTACCTCTCTTTCAAATCAGAACCAGTGAAGGCAGTGAAGGTCCTGTGTGAGTGCCTGGAGGCGGTTGGAGGATGGATGGCGGCTAACAGATTGAGGTTGAATCCTGACAAGACAGAAGTACTGTTTTTGGGGGGACAGGGGGCGGGCGGGTGGGTGGAGGGACTCCCTGGTCCTGAATGGGGTAACTGTGCCCCTGAAGGACCAGGTGCGCAGCCTGGGAGTCATTTTGGACTCACAGCTGTCCATGGAGGCGCAGGTTAATTCTGTGTCCAGGGCGGCTGTCTACCAGCTCCATCTGGTACGCAGGCTGAGACCCTACCTGCCCGCGGACTGTCTCGCCAGAGTGGTACATGCTCTGGTTATCTACCAGCTCCATCTGGTATGCAGGCTGAGACCCTACCTGCCCGCGGACTGTCTCGCCAGAGTGGTGCATGCTCTGGTTATCTCCCGCTTGGACTACTGCAATGCGCTCTATGTGGGGCTACCTTTGAAGGTGACCCGGAAACTGCAATTAATCCAGAATGCGGCAGCTAGACTGGTGACTGGGAGTGGCCGCCGGGACCACATAACACCGGTCCTGAAAGACCTACATTGGCTCCCAGTACATTTCTGAGCACAATTCAAAGTGTTGGTGCTGACCTTTAAAGCCCTAAACGGCCTCGGTCCTGTATACCTGAAGGAGCATCTCCACCCCCATCATTCAGCCCGGACACTGAGATCCAGCACCGAGGGCCTTCTGTCGGTTCCCTCACTGCGAGAAGCAAAGCTACAGGGAACCAGGCAGAGGGCCTTCTCGGTAGTGGCGCCCGCCCTGTGGAACACCCTCCCATCAGAGTCAAGGGAATAAACAACTACCTGACATTCAGAAAATACCTGAAGGCAGCCCTGTTTAGGGAAGTTTTTAAACTGTGATATTTTAAATGTATTTTAATATTTGATGGAAGCTGCCCAGAGTGGCTGGGGAGACCCAGCCAGATGGGCGGGGTACAAATAAATTATTATTATTATTATTATTATTATTATTATTATTATTATTAGGAGTACGACAGATCACTCTCCTTCCCAGGCTGAGAGAAAAATGGCGAAAAAAGGAACAGTGTGATTTTTGCAGTTGTTGTTGAAGTTTTAAAACAATAAACCACTGGATGGCGCAATGGAGAACTTCTGAAACAACAATGGACAAGAAGGAGCACCACGGACAGAATAATTGTCACACACAGAAGGAATAAGGATATAGTTTGAATGTTTGACCTATAGATTATAAATCATTTAATGTGTCAAGCTCTATAGAAGTTGTTAATATTGCAGTTAATATTGCAGTTGTTGTATAAGGGATTGTTATTTTGAACGGAATGCAATTGAGATGAATAAGATTTTGGAACGCAGAAGCAAACCATCAAACCATTAATTCTAGCATGCGGGGGGAGCCACTAAAATATATAATTTGGCATCTGAATGATTGGGATTAGAAATTGTATAATAATTTGGCATTGTTATGATGAGGCTACCACTGAATTATTGTAATTGAAAACTAATAAAATTATTGTAAAAATAAAATAAAAAACTGTGTGGTCGAGGAGGGCCAAAAAACCTCAGTGTGGTAGGTTAGGTTGAGGGACAGTGAGTAGCCAAAAGTCCCCCAGTGAACTTCATGGTTATTTACTAAAAACACATTGCTTCTGCTGTCATCAAACTTCAACACTATTTTGCAGGGAGATTAATCCATTCCCCGCTTCTTTCCAGAACCCACCCACTGCCTCAACCAAGTGATCACATCATGAGATATCTGTGAGTTTGCTCACTTTTATTTAGCCTTAAGCCAAAAATGGATACATGGAAATTATTTAATATGGCATAGGCTGAGGTGGTTGTGATGCTGAGACAGGGGTGTGCATCACTTTTCACGCTGGGATTTCTCCTCAGGCCTCCGGCTGAGCTTCATGGTGTCTGCTTCAAGGGTGAACCTACAGGAATATGAAGTGCCGTTCTTCCAGTCAGAGTAGGGGACTATCACCTGGCTGACGGCCAAGAAGGAAGCCTTGATGCTGTCCTTCAAGACTCGGGTGTTCACATGGTGACCTTCAAGGAGGGCATTCTTCACCCACTGGATAGAAACTTTCACTTGCATTGAGCCCTATGACCATGCCGGTGAGGATTGTCTGTGCTGGCTGAAGGCTGGTTCCTTTATGGTTGACGCGATAGAGGTTCTCATTGGAGACCATTCCCTTTTGGGGTGGGGGGGGGAGTATGGGAGAAAAAGAGAGGCAATAGCTATTAAGTTTAGACATAATTGGAGGACAACATTTAGTGCTGATTATTGTCTTCTGGATTCTCTTTCAGACATTTTTAATCTGTAGACAGAGAGGGGTAAATCCTCAATGACAACCTTAAGGAGTAAAGGGGATATAAGTCTTTGTGTGTGTGGACCTGACTAGGAAGATCTGTGGCACATACATGGGGCTTCCTTGAGCTGGATGAGGACACCGTGGGATAGAGGAAATTCCAGGAATATTTACACAGCTCCATTCCCCAACACATATACAGGAGGCGCCAACCACACAAAGCATCCCAGCCTCCTTCCAGAGAAGGAACAGTGGTACCTCGAGTTACAAACATCGCAGGTTAGAAACGCTTCAGGTTACAAACTCTGCTAACCTGGAAGAGTTACCTTGAGTTGAGAACATTGCCCCAAGATGAGAACGGAAATTGTGTGCCCGCGGCGCAGCGGCAGCAAGAGGCCCCATTAGCGGAAGCACGCCTCTTGTTAAGAACAGTTTCAGGTTAAGAATGGACCTCTGGAACAAATTAAGTTCGTAACTAGAGGTGCCACTGTATTGGTGTGTTCTATTTATTGCATAGGTTGGGTTTGAAAACCAAGGACAGCTAAGAACCTCCCGTATGCCATGAAACAATCTCTGCACAGTTGCTCCTGAAGCAGCTACCTAGGTACGTAGCTCCTTAAATGTGTAGACTGGGCCACCAGGGCAAAGATATAAAAATCTGCCTGCAGTAGAACTGCTCCACCTATTATTCTAGGTCACCCTATGCTGGGTAAACATGATCAACAGGCAACTGAAGGGTATGAAGGATCCTTGACTGGAGGTGGGAATGGTTTTCATGGGGTGGGAAATATTGAGGGAGACGCCTTGGCCCCTGCCATGGTCACACTCTTTCCTTTCCTTGCTCCCAGTGTTACCTTCTGATAATAACATGCATTTAATATTTTTCAATCACTGTGAAAAACTATGAGCAGAGATAAGAAGAGAATGACTGTCCACCAGACTGATTACAGTTTCAGCTTGTGTTTTTAGTCAATACCAGCACCGATATGATGGCAGCTGGTAGGAAAAGTCTTATCTCAACAGGCCATAATCAAAAGCAGAAATACATTTGTGAATTAGGGAAGAAGCTGTCTTGAAATGGTCAGTACCTGAAAGGATCTTAAGCAATCTGAAAATAATCCTCTCCTTCCTAACCCATGCTTATCAAACGAAAATGAAGTCCCACCTGTGTCAAGAGTTTTTACCTTCAGGTGCATTACCGGTAACTTTTGTTTGGGACCCAGGGATGAACTGGCAGACGAATTGGTCCTGCGAGTTACCGAATAGTTGCAAAACTCTGAAGTATGTCCCAAAAAAGTCTGCACTTACGGTGCTGGAGGTGTTACCTGATTGGCCACCTGCCATAATCATCATGCCTCCGGGGACAAAGCCAGAGAGAGTGCATACCAATGTTCCACCTAAGGGAACAAAATAGACAGACAGACAGACAGACAGACAGGTGTAATTCCTGGTTTTTTAAAAGACTTTATATTACTCTTTTTATGGTTTTTCTGATATTGCTTTACAGTTTTTATGTTGCTTAGTGCACTGTTTCAAGATTTTTTTTTATAAAATATACAGGAGCTTAGAAATTATTTAAAAATCAGCAAATGAATGAATGCCATAGGTTATAACCTCTGCTTTTCATCTCTGTCCTTCCAGTCTTGCTTTTGTCTGCCATCTGTTCTTCTCGACCCCCTTGTGATTTTTCCTTCTCTCTGACCCTCTTTCCCATGCATATTCTCTTTTCGTAGAATCATAGAATTCTAGAATTGGAAGAGACCCCAATGCTCATCTAAGTTTTCACCCAGCTGCCAGGCTACTTCGATAGCACTGATTATTGTGCCGTTAATGTGTACAGTTATGATGCCAGTGGTGTCACCATTGTCGTTCAGAGGAGACAGCACACCTGATCGGCCAAGCACCACCCTCTCAACCATTACATCTTCGGGGTCAGAGACAGAGACAATGCGCATAACAAAATGGCTGGGGCAGGTTCCACAGGGGGGGATGCACTGGGACAACCGATCTCAGTGATCACGGGCAGGAGGAGGAGTTACGCTAAGACCAGACCATGTCATTGCCGAGGAGGCAGGTTTAGTCGTTGTCTGAGGACTATCCCTGCCTCCGGGTCTGGTCCTGACCGGACGGATACTGGAGTCAGCAAGGGATACCCACATGACCTGAAGATGCTGCTGTGCAATGCCAGGTCAATGATGAATAAAACCACTGCCATCCACGACTTGATTGTGGATGGAGGACTTGACCTGGCATGTGTAACAGAGACTTGGTTGGACGAAGCAGATGGGCCTGTCCTTGCCGCTGCTTGTCCACCAGGTTTCTCTTACGCACAGCAACCCAGGCCTTGTGGGCGGGGAGGGGGGGTTGCAGTGATTTTTAGGAAGTCATTAGTTTGCACCAGGCGTCCTATTGGGAAGACCCAGTTCTCTGAGTGCATGTTCTGGAAGTTGGGCAATAGGGGCAGTACAGGATTCCTTTTGGTGTACCGACCTCCCTGCTGCACCAAGGATTCCCTGCCCAAGCTGCTTCAGGTCGTGGTGGATGCTATTGACTGTTTGGCTCCGAAGCGCCCTCTCCAGTTGCATGGAGCCCGGACAGCCCCGTGGTTTTCCCCAGAGCTGAGGGCAATGAAACAATCGTTGAGACGGCTAGAGCACCGGTGGCAGAAAACCCATTCTGTTTTGTTTTTTTTAAAGAATTTATTGACATTTTCAAAACAAAACTTACACCCACACCCACACCTACAAATATAAAACAAATACAAATATTGCCATGATTCTTCTTCTTATTCATATACATAAAGAAAATTTCTATTTCTAAATCTTGACAGTTGACTTCCCCTGCCTTTTCACCTTCGGTTTTATGTCCATAATCTACTTTAATAACAACGTCAGTCTAAAATTTAAATTCATTTAAAGAAACAATCATCTTAATCTATAATAGCTGATACTAAACAATCATCTTCATCTTTAATAACTGATAATAGCTAATAATAACTAATGATAAACAATCATCTTAATCTATAATAATTAATAATAGATCCTTAAATCTTAACAAATTATTCTTATAACAAATCTATACTAACCTCTTCTATCCCTTATACTGCTGCTAATAACATAAGATTCCAAATATCCCTTTTCTTAAAAAACAAAACAAAATAAAGCTTACAGTCTTCACCCTCCGATTTCAGATTACCATAACAGACCATTTAGATTTTACACTTAATAATTCACCCTACTCCCCCTCTGTCCATTGTCCATTTCCATCTATCACCGGAACCAATCTTCCAATTTTCCTCTTTTCTTATCCATCCACAGATCCAGACACAGTTCCCAACAAACCTTGCATCGAGCATCAAGGTACACATCTCATCTTCTTTCGGCTTCTCCGCTTCAATGCTGCATTCTTCTTTTATTTGTAGTAGTCTTGATTCTTTGTCCCATGCTCCCGAGCTCACACCTCGGGGGCTGGATATAACAATTCTTGCCGTCCCGGGGCTGCCACCCCCATAGGACGTGTATTTTTCCCGGAGTCGCCCTGTCATTTCACTCCATCCTTCCAGCATCCCTTTCAGCTCTTTGCCAAGGTTTTCTTCCATGGTATCAAAAACTTGGAAAGCCTCCTCTGTGGGAAGTAAAAAAATTTTCATGTCCCCACTCAAGACCTTCAACTTCCAATCAAGCAGTTCCAGCTTCAAGATAGTAAGCCTTTCTTCATCCGTTAGTCCAAAGTTCAAAACAAGTTCAAAAACAAAGTCCAACATGTTGAGAGAGGGGATGGGTATCAAATTTCAGTTTCTATTTCTATGTTCTCCCTTTTACACCAGTAATTTTCCACTTCAACTCAAACTTTTCGCAGCCATTTTCCTTGAAACCAGGGCGCAAAGACCAAAATTTTAAAAAAGGATATTTTCCACAAACTTGCTCCCCAAGGGGAGAACTAAAGAGTCTCACTTATCAAAGTTCAAATACTTTGTAACCATCTCTGTAACAGCAGCCTCTTAAACTGGTTATTTTCTTTCCCCCGAAGGGAGGGAGGCAGGCTTCCTTTTCAAACGTCTCCCGGATCGTTAAAAGAACACAGAAAATAGTCCAATCCAATACTCACGACCACCGGGTTTCTTTAGTTCCGAACATAACTGGTAGAACTTTGACGCTCGTCGCGGGGGTGACCGCCGCTTTACGTCCCGGTTGGGGCATGTCCCCTATAGCCCGGCTCCGTTGTCCCTTCACCCCCACTCCCCCTTTACAGGGGGAGCGAGGGAAGGGTTCAGAGCCATAATGGGCACAGCCGGGGAGCCCGGGGTGCGGGACGCTCTTCCCGCACCCCACCGGAGCCCCGCTTTGCGGTAGCGGGGCTCCAACCCCCGGGACGGACTGGGTCGCCTCGCAGCCGAGGCAACCCACGACCGCTCCGCAATGGCGTCGCCGCCGGTGGCAGAAAACCCATTCTGAATCCGACCGGACACAGGTTAGAGCTCAACGTCGAGCCTACCAAGTGGCGATAGCGACGGCGAAGAAGACTTTCTTCACCGCCTCTATTGCATCTGCGGAAAATAGCAGCAGGAGACTCTTTCAGGTGGTTCGGAATCTATCGGAGCCACCTTCGTCATCGGGGCCTGGTAGGGACCCCAAGATCTCCTGCAATGCGTTTGCAAAGTTTTTTGCAGATAAAATCGCTCAGATTCGGAAAGAGGTAGACTCCACCGTGGGAGCAGGGCCAGGGCGGGAGAGTGCCAGAGTCCTGTCTAGTCCAGTTGCGTGGGATCAATTTCAGTCTGTTACCTCCGAGGATGTGGACAGGCTGCTTGGACGAGTGAAACCAACCACCTGTCTCCTTGATCCTTGCCCATCCTGGCTTATAAAAGCTAGCCGGGAGGGGCTGGGCGATGGGCTCCGCGGGGTGGTGAATGCTTCCCTCTGTGAGGGAGCTTCCCAGACCCGCTGAAAGAGGCGGTCATTAAACCGCTTCTTAAAAAAACATCTTTAGACCCGGCCAATATGGCCAACTATCGCCCAGTCTCAAATCTACCATTCTTGGGCAAGGTGATTGAGCGGGTGGTTGCTGAACAACTCCAGGCACGCCTGGAAGAAGCGGACCATTTGGATCCCTTCCAATCGGGATTCAGGCCTCATCATGGGACTGAAACTGCCTTGGTCGCGCTGGTCGATGATCTCCGGCGGGCTAGGGACAAAGGTGAGAGCTGTTTCCTAGTTCTGCTGGATCTCTCAGCGGCCTTTGACACCATCGACCATAACATCCTTCTGGACCGGCTAGAGGGGTTGGGAGCTGGGGGCACTGTTATACAGTGGTTCCGCTCCTTCCTCCTGGGCCGTGTTCAGAAAGTGGTGGGGGGGATGAGTGTTCAGACCCCTGGGCTCTCACTTGTGGGGTGCCTCAGGGTTCTGTCCTCTCCCCCATGCTTTTTAATATCTATATGAAGCCGCTGGGAGAGATCATCAGGGGGTTTGGGCTGGGTGTTCATCAGTATGCAGGATGATACCCAGCTCTACCTCTCTTTCAAATCAGAACCAGTGAAGGCAGTGAAGGTCCTGTGTGAGTGCCTGGAGGCGGTTGGAGGATGGATGGCGGCTAACAGATTGAGGTTGAATCCTGACAAGACAGAAGTACTGTTTTTGGGGGACAGGAGGAGGGCAGGTGTGGAGGATTCCCTGGTCCTGAATGGGGTAACTGTGCCCCTGAAGGACCAGGTGCGCAGCCTGGGAGTCATTTTGGACTCACAGCTGTCCATGGAGGCGCAGGTTAATTCTGTGTCCAGGGCAGCTGTCTACCAGCTCCATCTGGTACGCAGGCTGAGACCCTACCTGCCCGCAGACTGTCTCACCAGAGTGGTGCATGCTCTGGTTATCTCCCGCTTGGACTACTGCAATGCGCTCTATGTGGGGCTACCTTTGAAGGTGACCCGGAAACTGCAATTAATCCAGAATGCGGCAGCTAGACTGGTGACTGGGAGTGGCCGCCGGGACCACATAACACCGGTCCTGAGAGATCTACATTGGCTCCCAGTACGTTTCCGAGCACAATTCAAAGTGTTGGTGCTGACCTTTAAAGCCCTAAATGGCCTTGGCCCAGTATACCTGAAGGAGCGTCTCCACCCCATCATTCAGCCCGGACACTGAGATCCAGTGCCGAGGGCCTTCTGGCGGTTCCCTCACTGCGAGAAGCAAAGCTACAGGGAACCAGGCAGAGGGCCTTCTCGGTAGTGGCGCCCGCCCTGTGGAACGCCCTCCCATCACAGGTCAAGGAGATAAACAACTACCTGACATTCAGAAAATACCTGAAGGCAGCCCTTTTCAGGGAAGTTTTTAATGTGTGATATTTTTGTATCTGATTTTTGTTGGAAGCCGCCCAGAGTGGCTGGGGAAATCCAGCCAGATGGGCGGGGTACAAATAATAAATATTATTATTATTATAATTATAACTATTGCATCGGAGGGAACATTAATAGACTGATAGAGAGAGAGAGAATTAGACAGATACATGTAATTCCTGATTTTGAATGACTTTGCATTACTGTTTTTACGGTTTTTCTGATGCTGCTTTACAGTTTTTATGTTGCTTGTGTGATTTCATGTCGCTTGCCCCTGTGATTCTCCTTCTCTCTGACCCTCTTTCCCATGCATATTTTCTTTTCGTACAATCATAGAATTTTAAAGTTGGACGGAACCCAGTGCTCATCTAGTCCAACCCTCTGTAATGCTTACTTACTTACTTCACCAAACTTTAGGAATTACAGGTATAGGCCATCATAAAACAGCCTAAAATATCCATATATAGCATTTTAAAATAGATACAAATAAACAGCCATGTAAAATACATAATGACTAGGATTTCCATTGGGATATCTTCCGCTAAATAGTGCCATTCACAACTCTAAGAGATACTGTTGACCTAAACTCATTCACCCTTGCAGTTACTTCTGGGCTAATATCAGACAGATAGAATCAGATATTTTCATTGTGCTGTGATGTTAGATTACCAGAAAAAAGGGGGGGGATAGCATGTGTTTGTGTACCTGGTTGTACAATGGACAGTAGAAATGAATAATGTTCTACAGTGTCCGGCACATTCAAAGAACATCCACAATATATTGCTCACTTGAATTATACAAGGGTTCAAAGTTGATACCAATAGATCTGATTTTCCTATGTAAGAGTTGGAACCATCTGGATTTATAAGAGTCCTTAAGTAAGTCACAGAGCAGACTCGAATGTCGGCAATGAAACTGGCAACACAACCAGTATTTTATACTCCTAATGCACACCCAATATTCCATCGTGTGTATACCTAGCTTTGCACACACCGTCTCATACTTGATTGAACTTCGGAGCCCCAGGAGACGTCTCAAGACGGATGTGAGAGCGATCTGGCAGAGACATCTATCATCCCATTGATTGCCAAGGCGGATTTGGCTGCTCTGGCTGGATAGCCAGGTGTCCCCCTCCTCCCTCAATGTTTCATGTGCATCCCTCCCTAAGCTGTGCGCATGGCCAAAGAAGACGACCATCCCAGATAGAAGGAGTGTACCATTCTTCAGTCAAGGGTAGACTATAGCTGTGCTCCCTGTATGGATATAACCTCCGTGAAAGAAGCTCCCCCTGTAATGCAGGAATCTCATCTAAATAATTTCAGCTACATAGTTTCTGAGAGCCCTGCCTTCCTTGCCCCAATCAGAAGAGTGTCAACTAAACCTACAAAGATCTCAGCACACAGAAAGAGGTGCTTACAAATATTAATGAAAATGTACTTCTTTGGAACCAAGGGATCCCATTTCCAGCTGGCAAATAAGCAGAAAAGTTGAAGTAAGAGAATCAAAGGGTTGCTATTTCTCTGTGTCTAAGGGTGATCTGAGATGCCCAGATTTCAGGGCCATGCATGAGAAGGCTGCAAAGAGGAAGGAAATAGAAGCAAACTCACCTGTTTCAGCCTGGGAAGAGGTCAGTGGCAGGGTGGCCCCCCAAAGGAGTCCCACAAATGGTAAGAAGATCTTGACCCACATTTTAGGATCCAGAGTGAATGGCATGTGGGCTGCCAGGCCTGCTTATATAGCATCCTGGGAGACTTTGGTGACATATATTTCCAATCAGTAGCCCCACCCAGACAATCCAAGAAGAGGCTATTCTGTGAGGTTCTCAGAAGTCCGTCCAGAAACTTGAGTGTAATTGGGATTTGTGGGAAATCCTAATAGCTACGGGGAAGTTCTGCTATTGTTATTATTTAATTTGTATGTCACCCTGCATCCGCAGATCAAAGGCAGTTCAGAACATAAAAGTACAACATGAGAACACAAAATACCTAATCTTCTCCCATAATCTTTAGAGGACAAGATGCAGAATTAATAAAATGAAGAAGGAGCAATCGACCTTCAACCTCTGCTGCCGTATGGCTATGCTCATTAGTGAGAGAGGTTTTGGCAGTAAACCTCCAGGAATAACATACACCCCAACTGCCCCAAATCTTCTGGGACTGCCATCTAAGCAATTAACCCACCACAGATTCCTCCTTTGCCCTGAGATGTCCTGATTTATGCTGCTCTTAAAGGTGCAATGGGCTTGCGGCCACCTTTCACTTTTAGTGTTGCTGAAATTAAGCCCACGTCCCTTAGAAGAGTCACTTGGCTCCCCATCTTCCCTGGGCACCAACTTGTCGCTGAGATTGGGGGACTTGACATCATGATGCAAACTCGTTGGTAGGAGCCAGGGGCTATGCAAGGCCAATGAGGCCCTGCTGGACCTTCCTGAGGATCTGCAGGTGGCCTACACCCTGGTGGTGGTCTCTAATGTCATCTCTGCCTTGGCCCTCCTTGTGGCCATCTTTGGAAGTGGGTGCACAAACTGCATGGAGGACCCAGAGGCCAAAGTCTCGGGCCTTGGCAGTGGGGAGTTTATTGCGGCTGGGCTGGCTCTGCCCATTTCTGTCTCCTGGTCTGCCAGCAGCATCTTCAGCAAAAATGTTCATCAGGCAATGTCTTTTCCCACTCTGCCTTGTCCCACCCTCAAACTCTGGGAGCCTTTCCCAGACCATGACTTTGAGAACCGCAGAAAAAGCTGGGAAGACAGAAGAGGAGTTCAGGGATCTTCTTTTTAAAAAGTTGTGTTTCCCTGTTTCTCAATTTGATCTTTTTGCATGATTTGGTATTTTTTGTGGTGTTTTATGCATTATGACCTGCTATTACTGTGGAACCTCAACTCTCTGCAGGGGGTTGGGACCCATTCAAATGGTCTGCCCTGCCACTTAATGGGTCCAAACAGCTTCCAGATAGTGGTAGATGTTTTATCCCATGTTGATGGCCTCCCAGCTGATTCTCTGATGGCCTGCTAGAATGTTGCAGCGGGTTATCGACTGTCTGGCTCCGAATTGCCTTCTTTGATTGCATGGAGCTCGGATGGCTCTGTTGTTTTCCCCAGAGCTGAGGGTGATGAAACAATCGCTGAGACGGCTACAGCACCGGTGGTGGAAATCTCATTCCGAATCAGACCAAACATGGGTTTGAGCTGAACCTTGAGCCTACCAAGTGGTTACGGCGAAGAAGACAATCTTTACTGCCTCCATTGCATCTGCAGAAAACAGTAACAGGAGACTCTTTCAGGTGGTTTGAAGTCTAATAGAACTACCTTCACCATCAGAGTCTGGTAAGGCCTCCAAGATCTCCTCTCTTGCAACAACTTTGCAAAGTTGTGGGGGGGGTTGGTTTTTTTGCAGATAAAATCATCCAAATTCAGAAAGAGGTAGACTTCACCATGGTTGCATGGTTGGGGTGGGAGAGTGTCAGAGCTCTGTCTAGGTTAGGTTGTATGGGATTGATTTCAGCCTGTTACCTCTGAGGCTATGGACAAGCTGCTTGGACGAGTAAATCCGATCACGTGTATTCTCAACCTTTGCCCATCATGGCTCATAAAAGTGAGCTAAAGAGGGCTGTGTAATGGACTTTCTGGGGTGGGGAATGCTTCCCTCTTGGAGGGAGCCTTCCTGGAACCCCTAAAAGAGGCAGTTATCAAACCGGCCATTATGGCCAGTTATCACCAAGCCTCAAACTTTCTATTCCTGGGCAAGGTAATCGAGTTGTTGGTCGTGGAACACCTCCAAGCATGCTTGGAGGATGTGGGCTATTTGGATCCCTTCCAATTTGGTTTCAGGCCCCCTCATGGGACTGAAACTACCTTGATCACACTCGTCTATGATCTCTGGCAGGCTAGGGACACAGCTGAAAATTGTTTCCTGGGTCTGCTGGATCTCTCAGCAGCTTTTGATACTGTTGTTCATTGTATCCTCCTGGACCGCAGCTAATGGATTGAGGCTGAATCCTGACAGGACAGAAATACTGTTTCTGGTGGACAGGGGGCGGGTGGGGGGTATTCCCTGGTCCTGAATGGAGTGAGTCTGCCCCTGAGGACCAGGTGCACAGCCTGGGGTCATTTTGGACTCACAGCTGTCCACGGAGGCACAACTCACAGCAAACACACAGCACAGAGTTTGATACCAATCCAACAGTGTTAACACACAAAGGAGCAAAAGGCAATCTACAATCCAAGGATCATCTCATTCTCCCCCCCCCAATTATTGTTATTAAGGATCATCTGATTCTTTGCCAGTTGCCAAGTCACAGTCATCTTCAAACAGTGGTCACAAGACCAGCATGTGCAAGAAAAAGGTACACGTCTCGCACGTACACCAGGTTTACCAGCAATTAAAAACCTCCACATGTTCTCCAAGCCCTTCACAAAAAGGAAAGCAATGAGGGGACTAATAAAAAGCAAGGCACATGTGTCTTCCTTTGCATTTTTGGGTATCTTGAATTTGCACTTAAGTGAGTAATAAGGTACTACACCATTGATTTCCAGAGAAGTCACCCTGTTTGCAGCATCAACAAAGAGCCTTGGGGTGCTTTAAAAATGCAACACATGCCTACGTTTACCCAGAAAAAAAATCCCATTAATACATTAATACATGAGCATTTGCTTACTTGTAAGAACTATTGAAAACTCATTCCGAATTGGACCAAACATGGGTTTCAGCTCAACACTGAGCCCACCAAATGGCTATGGTGAAGAGTAGCAGGAGACTCTTTCATGTGGTATCACCTTCACGACCAGGGTGCGGTAAGGATGCCAAGATCTCCCACAACGACTTTGCATCAAATTTTGCAGATAAAATCACTAAAAGATACAATAGAATTTCATATTAAGATCAGGGCAGAAATATTTTTTTCAGTGAGGTTCGTTTGATAATAAGATTGGTGAACAAACAATTATTTATCAATAGTAGTTTTTGGAGTTTTTTGATACAACTTCTATTGGAGAGACATGCTTTATGGTAGCTACTCCGTCTATCTTTTGCTCAATAACATTTGGTGCTGAATACATTGCCATTCCCATAAATTAAATTTTCAAATCAGCCTTTCCATGTACATTTTGTTATTTTGCTTAAGCTTATACGTGCACATTTGGTTTTTTTTATTTATTTAATTGCTTCCAAGGCAGCCTCAGAAGATTCAGGGCAGCTGAGGTATATGCTATTCCCTTCTCACAAATGGGTCTAGCCGCAAGGCAGCGGAGGTGTAAGGTCAGAGTGTTCCTTCTCTGCTTTGATAATTCTGCACCTTGTCCTCTAAAGAAGATTGCAGAAGAGGATGGTGTATTTTGTGTTCTCATGTCGTACATTTGCCTGTCGAGGTCCCCAAACCCCCCTTGAAATGATTCACAATAGACAGAGAATTATGGTTTAAGGTTTTTGGCCACAACTTTATTGATTACAGCATGTGAGTGGTTGCTTAGGCATTGGTTTGACTATCTGGTCTTGCACTCAGGCAGGACCAGAACTGACAACTGCAGCCCAACCAATGCCTAACCACCAACCTGACAAAGTTGTGACGATTTGCTACGGTTAAACCACAGAGCCTGGGGTTTCCTGATCAGAAGGTCGGTGGATTGAATCCCTGCGATTGGGTGAGCTCCTGTTGCTCGATTCCTGCTGGTGCCAACTTAGCAGTTCGAAAGCACGTCAAAGTGTAAGTAGATAAATAGGTACCGCTCCTGCGGGAAGGTAAACAGTGTTTCCCTGCGCTGCTCTGGTTTGCCAGAAGCAGCTTAGTCATGCTGGCCACATGACCCGAAAGCTGTACGCCGGCTACCTAGGCCAGTAAAGCGAGATGGGTTGCCACTACACCAGAGTCATCCGCGAGTGGACCTCACTGTCAGGGGTCCCTTTACCTTTACCTTAAGAAAAAACCAAGTGGCAGCAGCCAATCAGCCTATGGCAAAATTCCTACTGGGCCCCTGCGGCCTCTGCTCCAAAACATGACCCCATGACAGGCATAGCAAGGTCAATAAGCACCCTGAATATAGGGAGGGAAGGAGGGTGATCTGATCCTGTGCACGCAATGAAAAGAGGAAGCTCAACGGCACGTGCAGGGATATAAATAGCCCCTCAGTTGCCAATCACAAGCTCCCTGAGCCAAATTCCTTCCCCGGCAGCCAAGGGGTGACCAATTGGGAGCTGAGGCCATCCAATAGTACCTGCCCCAGCAACAGCAGGGCAGTTTGGGTGACCGCACCGCAACACGTGCTCTCTTTGTTAGAGGACACGATTTATATTGCTAACTGACAGTGATCTCTAGATGAAGGGTGGTATATATATATATTTAATAATTATTATTATTATTAAATTATATTAAATATTGAAATATTTTAATAATCATCATCTCCATAGCTATTACAATTTTCCACAAATCCCAATTAAACTCAAGTTTCTGGAAGGATTTCATGAAAACCTCACAGATGAGCCTCTCTTGGATTGTCTGGGTGGAGCTATGGGGATTGAATAGAAAAGGCTCTCACAAAAGACTTCCGACATGTTCTGAATCTGTGTGATTTTATCTGGGGAAAAACAACAACAACAACTTTGCAAAGTCGTTGCAGGAGAGGAGATCTTGGAGGCCTTACCAGACTTTGATGGTGAAGGTGGTTCTGTTAGGCTGCAAACCACCTGAAAGAGTCTCCTGTAACTGTTTTCTGCAGATGCCATGGAGGCAGTAAAGACTGGATGCAATGGAGGCTGTGCCTGTGAATAGTTTCTTATTTTGTGCTAACTGTTTTGTCTGATTAGCCTCGAACTGATGAAGCTTTGTGGCGAAACCTGTTGCAGATCCGGAGGACTGGTCTTCTTTCATTTGCCCACCTGTGTTTATTCCGTCAGGGTGGTGGCTATATAAGACCTACTGAAGAACATTTCATCCCATTTCTTCCTTCATCCACCCACATTCATTTCATCAGGGTGGTGTCAACATTAGCCCTACTGAAGAACTCTGCAATTCAGTTCATCTTTGACAAACTGCCTTGTACCTTCTGTTGGCATCAACATACTGTTCAATGCTTAGCCATTTGTTTAATGGTTCATTTATTCAGGCATTGAAACGTTCACCATGCATATAATTCATCCCATGTTTTTGGCAAAACCAGTATTGATCTGCACATGGCATAGTCATATGTTTTTGCTAGCATGAACAAAGAGCCTTGGGGTGCTTTAAAAACACAACACATTCCTATGTTTGCCCAGGCAAAGCACGCCTCGGTTCAGGGGCGTCGCAAGGGGTGGGCGGTGTGCCCCGGGTTCAAGGGGAGGGGGGTGATTCTCAGCATGCCCACCCCCCAACTCATAAGTTGCTCAGTGCAGCAGCTGGCTTACACAGCACACACTTTGCTTTTTCCTTCCTGCTGGGAAGAGCCACAGAAGCACAGCTCCACCCAGCAGTCTGGCACATTTCACAAGGGGACTGCCCTCTCAGGGGGCACAAAGAAACCATTTTCAAGGGGTGACATCTGGCACATCCACCTAGAGCCTCAAGCACAAGCCAAAGCAAGTCCAGTGGCTTTGAGCTTAAAACTCACCACAGCATTACAAAACCATTAGCTGTGCTTGCTTTATTCAGTCTAGCTGGACCTAGGGTACCATCCGCCCACACCCCTTCAAGTCACAGCGAGCATTTTGAGTCTCCCACACACACACACACAATGCTGGCACCACAAAGCATTGTGGGGGACCGCAAACCACTGACCCCTTCAAGTCACAACGAGCATTGTGCGTTTCCCCCCCACAATGTTCTGCGGCACCTCATTTGCATGTATGAGTTGCCACAAAGCATTGTGGGGGATCGCAAAACGCTCACTGTGGCTTGAAGGGGTGGGAGGGTGACCCAAAAAATCCACACCGGGTACCACTTCGGCTTGCTACACCTCTGCCTCGGTTTAAGAACGGTTTCGGTTTAAGAGCAGACTTACGGAACGGATTAAGTTGGTAAACCAAACTACCACTATATACTGTTTAAAGACAATGATTCCTTCAGCTCCTCAAAGGGGCTAACATTCTCCTTTTCCTTCCTCCCCCACAACAAACACTCGGATGATGGGCATCCTTATCAAGTTTGCAGATTAGCCTTCTCTTTAAGCCAGAGGTGTTCCACCTTTTTGAGTCCATGGCTTCCTTGACCAACTACATTCATTCTTTGGCCCCAACGCGTTTTCATCATGATGCCAAGTCCCCCAATCTCAGCGACAAGTTGGTGCCCAGGGAAGATGGGAAGCCAAGTGACTCTTCTAAGGGACATGGGCTTAATTTCAGCAATGCTAAAAGTGGAAGGTGGCCGCAAGCCCATTGCCCCTTTAAGAGCAGCATAAATCAGGACATCTCAGGGCAAAGGAGGAATCTGTGGTGGGTTAATTGCTTTGATGGCAGTCCCAGAAGATTTGGGGCAGTTGGGGTGTATGTTATTCCTGGAGGTTTACTGTCAAAACCTCTCTCACTAATGAGCATAGCCATACGGCAGCAGAGGTTGAAGGTCGATTGCTCCTTCTTCATTTTATTAATTCTGCATCTTGTCTTCTAAAGATTATGGGAGAAGATTAGGTATTTTGTGTTCTCATGTTGTACTTTTATGTTCTGAACTGCCTTTGATCTGCGGATGCAAGGTGACATACAAATTAAATAGTAACAATAGCAGAACTTCCCCGTGGCTATTAGGATTTCACACTAATCCCAATTACACTCAAGTTTCTGGACGGACTTCTGAGAACCTCACAGAATAGCCTCTTCTTGGATTGTCTGGGTGGGGCTACTGATTGGAAATATATGTCACCAAAGTCTCCGAGGATGCTATATAAAGCAGGCCTGGCAGCCCACATCCCATTCACTCTGGATCCTAAAATGCGGACCAAGATCTTCTTAACATTTGTGGGACTCCTTTGGGGGGTCAGCCTGCCACTGACCTCTTCCCAGGCTGCTACAAGTGAGTTTGCTTCTCTTTCCTTCCTCTCTGCAACCTTCTCACGCATGTCCCTGAAATCTGGGCATCTCAACTCAGCCTTAGACACTGAGAAATAACAACCCTTTGATTCTCTTATTCCAACTTTTCTGCTGATGTGCCAACAGTAAATGGGATAGTCATTCCAAAAGGACAAATCCCTTGGTTCCAAAACAAATAGCCTTTTGTTAATATTTGTAAGCATCTGTTACTGTGTGCTGAGGTTTAGGTGACAGCAGAGACATTCTTCTGATTGGGGCAACGAAGGCAGGGCTCTCACAAACTACCTATGTAGCTGAAATTATAAGGCTAGGATTTCTGCGTCACAGAAGGGAAGTTCTAGCAGGGAGGTTCTCTCTATAAAGGGAGGGCTGCTATCGTATACCCTTGACAGAAGAACTACACTCCTTTCTGGGATGGTCGTCCTCTTCCACCGAGAGCACAGCTTTGGGAGGGATGCACATGGTGCAGGGAGAGGGAGAGGACACCCACCTAGCCAGCCAGATCAGCCAAATCAACCCTAGCAATCATTGGGTGACAGATGTCACAACCAGATCACCCTCACATCCGTCTTGAGATGTCTCCTGAGGCTCCCAAGTTTAATCAAGTATGAGAAGATGTGTGTAGAACTAGATATACACACGATGGAATATTGGGTCTTGGCTAGCATTATAAAATACTGGTTGTGTTGCCATTTTCCTTGCCAGCCTTCGAGTATGTTTTCTGACTTACTTAAGGACTCTTATAAATTCATATGGTTCCAACTCTTATGTAGCAAATTCAGATCTATTCGTAATGACTTGGAACCCTTGTTTAACTCAAGTGAACAATATATTTATTGCAATATTCAAACCAGATTAAGGGACATTCGGAAACAAAAACATCAAGTCAGCTGTAAATAAAATTTGCTCCCCTAAGTTCTATCCGTATGTCTAAAATACAAAAGATAACAGGGTCACTTTTAATCCCAAAATCAATAACTTTAGTCCAATGCAGGACCTTTTATCTTAGCCCGACTGAACGTTTTCCCCTCAGCTTTTGTCAAAGGCAGATATTTAAGCATTTCCAGAAATGATAGACATTGCGGATGTTCTTTAAATGTGCCGGACACTGTAGAACATATCCTTTTCTGCTGTCCATTGTATAACCAGCTACACAAATGGATGCTATCCCCTTGGGAAGTCTAACATTAGGGCACAATAAAAATATCTGATTCTATCTGTCTGATATTAACCTGGAAGTAACTGCAAGGGTGGAAGTAACTGCAAGGGGATTTCTGTCAATAGTGTCTCATTAAAATCCTCGTCATTATATATTTTACATAGCTGTTTATTTGTATATATTTTAAAATGTTATGCAGTGGTCCCTCGACTTACAAAAAGAATGGGTTCTGAAAGAGCTTTCGGAAGTCGAAATATTCATAAGTCAAAGATCGGCATCTAGCATCGTAAAAAAACATCACAAGTCGAAAAAACCGCATTAAAATCTTCATAAGTAGAGGTATCGTGCCACCGCTTTCCCTTCGTAACTTGAAAATTTCGGCCATTTTTTTAGCTCCGGGACCCATTCGCAACTCGAAAATTACGTAAGTCGAGTTGCTCGTAAGTCGAGGTACGACTGTATATGCATGATTTATTATGTTCTATGATAGCTTAGTTGTAATGCCTAATAAAGTTTTGGCGAAGTAAGTAAGTAAGCATTACAGAGGGTTGGACTAGATGAGCATTGGGGTCCCTTCCAACTCTAGAACTCTATGATTCTATTAAAAGAAAGTATGCATGGGAAAGAGGGTCAGAGATAAGGAAAATCACAGAGGTGCAGACAAAAACAGATGGCAGGCAAAAGCAAGTCTTGAAGGACTGAGATGAAAAGCAGAGGTTTTAACCTATGGCATTTATTCATTTGTTGATTTTTAAATCATTTCTAAGCTGCTTTATATTTAAAAAAATCTTATACGGTGAACTAAGCAGCATAAAAACGGTAAAGCGGTATCAGAAAAACCATAAAAAGAGTAACATGGTCATTCAAAAACTAAGAATTACATCTATCTGTCTATTTATTTATTTGTCTGTCTGTCTATTTAAATATTTATGTTCCCTTAGATGCAATACTGGTGTGCACTATCACTGGCTTTTACCCTATAGAAATGATCATTGAGTGGCGGGAAGGTGGCCAATCAGGTGTGCTGTCTCCGTTAAATGAGCAGCCCATGACGTCTGACAGTGGAAACAATTCTTGGTTGATAAGCGCACGCAGATTTGACCCACGGCGGCAGGAGATTTACACGTGTCGAGCATCCCCCTCAGCATCACAAACAAAATTGAGAATCAAAATCAAGGAATCTGAAGGTAAAAACTCTTGATGCAGTTGGGACTTGGATTTCCTTTGATAAGCATGTTTTGGGAATGGAAGGATTGTTTGAGATCCTCTCAAGGAAGCTTCTTTCAATTATGGCCTGTTGAGAGAAGACTTATCCCACCCATTGCAATGATATCGGTGCTAGTATTGGCTAAAGGCACAAGTTGAAACTGCAACCAATCTGATGGAGGTCTGAACAGTCACTCTCTTATTTCTGCTCACAGGTTTTCACAGTGCTTGAAAATTATTAAATACGTTTTTTTTTTTTATTAGAAGGTAACACTGGGACAAAGGAAATGGAAGAGTGTGTCCCCTGCAGGGGCCAAGGCGTCTGCCAGAATATTTTCCACCCCATGAAAACCATTCCCACTTCCAGCCAATGATCCTTCTAAACCTTCAGCCACCTGTTGATCATGTTTACCCAGCATAGGGTGACCTAGAATAACAGGTGGCGCAGTTCCACTGGAAGCAGATTTTTCTATCCTTGCCCTGGTGGCCAAGTCCATACATTTGCTACGTACCTAGGTTGCTGCCTCAGGAGCAAATGTGCAGAGCTTGTTTCATGGGATATGGGAGGCTTTTAGCTGTTTTTGGTTTTCAAACCTAAGCTATGCAGAAGGTTGAACACACCAATACCTTCTCTGGAAAGGCTGGGATTCTGTGTGTTCTTGGCGCCACCTGTATACCGCATTTTTCGCTCCATAAGACATGCTTTTTCCCTCCTAAAAGTAAGGGGAAATCTCCATGTGTCTTATTTTTTTTCTTGTTTTCCTCCTTTAAAAACGAGGTGCATCTTATGGAGCAAAAAATAAGATACATGTTGGGTGCGTCTTATGGTGCGAAGGCCATATTCTTGTTTTCTTCTTCTAAAAACGTCTTATGGAGCGAAACATACGGTACATAGAAATGGAGCTGTGTAAATAGTCCTGGAATCTCCTCTATCCCACTGTGTCCTCATCCAGCTTAAGGAAGCCCCATGTATGTGCCACAGATCTTCCTACTCAGGTCCACACACACAAGGACTTCCGTTAAATCTCCTTTATTCCTTAAAGCTGTCATTGAGGATTTACGCCCCCCCCTTTGTCCACAGATTAATAATGTTTGTCAGAGAATCTAGCAGAAAATAATCAGCACTACATGTTGCCCATGTCTCAACTTAATAGCGGTTGCCTCTCCTTTTCTCTCATTCTTCCCCCACCCCAAAACTTAAAAATGCAAAGGGAATGGTCCCAATGAGAATGGTCCCAATGAGAACCTCTATCACATCAACCATAAAGAAACCAGCCTTCAGCCAGCACAGGCAATCCTCACCGGCATGGTCATAGGGCTCAATGCAAGTGAAGTTTCTGTCCAGTGGATGAAGAATGCCCTCGTTGAAGGTCACCATGTGAACACCCGAGTCTTGAAGGGCAGCAACAAGGATTCCCTCTTGGCCTTCAGCCAGGTGATAGTCCCCTACTCTGACTGGAAGAATGGCACTTCATACACCTGTAGGTTCACCCATAAAGCAGGCACCATGTAGCCCACCCAGAGGCCTGAGGAGAAACCCCAGGGTGAAAAGTGATGCGCACCCCTTTCTCAGCATCACAACCTCTTCAGTCTATCCCAGATTCAATGATTTCCATGTATCCATGTCTGGCCTAAGGCTAAATAAAAGTGAACAAACTCATAGACATCTCATGATGTGATCACTTGGTTGAGGCAGTGGGTGGGTTCTGGAAAGAAGCGGGGAATGGATTAATCTCCCAGATACAGCCCATTCGCCTTCTCAATCCGGCCCAAGGATGATCCAGGAATCAGCGTGTTTTTACATGAGTAGAGGGTGTGCTTTTATTTAAAATGCATCTCTGGGTTATTTGTGGGGCACAGGAATTCATTCACTTTTTTTTCCAAAATATGGTCCAGCCCACCACATAGTCTGAGGGACAGTGGACCGGCCCATGGCTGAAAAATGTTACTGACCCCTGGTCTAGACCCTGTCTCTCAGCCTAACCTGTCTGTAATGATCTCAGGCACGCAGACAAGCCCTGATAAGAATTATGGTTCATTTATTTACCTTTTACATTCAGAGCGCAGTTCCAAACTTGCCACTCTTAGCTAAGAGTTGATCACTCTGAGTCTTCGCCCCCATCGTAGCATGAATGGCGCCAAGGTCCAGCCCTTCTATTAAATAGTGGGTGGACATAGCAGACAACACAGTGATTCTCCAAGCAGCTCTCATTATTCTCAGGCTGGAACAGAACTGAACTGAAAGGCTGAGCCAGCCTGCTTATATAGTACTCAGTAACATGCAACAGTAGCAACTCTCTCTCTAGCTACCCAATCCGTGAGCTGCAATTCTCAATCCTTCATTTGCATGTGCGGACCTGAGTGAGAACTGCAGCCACGGTAGGCAGAGTGAAACTATATACACAACACCCCTAGTGGCCTAGGGTGAGAACTTCAGTACATAACACCTTCCTCTCTTGTACTTCCATTACATTTGAACTCTTCAGGAAGAAGGGGGGGTGGCCTTCCCCCCTCTATCAAGCGAAGATCGGTCTAAACGCTGACTTCCTCCCAGTTGCCTAGCAACCCCCTCAATGTCATCCACCTCCTCCCCTCCCTCTACCTGCAAACTCTGCTGCTCTATACGAGTCTGGGAACTCCTGAGGAAGGGGAGGAAGGGGAGCCGAACTAACCCACTCCTGCGCTTCCTGTGGCTGCAGTCCCTCATCTCCAGAATTAGAGTCGGGCTCCCTTTGTATTGGCATTCCTTCATCTCCAGAGTCAGACTCTTCCCAGGGGTTCGATTCAGCCACGTCCCTGACACCACCTCACCGGGGGTTTTCACCCTTCTTCACCTCACATTTTTGTGTCACCACAGCCCCCCCCCCCAGCAGAGCCTGGGAAGAAGTCAGTGGCAGGCTGGCCCCCCAAGGGAGTCCCAAAAATAGTAAGAAGATCTTGGCCCACATGTTAAGACTGAATGTGAATCTCACATGGGCTGCCAGGGCTGCTTATATACTACCCCTGAGGCCTTTGGCAAGAAACATTCCCATGCAATCTCCTAGCTCCACCCTATCAAAAAGTTTGCTCACCTGTAAGATTCCCAGGCAGTCTTCCAGAAACCTGAGTGTAATAGGAATTTGTGGCAATCCTGAGTAAGTGGAAGAATGATGCCATCTGTTCTTCTTCTCCTTCTTCTATTATTATTATTATTATTATTTATTATTATTATTATTATCATCATCATCATCAATCCATTTATTTATTGCATTAGCCATATGGCCATATCACATAGTAAAAGACCAGGCAGTGGCCTGTCGCGATTATACAAAGAATACTACAGATACAGTTAAAACATTAGATGTAAAATCATGCTGGATAATACAAATAAGATAGAGAGCAATAGCAGGGCATGACGACAGTGTCCTTGTCAGGAAGATACATGGGACTAAAGCTAAGGCAAGTTAGCCAAAAAGGTGGTCCTGAGTTTCAGGGCCTGTAATGTATAGATGGCCACTCCACGTGAAATCAAGGGGTTGGCATCCGCCAGTAAGTATTTCATGCGGTCAACGTCCCTGGCGATAGTCGGCGGGATTAGAGGGAAAAGCCTAGGTCTTATTGAGACATATAGTGGGCAGTAGAGGAACAAATGAATAAAGTCCTCTATCTTTCCTTTGTTGCATGGGCACATTTGAAGTACGACAGATCACTCTCCTTCCCAGGCTGAGAGAAAAATGGCGGAAAAAGGAAGTGTGATTTTTGCAGCTGCTGTTGAAGTTTTAAAACAAAGAACCACTGGATGGCGCAATGGAGAACTTCTGAAACAACAATGGGATATTAGCTCCGCCCAAGGCATGATGGACAGCAGCGATGGCTGGGAGAACATAGACATAACATTTTACAAGGACAGGAAGGAGCACCACGGACAGAATAATTGTCACACACAGAAGGAATAAGGATATAGTTTGAATGTTTGACCTATAGATTATAAATCATTTAATGTGTCGAGCTCTATGGAAGTTGTTAATATTGCAGTTAATATTGCAGTTGTTGTATAAGGGATTGTTATTTTGAACGGAATGCAATTGAGATGAATAAGATTTTGGAACGCAGAAGCAAACCATCAAACCATTAATTCTAGCATGCGGGGGGAGCCACTAAAATATATAATTTGGCATCTGAATTATAGGGATTAGAAATTGTATAATAATTTGGCATTGTTATGATGAGGCTACCACTGAATTATTGTAATAAAACTAATAATATTATTGTAAAAATAAAATAAAAAACTAATAATGTTATTGTAAAAATAAAATAAAAAACTGTGTGGTCGAGGAGGGCCAAAAAACCTCAGTGAGGTAGGTTAGGTTGAGGGACAGTGAGTAGCCAAAAGTCCCCCAGTGATCTTCATGGTTTTTTACTAAATACACTTTGCTTCTACTGTCATCAAACTTCAACACTATTTTGCAGGGAGATTAATCCATTCCCTGCTTCTTTCCAGAACCCACCCACTGCCTCAACCAAGTGATCACATCATGAGATATCTGTGAGTTTGCTCACTTTTATTTAGCCTTAAGGCAAAAATGGATACATGGAAATTATTTAATACGGCATAGGCTGAGGTGGTTGTGATGCTGAGACAGGGGTGTGCATCACTTTTCACGCTGGGATTTCTCCTCAGGCCTCTGGCTGAGCTTCATGGTGTCTGCTTCATGGGTGAACCTACAAGAATATGAAGTGCCGTTCTTCCAGTCAGAGTAGGGGACTATCACCTGGCTGACGGCCAAGAAGGGAAGCCTTGATGCTGTCCTTCAAGACTCGGGTGTTCACATGGTGACCTTCAAGGAGGGCATTCTTCACCCACTGGATAGAAACTTCACTTGCATTGAGCCCTATGACCATTCTTCACCCACTGGATAGAAACTTCACTTGGTTGAGGATTGTCCATGTGAGGATTGTCTGCTGCTGGCTGAAGGCTGGTTTCTTTATGGTTGGTGCGATAGAGGTTCTCATGGAGATCGTTCCCTTTTGGGGTGAGGGGGGGAGTATGAGAGAAAAGGAGAGGCAATAGCTGTTAAGTTTAGACATAATTGGAGGACAACATTTAGTGCTGATTATTGTCTTCTGGATTCTCTTTCAGACATTTTTAATCTGTAGACAGAGAGGGGTAAATCCTCAATGACAACCTTAAGGAGTAAAGGGGATATAACTGAAGTCCTTGTGTGTGTGGACCTGACTAGGAAGATCTGTGGCACATACATGGGGCTTCCTTGAGCTGGATGAGGACACAGTGGGATAGAGGAAATTCCAGGAATATTTACACAGCTCCGTTCCCCAACACATATACAGGAGGCGCCAACCACACAAAGCATCCCAGCTTTTCCAGAGAAGGTACAGTGGTACCTCAAGTTACAAACACCTCAGGTTAGAAACGCTTCAGGTTACAAACTCTGCTAACCTGGAAGAGTTACCTTGAGTTGAGAACATTGCCCCAAGATGAGAACGGAAATCGTGTGCCGGCGGTACACTGGCAGCGAGAGACCCCATTAGCGAAAGCACGCCTCTTGTTAAGAACAGTTTCAGGGTGAGAATGGACCTCCGGAACAAATTAAGTTCATAACTAGAGGTGCCACTGTATTGGTGTGTTCAGTTTTGTTAAGTCGTGGGTGGACACAGCAGACGACACAGTGATTTCCAAACAGCTCTTGTTTATTCTCAGGCTGGAACAGGACTGAGCTGAAGGGCTCAGCAACCTGCTTATATAGAACTCAGCTACAAAGCAACAGTAACAACTTTCTGCAGTTACCCAATCCCTGAACGTCAGTTTACAATCCTTCATTTGCATATGCGGACCTGAGTGAAAACTGCAGCAGAATGAACTATATACACACACCCAGAATGAACTATATACACACACCCCTAGTGGCCTAGGGTGAGAACTTCAATACATAACAAGTTTGCTGCTTGGTTGGGTTTGAAAACCAAGGACAGTTATAAACCTCCCATATGCCATGAAACAATCTCTGCACAGTTGCTCCTGAAGCAGCTACCTAGGCACATAACTCTTTAATTGTGTGCACTGGGCCACCAGGGCAAGGATATAAAAATCTGCCTCCAATAGAAGAGTACCACCGTTTCATCTAGGTCACACTGTGCTGGGTAAACATGATCAACAGGCAGCTGAAGGGTTAGAAGGATCCTTCCCTGGAGGTGGCAATGAATTTCATGGGGGTGGACAATATTGTGGGAGATGTCTTGGCCCCTGCCATGGTCACACTCTTTCCTTTCCTTGCTCCCAGTGTTACCTTCTGATAATAACATGCATTTAATATTTTTCAAGCACTGTGAAAATCTATGAGCAGAGATAAGAGGAGAATGACTGTCCACCAGATTGATTGCAGTTTTAACTTGTATCTTTAGCCAATACTATCACCGGATGGCAGTGGTGGGAAAAGTCTTCTCTCAACAGGCCATAATCGGAAGTGGATATACATATGTGAATTAGGGAGGAAGCAGTCTTGAAATGGTCAGTCCCTGAGAGGATCTTAAGCAATATAAAAACAATCATCCCGCTCCCAAACCATGCTTATCAAAGTAAAACGAAGTGTCAAGGGTTTTTACCTTCAGGTTCATTGACTTTTGTTTGGGACCCAGGGAAGAATTGACAGACGAAAATGTTCTCCTCCTCAACGACACTGGTGAATGCTATGCTACCCATGTCTGCACTTATGGTGCCGGAGGTGTTACCTGATTGGCCACCTGCTATAATCATCATGTCTCCGGGGACAAAACCAGAGATAGTGCACACAACTATTACACCTAAGGGAACAAAATAGACAGACAGACAGACAGGTGTAATTCCTGGTTTTTAAAAAGACTCTATATTACTCTTTTTATGGTTTTTCTGATATTGCTTTACAGTTTTTATGTTGCTTAGTGCACTGTTTCAAGATTTTTTATATAAAATATACAGGAGCTTAGAAATTATTTAAAAATCAGCAAATGAATGAATGCCATAGGTTATAACCTCTGCTTTTCATCTCTGTCCTTCCAGTCTTGCTTTTGTCTGCCATCTGTTCTTCTCGACCCCCTTGTGATTTTCCTTCTCTCTGACCCTCTTTCCCATGCATATTCTCTTTTCGTAGAATCATGGAATTCTAGAATTGTTAGAGACCCCAATGCTCATCTAAGTTTTGACCCAGCTGCCAGGCTACTTCGATAGCGCTGATTATTGCACCGTTAATGTGTACAGTTATGATGCCAGTGGTGTCACCACTGTCGTTCAGAGGACACAGCACACCTGATCGGCCAAGCACCACCCACTGAACCATTACATCTTCGGGGTCAGAGACAGAGACAATGCACATAACTATTGCATCGGAGGGAACATTAATAGACAGACAGAGAGAGAGAATTACACAGATAGATGTAATTCCTGATTTTGAATGACTTTGCATTACTGTTTTTATGGTTTTTCTGATGCTGCTTTACAGTTTTTATGTTGCTTGTGTGATTTCATGTCGCTTGCCCCTGTGATTCTCCTTCTCTCTGACCCTCTTTCCCATGCATATTTTCTTTTCGTACAATCATAGAATTTTAAAGTTGGACGGAACCCAGTGCTCATCTAGTCCAACCCCCTGTAATGCTTACTTATTTACTTCACCAAACTTTAGGAATTACAGGTATAGGCCATCATAAAACAGCCTAAAATACCCATATATAGCATTTTAAAATAGATACAAATAAACAGCCATGTAAAATATATAATGACTAGGATTTTCATTGGGATATCTCCGCTCAAAATAGTGCCATTCACCACTCTAAGAGACACTGTTGACCAAAATTCAGCCACCTTTGCAGTTACTTCTGGGCTAATATCAGACAGACAGAATCAGATATTTTCATTGTGCTGTGATGTTAGATTACCTTAAAAAAGGTGCGGGTAGCTTCTGTTGTGTAGCTGGTTGTACAATTGACAGTAGAAATGGATAATGTTCTACAGTGTCCGGCACATTCAAAGAACATTCACAATATCTATCATTTCTGGGGATATTTAAATGTTTGCCCTTGACAATAGTTGAGAAGGGCTAAAATAAAGGTTCTGAACTGGACTGGAATCATTAATGTTGAGATAAAAGTCATCCTGTTATCTGTTGTATCTAAACCATACAACTTGTGGGATGATTTATTTACAGCTGACTGGAAATTGTTGTTTTTCAATCACCCTTAATTTGGTTTAAATATTGCGATGAATATATTGCTCACTTGAATTATACAAGGGTTCAAAGTTGATACCAATTGATCTGATTTTCCTATGTAAGAGTTGGAACCATCTGGATTTATAAGAGTCCTTAAGTAAGTCACATAGCAGACTCGAATGTCGGCAATGAAATTGGCAACTCAACCAGTATTTTATAGTCCTCACGCACACCCAATATTCCATTGTGTGTATACCTAGCTCTGCACACATTGTCTCATACTTGATTGAGCTTGGGAGCCCCAGGAGACATCTCAAGACAGATGTGAGAGCGATCTGGCTGGGACATCAGTCATCCCATTGATTGCCAGGGCGCATTTGGCTGATCTGGCTGGCTAGGCAGGTGTCCCCCTCCTCCCTCAATTTTCATGTGCACCCCTCCCTAAACTGTACGCAGGGGTGTTTCTAGCCCCTTGGCTGCCCAGGGCGGGAAGCCAAGAGGCACCCCTGGGGGCATCACGGCGTGTACAGCGCGACACCCCGCCCCGGTGATGCCGGGCAGCGGCTCGTGCCTGCACGGGGGGGGGGAGGGAAATGAGCGCTTCTTTCGGCGCTGGCTGGGCTGTGGCTCCGCGGCCCAGCCAGCGTTGAAAGGAGCAGTGGAAGGGGGAGAAAAAAGGAAGCAAAGCGGGCACTTGAATGGTGTCATGCCAGCGACAAGCATGACGCCCCCTCCTAGCTGGCCCACCCCTCGCGCTGAAAAAAAGCCGCTGCAAGGGGGGAAAGGGGGCATGCCCCTAATGGGGCAGCCAAATTGTCACCCCCCCTCCCCTGGAACCCTGGGCAGGCCGGCCCCCCCTTTTCTCTGTCCCTGGCTGTACACATGGCCAAAGAAGACGACCATCCCAGATAGAAGGAGTGTACCGTTCTTCAGTCAAGGGTGGACTATAGCTGTGCTCCCTGTATGGATACAACCTCCCTGAAAGAAACTCCCCCTGTAATGCAGGAATCTCATCTAAATAATCTCCGCTACATAGTTTGTGAGAGCCCTGCCTTCCTTGACCCAATCAGAAGAATGTCAGCTAAACCTACAAAGATCTCAGCACACAGAAACAGGCACTTACAAATGTTAATAAAAGGGTATTTGTTTTTGAACCAAGGGATCTGTCCCTTTGGAATGACTATCCTGTTTACTGCTGGCAAATAAGCAGAAAGTCTGGAGTAAGAGAATCAAAGGGTTGCTATTTCTCGGTGTCTAAGGGTGATTTGAGATGCCCAGATTTCAGGGCCATGCATGAGAAGGCTGCAAAGAGGAAGGAAAGAGAAGCAAATTCACCTGTATCAGCCTGGGAAGAGGTCAGTGGCAGGCTGACCCCCCAAAGGAGTCCCACAAATGGTAAGAAGATCTTGGCCCACATTTTAGGATCCAGAGTGAATGGCATGTGGGCTGCCAGGCCTGCTTATATAGCATCCTGGGAGACTTTGGTGACATATATTTCCAATCAGTAGCCCCACCCAGACAATCCAAGAAGAGGCTATTCTGTGAGGTTCTCAGAAGTCCGTCCAGAAACTTGAGTGTAATTGGGATTTGTGGGAAATCCTAATCGCTATTGGGAAGTTCTCCTATTGTTATTACTTAATTTGTATGTCACCCTGCATCCGCAGATCAAAGGCAGTTCATCAAAGAACATAAAAGTACAACATGAGAACACAAAATACCTAATCCTCTCTTCTCCCATCTTTAGAGGACAAGATGCAGAATTAATAAAATGAAGAAGGAGCAATCGACCTTCAACCTCTGCTGCCGTATGGCTATGCTCATGCTAGTGAGATGAGGTTTTGCATTAGTGAGAGAGGTTTTGGAGTAACATCCACACCCCAACTGCCCCAAATCTTCTGGGACTGCCATCTAAGCTTCTGGGATTAACCCACCTACAGATTCCTCCCCACCACAGCCCTTCCTCCTTTGATGTCCTGATTTATGCTGCTCTTAAAGGTGCAATGGGCTTGCGGTGCCACCTTCTTGCACTTTTATCATTGCTGAAATTAAGCCCATGTCCCTTAGAAGAGTGACTTGGCTTCCCATCTTCCCTGGACTTCCCCAACTTGTCGCTGAGATTGGGGGACTTGACATCATGATGCAAACTCGTTGGTAGGCAGCCAGGGGCTATGCAAGGCCAATATGAGGCCCTGCTGGACCTTCCTGAGGATCTGCAGGTGGCCTACACCCTGGTGGTGGTCTCTAATGTCATCTCTGCCTTGGCCCTCCTTGTCGGCCATCTCTGCCTTGAAGTGGGTGCACAAACTGCATGGAGGACCCAGAGGCCAAAGTCTCGGGCCTTGGCAGTGGGGGCCTTTATTGCGGCTGCCTTGGCTGGCTCTGCCCATTTTTATTGCGTCTGGGCCTGGTCCATGCCAGCAGCATCATCAGCAAAAATGTTCATCAGGCAATGTCTTTTCCCATTCTGCCTTGTCCCACCCTCATTCTGCCTCACTCTGGGAGCCTTTCCCAGACCATGACTTTGAGAACATGCAGAAACAGCTGGGAAGACAGAAGAGGAGCTGGGAAGACAGAAGAGGAGTTCAGGGATATTCTTTTTTAAAAGTTGTGTGTCCCTGTTTCTCAATTTGATCCTTTTTGCATGATTTGGTATTTTTGTGGTATTTTATGCATTGTGACCTGCTATTACAGTGGAACCTCGACTTACATATGGCTCTCTGTGACCCTTCCCCTCCGCAGGGGGTTGGGACCGATTCAAATGGTCTGCCCTGCCACTTAATGGGTCCAAATGGCTTCCAGATAGTGGTAGATGTTTTATCCCATGTTGATGGCCTCCCAGCTGATTCTCTGATGGCCTGCTGGAATGCTGCAGCGGGCTATCGACTGTCTGGCTCTGAATTGCCTTCTTTGATTGCATGTTTCTTTGTTTCCCCCAGAGCTAAGGGTGAGGAAACAATCGCTGAGACGGCTACAACATCGGTGGTGGAAAACTCATTCCGAATCAGACCAAACGTGGGTTTGAGCTGAACCTTGAGCCTACCAAGTGGTTACGGCGAAGAAGACAATCTTTACTTCCTCCATTGCATCTGCAGAAAACAGTAACAGGAGACTCTTTCAGGTGGTTTGAAGTCTAATAGAACTACCTTCACCATCAGAGTCTGGTAAGGCCTCCAAGATCTCCTCTCTTGCAACAACTTTGCAAAGTTGTGGGGGGGGTTGGTTTTTTTGCAGATAAAATCATCCAAATTCAGAAAGAGGTAGACTTCACCATGGTTGCATGGTTGGGGTGGGAGAGTGTCAGAGTTCTGTCTAGGTTAGGTTGTATGGCATTGATTTCAACCTGTTACCTCTGAGGCTATGGACAAGCTGCTTGGGTGAGTATATCCCTTCACGTGTATTCTCAACCTTTGCCAATCATGGCTCATAAAAGTGAGCCAAAGAGGGCTGGGTAATGGACTCTCTGGGGTGGGGAATGCTTCCCTCTTGGAGGGAGACTTCCTGGAACCCCTAAAAGAGGCAGTTATCAAACCGGCCATTATGGCCAGTTATCACCCAGCCTCAAACTTTCTATTCCTGGGCAAGGTAATCGAGTTGGGTTGGTCCGGTTAAGACCATAAAAAGGCTCTTGAGCTCTTGAGCTTGTCGGAGCATTGGACACAAAGAGGGCAAAACACCATGCAGATTCAACAGGATATATTTTTGAGTTACATAATGTAAAGCAAAAGGCACAATCCAAAAGGTGGACTGAGCACTGAGAGACTGGCGCGTATTCCTTATAAAGACAATACAGAAACCGAAAATAGAAACCGAAAATTGGCTCAAGGTTCACATGTTCTTTAGGAGTGTAACCTCCCAAAAGCCTCCCCAACTCACTCTCCCCAGTCTGGGAATGTCCTGGCAAGCCTTGAATGTACTTGGCAGACTTCTCAGAAATATAGCAACATAAACAGTAAGGTAACAAAACAGTCCCTCTATTGTATGCTGAAGGTTAGGACATGTCTGACGTCTAATCAGCAGAAAGCATAACTCAATTAACGGCAATAATGCTTATTCATTAGTGTAGGAAATACAAAGGGTATAAATCAATAATATCAATACAGCAGGAACAGCCTCTAACTAATAAAAAAATACCTTTTTAACACCTTAAATGGATTTAATAATAATGCTTAATACAGTTGCAGGAGCAGACTCTCTTTTCCTTCTTGCCAGAGCCAAGGCTCTGCTCATACAGCTTCAATTGCTTATAAAAGCTACGAAAAAGTATAATTAATACATATCAAAGTATATGCAGGTACATGCAAGAGATACTATAAAGGTACATACCTTTACATAGTTAGAGGCTTCTAATCAATCAGTTTAATTAAGACTCCGCTGTTAAGCTATTCAAGGCCTAAATCATATGCCAATTAAATTAACCGGCATAATCCTTCAAAGGCTTTCCGTCCCTCTCTCGTGTGTTGCTATGCGTAACCAGGCAAGGTTGCTAATTAACAGGCCATTGTTTAATTCCAGACAGTGCACGCTTAATCTATAACCTTGCCAGACTTCTGGCCATGTTGGCTTGATTTCCCAGACATTCTAAAAACTACTTCAGGGTCGAAGGGCCTCTAAGGAGATCTGTGTCTGCTCTTAATATTTAACAGAAGAAATATACAGAAAATAATTTTAAGCCAGGTTAGGAAGCACTTTAAAGCATTTAAAGGCATTAAAGCAGTTAATAGAGCATTTATATATCCCAATGTGGAAATAATTGATTCGTCCCATTCATCCCTCCTTTATCTCTTCAGAAACTCTGGAAAAACATCTAATCAAGTAGAGTTTCGTCTGACAATCCTCCCTCAGCCAAACTGCGACATAAGGGCCATTATATGGCGGGACAAATCAATTCTTTGCACAGAATCAGGAATACACTTCTGGCACATTGGCTAACACGGGGCCATGTAAAATTGATAAAGAATAACAAACAGATATGGTCCTCGGGGCCATGGGTATATATGGATATTGCCAGGAGACCAACTGTGAACCAACTATCACTGTAGCAACCCACCTCTCTTTTATAGGGATATAACATGTCTGTTCATATTTAAGCGAATCAGGTTTCATGGTGGGTGGCAAGGAATTTTCACCTTTTGCATACTATGTGGGCCCTGACATGCGTACCAAGCAATGTCCCTTCGGGTCCCTTCCCGCAACCTATGCTCCGTAGGTGCTCATTAGAAAAGAAATAACCACCACCTATGAAAGTAATAGTTAACATGATGCTAACATCCAGAAAAACTCAGTGTCATTCTCTCTTTTGGCGTGGTGTTCTCGTGGGGCATATCTCCTCGGCCTCCACCTTGGGGACAATGTGTATTAGGCCACACTACCACAGGAAGATTCTGCTGTTGGGAAGTAATTCCAAGCAGCCTTAACATACTGGTTCTCTGACCCGGGTTCCTGAGAACTTCACATGAGGGATGACCTTCCATTTATTGACGAGAGAAAAACTGACTGCACCGTAAACACACCTTTCTAAATTCCTGACTCAGATGGTTCTGGTATATCGCCTCGGCCCTGTGGCTATATAGATACTGTAGGGCGATACACCCGATGTGTGATGCCCCCTTCCGGTGGAGGAATTTAGGAGAACAATCTAAGACCCACTCCATTTTCCCGTGGGCCCCTATAGGCCCTGCCTTGACTGGTTGGACAAACCAATGGACACTGTCCTGACCTGTCTCAAACTGTCCTGATATCGTTCAGCTGCTGATGATTGGTGACACAATAGGCATGTCCTGGCATCGATGTTTCCAAAATTCTTTCTGCCGTGCGTAGAGGTCCAGCTTCCCGGGTGTGGCATCCAGCAGGCTGCGTCTCAGCGGAGTCGAGAAATAATCAGGTATGCACTGGTCACAACTGCTTTCAACTCCTTCACCACGCGGACGGTGGGACCCAACGGGATGGTACCGGTAACTTTCCACTGCTGTTGAAATGACGGAGAAAGTAACGCTGCCTCCGCAGGCTCCGAGAATGGGGCGGTATGTTGACCCACACTCGTGCTCCTGGTTTTCGATAGCCGAGCAAACGTTCCACCGAAGCACACAAGGCGTTCTAGTCTGGGTACACTGTTCAAAGACAAAAATCTGAGACAAAGTGATCTTGACATCAGTGCTCAATATTATATAACATTTCTCAAAACAGTCTGAAACGCATTTTCCTGTTGTCTCATATCAGCCAGTGATAAGCTTCAGCTGCTTCTTCAACTCCTGAAAGTTTTCTTCTCTAGACTGTAATTGCCTTCTGTGGTTACTTCTTCGCTGCGACTGGAGCTGCACAAGTTACATCAAGCACGCAGCAGTTTCAAATTTCCTGTTTGTATTTTTTTTTTTTTTCTGCTACTAGCAACCTTCTTACTTGCCTTTCTGTGACAGAACTCTTCCTTCGCTCTGATAAAGCACCAGAGTCCGAGATGAAGGTGCTTCCACTTTGGTCTCTTACTCCTGCAGTTGCACCATTCCTGTCTTTCACTTCAGTTGCTAGCCTATGCTTCCAACTTTTTTCTTCTTCTCTTTTTTTTTTTTTTTTTTCTTCTCGGGGGATCCACCGAGTTGAACTCACTTTTCAACAGTGTCATCCTCTGTCAACTCGACTTTGTGCGTTTTGATCCAAAGTGGGCGCATCATTCCTTGCCATCCTTGCAAAGATCCTTTCCGTCGCCGTTACAGGCGTGACATCCTTCAGTTTCATTACTTTCGGAACATCAAACAATCCAGTTCCTGCCTTTCCGCATCTCAAGGTATGGCTTGGTATCTGCTACACTCCATTTGGATGACACTCACTACGGTTTTTGATCAGATGCCTGAGACTTTGTCAACCTCGCTCCCCTTTTCCCATAGATCTCTCAGCTACAGCTTGGCTGCTGTTTTTGATGTCTTTTAGGGCAGGGTCATCTTCTACTTCATTCATTGAAGGTTCTCAATAACATCATCAAACTCTTGCATTTCTCTCTGCTCAGGAGCTGCAATCTCTCATTCTCCACATTCTTGGCAGGATTCCGTAGATCTGGCTGCTTGGAGGCTGCGGCTTCCGCTTCATAACTTCTTCCTGACTGTCTGAAAAGATCTCCTTATGCACCTTCTCAGGACGGAATTTTCAACTTCCCACTTGCGCCCTCCTTCTCTGCAAATACCTCACACACCAGCCTTGAGGGCTGTCCTTTCTATGGGGGCTTCTGTTGTTCCTTTCCTTTAGATAATAATTCACCATTCTGCTGTTCCCTATAGAGGATGCCATGCTCTTTGCTTTGTGGAGTCCCTCTGTACTCAACGTCTTGCAAACTCTCTGCTTTACTCTTTTCCTTGGCAATCTCTCTCTCTA